>MCJB01006524.1:140160-165734 GCA_002018475.1 Nicotiana obtusifolia
AGGGGAGGGGAGAGGGAGCACAAATCCCTACTGCTCAGGCTCCATGGCGTGCAGCTACCGTGTATCAGACCCGGGACCACTACCCGTAGGTGAAGCCCAGCCAGTAGCAGCAGCTATACCTCAGCCTAGACCAGCTGTGGCTGGCGAGCCGCAGAAGCTATTGGACAGATGGACTAGGCTTCATCCTCCTATCTTTGGAGGTGAGCGAGACGAGGACCCCCAGGACTTTATTGATCGGTGCTGGGACAAACTGCACAACATGAGAATATTGGAGTCCCATGGGGTGGATTTTGCTACTTTCCAGTTGGAGGGTGGGGCCCGTAAGTGGTGGCAGTCATATCTTCTCGGCAGACCAGCAGATACTTATCCTATGACTTGGGACCGGTTCACCCGTATTTTTCTGGTTAGGTATATCCCGCGCTCTTAGAGGGAAGAGTTACAATTTCAGTTCGAGCAGCTCCAGCAGGGTCACCCGTATCTTTCCCACCGATGCAGAGAGAGTGCGGAGGTTTGTTGCAGGTTTGCACACTAGAATTTAGGCCACCATGGCCCGAGAGGTTGAGATGGGGACTTCTTACGAGCTAGTTGTAGAGATAGCTCGGAGGATCGAGGGTGTACGTCAGCGTAGTCGGGGAGCAGCCTACGAGGGATAAGCGGTTTCGGTATTCTGGAGAGTTCAGAGGTGTCCCCGCTGGGGGTAGAGGCCAGTTTGTGAGTGGTTAGTCTAGTAGGCCCAGATATCCAGCACTGCCGCCTCCTCGGGGTGCTCCAATGCGACCTTATTTCAGCGCCATGTCAAAGAGTTCCTACTGCCCACCAGCTATTCAGGGATCCTCCGATGGGTATTCAGACCATCAGGGTAAGACTTCAGGTCAGCAACCCACAGTACCGAGAGGTTGTTTAGAGTGTGGGGATGTTAGTCATGTGTGGAGGTTCTGCCTAGACTTCGGGGCAAGGCAACACAGCAGGGTCAGTAGCCTATCATTACAGCACCAGTTGCCCCACTAGCCGTCCGGCCACCCAGAAGCGGAGGGCAAGTGGGTAAGGGCCATCCTAGAGGTGGAGGCCAGCCTGATTCTATGCCTTCCCAGCCAGACTAGATGCAGTAGCCTCAAATGCCGTGATCACATGTATTATTTCTGTCTGCGGTAGGGATGCTTCGGTACTATTTGATATAGGGTCTACATATTCATATGTTTCATCTCTGTTTGCTCATTTCCTGGGAGTTCCTCATGAGTCCTTAGGTACTCCTATTTATGCGTCTACCCTAGTAGGCGATTCTGTAGTTGGATTGTTACTTTCTGTGGTTATGAGATCTGAGCGGATCTTCTGTTGCTCGATATGACCGACTTTGAGGTCATCATGGGCATGGATTGGTTGTCTCCATATCACTCCATCCTTGATTGCCATGCCAAGACAGTTACCTTGGCGATGCCAGAGTTGCCTAGATTGGAGTGGAAGGGTTCGCCTGTCAGTACATCTAGTCGGGTTATCTCCTTTATGAAGGCTCGACACATGGTCGAGAAGGGTTGTTTGGATTATCTAGCTTATGTTTGGGATACTACTACAGAGACTCCGGGGATTAATTCAGTGCCCGTGGTCCGGGAGTTCTCCGATGTGTTTCCTTCTCATCTTCCAGGCATGCCACCCGATCGTGATATCGATTTCTGTATTGATTTGGCTCTAAGAACCCATCCTATATGTATTCCACCGTATTGCATGGCTCCAGAAGAGTTGAAGGAACAGCTTGAAGAGTTTCTAACAAAGGGGTTCGTCAGACTGAGTGTGTCGCCTTGGGGTGCATCGGTGTTATTTGTGAAGAAGAAATATAGGATTATGCGGATGTGCATTGATTACCGCTAGTTGAACAAAGTTACCATTAAGAACAAGTACCTATTGCTGCGTATCGATGATTTGTTTGACGAGTCGCAGGGTGCTGGGGTGTTCTATAAGATCGACTTGAGATTGGGGTACCATCAGCTGAAGATTCCGGATTCGAATGTTCCGAAGACGGCTTTCTGGACTAGATATGGCCATTATGAGTTTCTAGTGATGTCCTTCGATTTGACTAACGCCCCAGCGGTATTTATGGATTTGATGAACCGGGTGTTCAGGCCATATATTGATTCATTTGTCATTGTCTTCATTGGTGACATTTTGATTTACACACGTAGCATGGAGAAGCACGAGTAACATTTGTGAGTGGTGCTTCAGACCTTGCGGGAATAGAATCTATTTGCTAAGTTCTCCAAGTGTGAGTTTTGGTTAGATTCTATGGCATTCTTGGGGCATGTTGTATTAGGCGAGGGTATTAAGGTAGATCCCAAGATGATTGAGGTAGTTCTGAGTTGGCCCCGTCCTACTATAGTGACTGAATCAGGAGCTTCTTGGGTTAGCAGGTTATTATCGTCGGTTTGTAGAGGGCTTTTCATCTATTGCGGCACCTTTGACCAGATTGACCCAAAAGGGTGCTCCGTTCAGATGGTCCGACGATTGCGACGCGAGCTTTCAGAAGCTCAAGACCGCATTGACTTCAGCACCAGTGTTAGTGTTGCCTTCCGGTTCAAGGTTGTATACTGTGTATTGTGACGCTTCACGCGTTGGTTTGGGTTGTGTATTTATGCAGTAGGGGCGAGTTATTGCATATGTTTTACGTCAACTGAAGCCCCACGAGAAGAATTACCCTGTACACGATCTGGAATTGGCCGCAATTGTTCATGCGCTCAAGATCTGGAGGCATTATCTTTATGGGGTGTCCTATGAGGTTTACACCGATCATCACAGCTTGCAACATTTGTTCAAGCAGAGGGATCTTAATTTGAGGCGGTGCAGCTGGCTTAAGTTACTAAAAGATTATGATATTACCATCCTTTATCAGCTGGGCAAGGCTAATGTAGTTGCGGATGCCTTGAGCAGAAAGGCGGAGAGTATGGGCAGTTTGGCATTCATTTTAGCAAAGGAGAGGCCACTAGCTTTGGATATTCATTCCTTGGCTAACCGACTTGTGAGGTTGGATATTTCAGAGCCCAGTCGAGTTATTGCATGCGTTGTCGCTTAGTCTTTACTATTCGAGCAGATCAATGGTATCAGTTTGATGATTCGCACTTATTGGTTCTCAGAGAGACGGTACTACAGGGTGGTGACAAAGAGGTTACCATCGAGGAGGATGGTGTTCTGCGACTCTAGGATCGCCTAGGTATCCTTAATGTTGATAGATTAAGGGAAAAAATTCTAGAGGAGGCACACAGTTCTCGGTATTCTATTCACCCAGGTGCTACGAAGATGTATCGCGACCTGAGGCAGCATTATTGGTAGCGGTGAATGAAGAAGGACATAGTTGAGTATGTAGCGAGGTGCCTTAATTGCCATCAAGTTAAGTACGAGCATCAGACGCCAGGTGGCCTACTCCAGCTGATGGTTATACTTGAGTGGAAACGGGAGCACATTACCATGGATTTCGTAGTTGTGTTGCCGCGGACCTTGCGGAAGTTTGATGCAGTTTGGATCATTGTCGACAGGTTGACCAAGTCAGCACACTTCACTCCGTTTGTTACCACGTATTCTTCAGAGAGGTTGGCTCAGATTTACATTCAGGAGATTGTCCAGGAGCGACTTCGCATAGCACAATCCAGACAGAAGAGTTACGTGGATAAAAAGGAGCATGATTTATCATTTATGGTGGGTGAGAAGGTTCTCTTGAAGGTCTCGCCGATGAAGGGAATCATGAGGTTTAGGAAGAAGGGCAAGTTGAGCCCAAGGTTTATAGGTCCATTTGAGGTGTTGAGGAGAGTTAGGGAGTTGCTTATGAGCTTGCTTTGCCTCCCAGTCTATCGGGAGTTCATATGGTTTTTCCCGTGTCTATGCACCAGAGGTATTATGCCGACAAGTCGCATGAGTTAGACTTCAGCACGGTTCAGCTAGATGAGAGCCTGGGTTATGAGGAGGAGTCGGTTGCCATTGTTGACAGACAGGTTCGCCAGTTGAGGTCCAAGAAGATTTCTGCAGTAAAAGTTCAGTGGAGGGGCCAACCAGTCGAGGAGGCGACTTGGGAGGCCAAGGAGGACATGCGGGCAGAGTAGATAGTCACTCCTATTCAGCACTCCAGGTATGATTCTAGATCCGTTCGAGGACGAATGTTGGTTTAAGAGGTGGAGAATGTAACGACCCGGCCGGTCGTTTCGCTTTCTAGATCCTTGTTCACCTAAATAGGACTCCCCGTATGTGCTTTTAGTGTTTTATGACTCGCGGGGATGATTAGTTCGGGATCTGGAAGAGTTTAGGTTGAATTGGAATACTTAGTTTCTTTGTTTGGCTTTAAAGGGCTAAGTTTGACTTTGGTTAACGTTTCTAGTAAACGAACTCGGAATTGGGATTTGATGATCCCAATAGGTCGTATGATGAGTTTGTACTTGCGCATACATTCAGATCGCGTGTTGGATGACCCGGGAGAGTTTCGGTGCATAAAGTTGAAAGTTGGGGCATCGAAGGTTATAAAGTTCTTTAAATTTTGTTTGGGGTAGGTTTTGGTGTTATCAAGGTCCATTTGTAATTCCGAGCCTGGGAATAGTTCTGTATGGTTATTTAAGACTTGCACGCAAAATTTGGTGCCATTCTGAGTAGTTTAAGTATGAATTGTCGCTTTCGGAGTAAGTTGGAAGAATTTGAAGTTCATAAGTTGATCTAGTTGGTTTTGGGTTGTGATTCTTAGTTTTAATGTTGTTTTCTGCATTCTGAGGGTGCGAGCGAGTCTTTTTATGTTTAAAAACTTGTTAGTATGTTTGGACGAGGCCTCGGGGGCCTCGGGTGCAATACGGACGATGCACGGATTGAGCTAGAACTTGTAAGGGGCTGCTAGTGCACCAGTTCTAGAGAGCCCCCACCTACGAGCATCTGGCCGCAGATGCGAGCCCGCATGTGCGAGCCCCTGGCCACAGAAGCGGTTTAGGCAAGCTAGTTGTGGCCCACAGAAGCAGCGAAGGTTCCGCAGAAACGGTCTCACTTCTGCGAGGGAAGGGCCGCAGGTGCAAAGGGGTCGTCCGGGCCTGGAGCCACAAAAGCGAGAGGCGAGCCGCAGAAGCGGCCAGGGTTGGGCCTGAAGCTTTCCACAGAAGCGGACCATGGTCCGCAGAAGCGGTGCCACAAATACGAAAGACTTGGAGGCAGTGAGGTTAAATTATTTCAGACTTAGGTCATTTTTGGTTCATTTATTTCACTTCTTGTGGCGATTTTGGAGCTTCCTTGAGAGAGATTTCCACCTAGCTATTTGAGGTAAGTAATTTCTATCCAATGTAAGTTAAATACATAGATTATAGGTAGATTTTAACATGTAAATTTTTAAAAATTATGGGTTTAGATGAATAAACCTAGGTTTTGATAAAAATGGGATTTACCCACGAAAATGGTTATGGGATTGAGTGAAAATTATATATTTGAGTTCGTGAGATTATGGGTAATAACTTTCTTCGAAAATTTCCGAAATTCAGGCACATGGGCTCGGGGGGAAATTTTAAGCATCTTCCAATTTGGATGGGGTAATTACTCTAATAGCAAAATCATTAACTTTTGAGTGTGTATTGATCAATTTATACAAGATTTGACTAGTTTTCGGATTGTTTGGCACCGAATTGAGGCTTTAGGATGAATTTGAGGCCAGAAAGCGAGCTTTGAACTAGGTAAGTCTCTTGCCTAACCTTGTAAGAGTGAATTTGCCCCATAGGTGATTTAAATTGCTATTTGCTTCTAATTGTGGAGGCTACGTACGCACGAGGTGACGAGAATCCGTGTTCATAAAGTATTCGTTCATAGAGCAAATGTAAAAGATCAAATTTCACTTACTTGAGTTTTGGCGGGTTATTTGACCGTTAATAAGAATTGTGTTTCATTGTACATTAGCCTTGTATTAGCTCTTAAATCGGTTGTTCATAAAGTATTCGTTCTTCTTGTGGAGCGGACTGAACGCCTCGGCAGTAGATAGATGCATCTATGGTTCGTGCCACTCGACTCTCGGCAGTGTACACATATTTCAGGATCGGGCCGTATGACCTCGGCATAATCGTACGTGGTAACACTCGGAGTTTAATTATATATTTGATATCTTTTCATGACTTGAGAGGCTAAAATTATATAAGACAGAAAGTAATTTGGGATCACCATGTGTGAAAGAATTATTTACTTCATGCTTGTTATTATTATTTACATAACCCATGCTTATTTATAACTTCTATATTCTTTATTGTTAGCCCATAGTAAGTGTCGATGTCGACCCTTCGTCACTACTTCTTCGAGGTTAGACTTGATACTTACTGGGTACATGTTGTTTATATACTCAAGCTAAACTTCTGCACTAGCCGTGCAGGATCTGAGCCAGGTGCATCTGGCGGTCACACCAGCGCGCATCTCCGATACCCTGAGGCCTAGTGGTGAGCTGCTTCCTGAGCCGTTCTGCAGCACCTAGAGCCTTTCTTTTGTACTTATTTTTTATCTATTTTATTTCAGACAGTAGTTAGAGTTTTGTATATTCTACTAGTGCTCATACACTTGTGACACCAGGTCTTGGCACACATTCTAGTAGAGTTTATGGTTTTGGAGTATTTATATATCTATGATTGCACTCAGTTTGTCACGGCCCAAAATCCGTTATAGGTCATGGTGGCACCTAACACCGTCGTCAGGCAAGCCAATAGTGATTTATCAATTTAATTACTCATTTTTGTATTTTGAAATCATAATTTTTCTTAATTAAACAGTATAAAATAGAATTTACAGAGTAAATGAAAGTATTTACACGAAGTACAATAATGAATAACCTGAAGGAACCCCCAAGACCCAGTGTCACAAGTGCATGAGCATTTCCTAAGAAGTACAACAACAATACATCATATGTCCAGAATGTAAATAAGACAGGATAAAATAGTTAGTATGATGGAGATTCGGTGGACTGCGATGCGTAGCCTGGGTTGCAGCTCATATAAAGTCTCCTCAACAGATGCGCCTGTGCACAAAGATGATCTCCAAATGATCCTGTAAGATCCTGACATTTAGTGGAGAAGTGCAATATGAGTACGTAAATCAACGAGTACCCGGTAAGTATCTAGCCTAACTCCGAAGAAGTAGTGAAGAGGGGTCCACATCGACACTTACTAGAGGTCCAAATAAATAATATGGTAATTTATAACAGATATGAAATGTACAGCTATAGCGAAGTAAATTTGTAATCCCATAATTTTTCAAATTTGTTCCCTTTAAAGCATAAATTTTCTCCGATCTTTTATTCTTCCTTAGTATCTCAGAACATGCCAAGTGTCAATACCAAATAAATAAGAAATACTATAAATTTTCGAGCATTAGTGGAAGGTTTATCTCATGAACATTTGGACTACTAGCGATATAACGCACGATTTCGTCGAGGTCATTCGGCGCGATCCAGAATAACGTGTACACTGCCGAGGGACGTGCGGCACGATTCATAGATGCATCTATATATTGTCGAGGCGTTCGGCCCGCTCCACAAAAAAAGGAAGGAAGTTACTGAATTACGAGGCACATTTTTACAATATAGCACATGAGCACAAAATGAATTTAATCTTTACCATTTCTCAAATAACTCGCCCTTAACTCAAAGTGTTAAGGCTTAGCCTAGTGTACATATATTTACTTCTAAATCAATTTCAATTATAACTTCAATTAACTAAGCTAGAAGAATGGTTTCAACTAATTCAAATATTACATAATAAGATCCTAAGTCTACCTGGACATAATATGTTGTAGCTATGTATGGACTTTCGTCATCTCGTGCGTACGTGGCACCCACAACTAGTTGCACGTAACAATAAATACCACCTAGGGGTAGTTTTCCCCTCTCAAGGTTAGACAGGAGACTTACCTTGCTCCGAAATTTCATAATAGGCTCCAAAGCCGCTTTAACACCTCGAACCAAAGCCCGCCGATCCAAAACTATTCAAACAGTGTGCAACCCAATCAAAATGTATTCTAATACCTATAATTAATTAATTTAAACAAGTCCCATCCCCATTCGAAAAGTCAATAAACCAACACTTGAATCCACGTGCCCCGATTTCAAAAAATTTCGAAGATAAACTTTATCCATAACACCACGAACTCAAATATATGATTTATTCCTAATTACATGTCCAATTTTGTGGTCAAATCCGAAAATACCAAATTCTAGATTTTCTACCAAAATCCCATAATTTCTACAAATTTTTATGTTTAAATCCATACAAAAATCATGTATTTAACTTGTAATAGGTGGGAATCACTTACCTTGTGACGCTTGATGAAATTCTCCCCTTGAAGCTCTCCAAAATCGCCCCAACCAAGTGAAAATGAAAGAAAATGGCCAAATCTCATAAAAACTTCACTACCCAGCGACCTCTCGCACCTGCGACCACTTGATCGCTTCTGCGGTTCCGCAGGTGCGGCCAAAATACCACTTCTGCGGTCCCCCTTCAGCCCCTTTGCCTTTGCATTTACGGACTTCGCTTCTACAGAGTTGCACCTGCGACCAAGAATCCGCTTATGCGGTCTTGCAGGTGCGGCAGAAACCTCACACCTGCGCCTCCAGCTTGCCTCACTCCTTACCGCTTCTGCAACCCCTAGGCCATTTCTGCGGTCACGCAGGTGCGGGAATTCCTTCGCACCTACGGCCTCTTCCCATCTCCCTTCTAGCCGCTTCTGCAGTCCACTGCCTTGCTTATGTGAGGCCGCTTCTGCAATGAAGCTTCCGCAAAAGCGGTTGCACCAGCAACCAGAATCCTCTAGCTTTCTTAATTCCAAATATTCGATCCGTTAACCATCCGGAATCCACCTGAGACCTTGACCAAATATACCAAAGCGTCCCAAAATACAATACAAACTTAGTCGAAGCCTTAAACCACGTCAAACAACATCAAAATCATGAATCGTACCCCAATTCAAGCTTAATGAACTTCAGAACTTCAAACTTCTATATTCGACGCCGAAACCTATCAAATCAAGTCCGATTAACCTCAATTTTGCACACAAGTTATAATTGACATTACGGACCTACTCCCACTTTCGGAATCGGAATCCAACCCCAATATCAAAAAGTCCACTGCCGGTCAAACTTCCCAAAAATCATCCAATTTCCAACTTTTGCCAATTGACGCTGAAATAACCTTTGGACCTCCAAATCAACATCCGTACACGCTCCTAAGACCAAGATTATCATACCAATCTACTGGAACCTTCAAATCCCAATTCTGAAATTGTTTACTCAAAAAATCAAACCTTAGTCAATCATTCCACTTAAAGCTTCCGAAATTAGAATTTTCTTTCCAAATCAATCTTGAACTTCCCGAATTTCAATTCCGACCACACATACAAGTCATAATACTTGAAGTGAATCTACTCAAGGCCTCAAACCGCCGAACGTCGCGCTAGAGCTCAAAACGACCAGTCGGGTCGTTACAGTCTCCCCCACTTAATACGTTCGTCCTCGAATATGCTAGGGACTGCTCCTGAGTTGTCCAAGATCACTGTTTAACACCTCGTGCACCTAGTCGTGCCACCACATTCCAGTTGAACCCATTAGCTCGAGCGAGACTGAAAATCCTCCCTATAACCTTAGCTAACATGCTTTAGAACCAAGTTCCTACTTCCGAATTTCTTTACAAGGACTGGTCCTAACACACGAACATCGTACCAATCACCATGCACTTTACTAAAACATGATCATACACCTGTGCTGAAATCACCCCATGCACCACATAAGTCGGTTGCCCATAATAACATCATCCTACCACAATAGCTGTAATTTCACGAATCTGGTGCCCGCAATACATCTCACGACACATATAATCATTTCCCAAATCTCGCAATACCACCACGACGAAGAAGACGTGTAAAAACTTTTAGCCACCTGCCGAATCAATAATTCATGGAGTCTCTTCTCTTGACAAGAACCATTACCTTATTTTGAGCTGAATAACGATATCTTCTCTTTAATGTACCTTATATAAATCTGATTGCACTAATTTCAGGTCCAAAAATCCCGTTTCAACCAGTACAAGCTGCTCAGGCAATAAACCGTCTCAGACATTGCCAAAAATCTTATATGACGCCCACAACGCGCCAACAAGCTACAACTTGAATGTGATACATAAGGAAGAACGATTTCTGGAGAAGGACTACCCGGTCCCCGTAACGAATAAAATGACCGAAGAGATGCTATGAACCTTTCTCAGAGAATGAGAAATAAATACCCAAAATAAGTATAGGGGACCGAACTCAACATCTCACTGTCGCAGCGTGCAACCTAATTCACACATGAAACCGTTGCGGCGTGCAACCCAATCCAAACAACGTACCCTTGGCGGCGTGCCACCCGATCCACACGTAGCAATAAAGAGGAAAACACACACATCAAGCCGTAATGCTTACAGTTACGAAATGCCCGAATATCGACCATAAGCACGCCAAGTGCATAATATAAATCCTTGGGAGACAGATAGCGCCATACTCTACGAAACCCAAGAAAAACTAAGGTGCAATAAATGACCTGCATCTCGCGAGCCATCCTGCTCACATAAACACCACAAGCTACACGGGACCTCAACACGTGTGCGAATAATCAAGCCGTCTCACAAACCACATGGCACAATCGAGATTTACATAGAATAGCTGACGACGGGAATAACATCCCATGCCCGACGACTCCTCCGAAATCAATGCTATAACGAACGAACGAACACATCCGACCTGACGTAGAGTACACACTCACATTAGACCCACCAATGGACCTCACACCGATTCGGATCACACCATACTGGGTCAACAACCTTTCAAGGATCCACAATGGCCCTATTCATGACACACGAGTAGCCGTCCCATCTGAAATAATTTCCACAATCCAAAACCAAAGAAATAGAGCGCCTTTCAGGCATAAACTCTCACATTAAAGATAGTACCATAATTTTCATACTTGGTTTCAATCTTTAACAATCAAGTGACTAACATGTCCCACTTATACAGATTTTCCCGTGGGATACTCCCACACGACCTTTTGTACCACGTAGCAAAGTCTGCACATCCATACCACCAACCGTTCTGATCTGTAAAGCAATTCACAATCCGCAACTCAATACACAATGCCTATTCCATAGAATACCATTCTCAGGCAACACTAAGATAACGCTAGCTTACTCTAAACATCTGAATTCTCCCCTGCTCATCCGAGCTCGTGCATTCTTATCAACACTGAACCGGGACCTTGATCCTTAACTTCCAATTCGATGCCACTCACTGCACCCATCACGCCGCTATGCGAGAATACAAGAATTTATTATAACCCCTGAACTACCAGTAGGATAAACACTTCATTTGCTAGAAATCTTTCACTTAGCTCATTTAAGAAGAACTAATGCAACACACAACTGAATTCTCAAACCGCACAAAAATGCAAACCTCAAGTCGTGATCTAGCTGTCATGACTCTTCCGGAGTCCATTTACACAACAAGGCCACTTGAATCAAATACCTCCCAAATCAATCAAGTTACAATGGCTGTCAAGCAGGCACGTACATCCACAAACCACCTGTATAACTCCACACGTCGAAGGAACTAATCATTGCCACAATCATGCTGATTCAACCACTACTAGCCGACCCAACTTCTTTCAATTTACTCTAGACTTGCCTCAGAAATAATAATAATAGCTCCTTGCGAACCCAATTCGCACTCATCCCGAGTGACCCAAATTGCAAGACCACATCGTTTCAATGCCCCTGAACCATCGCATACCCTTCTCAAGCACACAATAGCATCTCCAATGGGTACACCCGTTTTGCAAGACCTTCCGAGAATTCGAAGCTATTTCTTCCTTTACTCCAATACTGCACCACATACCCGACGATGACATAGAACATTCCCAGTTCCTTTCGCAACCCACTGCAAAAACTCGATCCTTAACCACACAACAGACCTGAAATCTTTAGGCACTGCACTTTAATTATTGAACCCACTAAGACCGCTTGTACATCATAAATAAAAAGAGAGGCTTCAGTTTCTTGCTTATCTATGGAATATCGCATTGTTATTGGCCTTTCAAAAAATAAATTTTATTGTGTGAGACACTACGACAAAAAAGCCTTTTGGCGGCAATTATTTAGCGGCAATAAGGAAATTGTTGCTAATAAATTCTTTAAGCTTAAAAACTAGCGGCACATGACCCTTTAACAGTAAAAGATATCCATTTACCGGCAATAAAAACAAAATTTCCACTAAAAATTACTTAATTTTTTATAATTTTAACTTTTCCCTCCGCACAAAAAGAGAAACATCCTTCCCTCCAATTTTTTTGGACGAGAATTATCGGTTCCCTCCAATTAGAAAAGCTTAGGAAAACATATTCCCTTTAATCGAAAGGATGCCGTTGCTGCCATAGGAAAACATAAATTGCTGTTGCGTCAACGGCCTGCCATAGTCCCCGTCGATTCTTTTCCTGGTAAGTTCTCTCGTCCCTGTTACCTTCTCTTCTTCCCATGTTAACTTCTCTTCTTCTCCTGTTAAATCATAGATTTTGGATTGATTTACTATGGATTGATGCTGCTCAATTGTTTATATGGATTGATTTATAATGGATTGATGCTTAATGCTGCTCGATTGATTATATGGATTGTTTTACAGTGGATTGATGCGGCTCGATTTTTATATGGATTAATAATGCTTGATTGTTTATATGGATTGATTTACAATGGATTGATGCTACTCGATTGTTTATTTCGTTGCACCTTTCTTGTTAAAAGTCAGAAGCTATTCTTTATGAACCAGTGATTAAGACTCAACCTAAAATAATTTTTTTTCCCTTTAATTTGCCTCATGAGTTCACATATGATTTTTGGCGATATATACTACTGCCATGACTTATTCTCTTATGTGTTAAAGGTTCATGTCATAGGTGTGAGGTTTGCTAGAGTAGCAACTATGAATAATCTATAAATTATTGTCCTATTGAGTTAAAAGAAATAGCATGCCTGTCGTAATTTGTAAATGATTATGAACCTATACTTACCAGAACATTTAAGGTTTTAGTTAGAGTAGTAGTACAGAATTTCATCCTTAAGAGAGAATTTCATTAAGCTATTAAATAAGCTAATTAAACAAGCTGTAGTATTTTTGTTTCTTTTCTGTCATCTTGGTAAGGAATGGCGGATTATTCGAATTCATATAATGCTATGATAGGCATTACTTAGGAATTTATATTTTCTTAGGAAACTTTGATTTCCAGAGTTCATGTTTGGCTGTAGATTTTTAAATAGGCTGTGAATTTGTGAAAGTACAGCTTTTTCTGTGTTTGCTAAGTCGTTTGTAATATCTGGCTATTGTTAGATTGATAGTCGATTGATTGAATTGATTCCTCCTCTGTTCTGGTATTGTTTTAAGAATTGGTTCCCCTGTATGTTTTCTAGGGCTACTTTTCACCATGTAAGAGCTCAATAGCCAATAGGACTCTCAACCACAGTAAATTCATTCCTTTGTTAAGAAACAACTTGGGTTGTTAGCAATATATAGAATCCTTCGACAGTCAGTACCCATTAGTTTCTTGGTAGTTGTAGTCAGAATGTCCAGCCTTAAAAATTTGTATAATTTATAAGTTTAATAATTTCTTTCTTAAAAAGTTTATGAACCAATATGGTGAAAATTGGCAAGCTGTCTTTGGCTAGATTTCTTTCTCATTTACATGTTTGTTCTATGATGACTATGATCTGTTTATAAATAGCAAAATATTCCATATCGATTCAGCCCCCATGTAGTAGCCCCATGTCACTGCAATTATCGTCTTATTGTTAAAAAAGTCCACACCCTTTTAGGCTTTGCATAATCTGTTGAATTTTTCAAGTTTATTTACTCTGTCTCTTTCTTGTCATGTTTGGTTTAAGTAGTGTTTAACTGAAACTTTAGATGGATGATTTCATCGCAATTATATTGACTTTTTTAATTTATAATTGTATACTTTAAATATACTAACTAACTTATATTCCATTTAGCTTTAGAACTAGTTAAATTGACGCTCAATGAACAAAAGAGTTAAAAACAAATTGGTAAAAATGGAGTATATATCTCGAAAGTCAACAAATATGAGTAGTAAGTTTTGAAAATTTTAAAATATATGAAATATGGTTCTTCTATAAATATAAGTTTAATAATTCTATTCTTAAAAGATTTATGAACCAATATATGAAAACCATAGAAAAAGTATAATTTGTAAGTTTAATAATTCTATTCTTAAAAAAATTAAATCAATATGTGAAAATCATAGAAGAAATTAGAGATAGTTTAACTGTTTGATAGTTTAATTGTTAAAATGATAGTTTTAATAGATTTATGTTTGATTGTTTCAATTGTTAAAATGATATCTTTGAGCTATGGAATTACCTACTAATAGGATAGTTATTTTATTTTGAACTACCTTTTTGATAAATTCCTCTTTTTTACTAATAAATTTGTAGCTCTTGCAGTAATTATAGAAAAGAAAGGAATATCTTGAACGTCATGGACAATCCTAGAAATAAAAGATGGATGTATTGTGATAGAGTTAGTAAAGAATATTTGGATGGAGTAGAGGATTTTTTAAATCATGCCTTTTCTGAAAAATAACGTGGAGAAAAAATTGCATGTCCTTGTACGGAGTGTCTGCTTATCCATCAAGTAAATCGGGCTACAGCATATGATCATCTTGTGATTAATGGTATTATACTGTCATATGATACTTGGTTTTGTCATGGGGAATCTCTAAAGGGATCAAACAATGCTGGAGAAAATAACAGCAGCCAGTCAACTCTAAGGGGCAATGATATGCGAGGAATGATACATGATGCATTTGGAGGTGTTACACAGTTCATGGATACTGACATTAGTAAAAGTGGTGGCATGGAGGAAAACGTAGAAGAGAATACTGCTCATCCATCTGGAAATCAACCTTATCCAGAGGTGGATAAGTTTGAACGGCTCATGAAGGAGGCAAATGAAGAACTATATCCTGGATGTAAGAAGTTTAGCAAAATGTCCTTTTTGCTGCATATGTATCGTATAAAATTCATGTTCAAATGGTCAAATGAATCTCTTAATTCTTGCTTGGACTATTGAAAGATGCGCTGCTTGAAGGAGAAAATTGCCTCACGCTTTCTATGAGACCAAAAAGATAGTTGAAGGCTTGGGCTTGAAGTATGAAAATATTCATGCTTGTCCCAAAGATTGCATGCTTTTTAGGAAAGAATTTGCTAATAAGAATGTTAACGAATGCAAAGTTTGTGGGGCTTCTAGATGGAAAATAATGCTAGAAAAATTCCAGCCAAGGTCCTAAGGTATTTTCCTTTAAAACCAAGGCTACAGAGATTGTTTGTCTTCAGGAACTTCTAAAGCAATGCGATGGCATCATGAAGAGCGCAACAAAAATGGAGTTCTACGGCATCCTGCAAATTCTGAAGTTTGAAAAAATTTTGATAGTAAATATCCTGAATTTGCTGGAGATCCTCGCAATGTGTGCCTAAGATTAGCTTCTGATAGGTTTAATCCATTTGGTACAATGCGAACTGTACACAGTACATGGCCAATGATTTTAATGTCATATAATATTCCACCATGGATGTGCATGAAACAAGAGTTCTTCCGTTTGCCCTTACTTGTTCCTGGACCAAAACCTCCTAGCAATAATATTGATGTCTTTTTTCAACCTTTATCATTTAAATGAATTATGGGATTTTGGGATAGAAACATATGATGCCTCTACTAAGGAGATATTTCAAATGCGAGCAGCTCTCATGTGGACTATCAATGATTCTCCAGCGTATGGTACTCTCTCTGGATAGTGCACCTATAGTCAGTTTGCATGCCCTTCGTGTACATAAGCACTCAATATAGAAGGCTCACATATGGCAGGAAGTTTTGTTACATGGGGCATTGGTGCTTCTTGAAGTCAGGACACAAATATCGGAATGATGCAAAATCGTTTGATGGTACTAAAGAAACAAGACCTGCACCTTGTCCAGTATCTAGGTCACTAGTATTGAATCAAGTTAAAGATATAAAATTTACTCTTGGCCAGTTGAGTGAAGGGGTAAGTGGAGTGATGAAAAACACATGGAAAAAGAGGAGCATTTTTTTTTATCTTTCTTATTGGAAGTCTAACTTGGTGCGCCATAATCTTGATGTGATTGATGCACATAGAAAAGAATGTGTGTGATAACTTGATTTATATATTATTGGATCTTGGTAAAAAGTCGAAAGATAACTTAGAAGCTAGATTGGACTTGAAGGAGATGAAAATAAGACCAAGTTTATGGTCTCAATATCGAGCTAGTGGGAAAGCATATCTTCCTCCTACTTTTTTCACAATGTCTCAAAAGGAAAAGGAGTTATTTTATGAAGTACTATAAAAAGTCAAGTTTCCAGATGGCTATGCATCTAATATCTCAAAATCGACAAGATGTTTATCAGAGAGATTTTATTATGGGATACAATCGAAGGGCTCATAAAATTCAAAACTTGAGAAGTAAGGGAATATCGATGGCCTTTGTTGAACAGAGAGCGAACGGACGGCAAGTGACTTTGATCTCATGCTGGCCTTTACTTCGGCTACTAATAAGAGGGTTGGGGTTTGACAAATCAAGACTGGGGCTTCGTTTAGCCGCCTTGCATTCGCTAACGAAAGATATCTGGGTTAAAAACTCATGATTGTCATGTTATAATGCAAGAACTTCTTCCTCTTAACTTGCGGAGATCAATAAATAAAAGAGTTAGTTCCATTTTAATTGAACTGTGCACATTCTTTCGTGTTCTGTGTAGCAAAAAACTAAAAGTAGAAGTTAAAGTTATTTGAAGAAAAAATTTCAGAAACATTGTCTACTATGGAGAAACTTTTCCTCCCAGGATTCTTTACTATCATGATACATTTGGTAATTCACTTGGCAACCGAGGCTCAACATGCAGGGCCAGTACATTATCGCTGGATGTACCCAATTGATAGGTATGAAGAATATCATTGAATCTTTATTATATATCTTTAGTTGTTAAATAGTATAATGTCAAACTAATACGATTATTTTATACCATAGTTATTTGGGTACTTTAAAATCATATGTTCATAATCGTGCATGTCCAGAAGGTTCGATAGCAGAAGCATACATAGCAAATGAGTGTATGGCATTTTGCTCACGATATTTGGAGGGTGGAGACTCAAGGTCTTATTGTTCAATAAAATGCGGTGATGAGATTGAGCATGAGACTAGCAAAGAAGAATGTCTTTTTCCAACTGTTGGGGAGTCCTACGGTGGAGTAGATGTATTTGAGTTGGATGAGAAAATAAGGTCGCAAGCACATAAACATGTGCTTTTTAATTCCAAGTCAAAAATGGTTGAGAATTATAAAAAGTAAGTGTTATATCTATTATTTAATATATGTATATTACTTAATTGATAACAAAATTATTATATGCGAGTTACATGAATAGGGAACATATTGTTGAAATCAAGAGATCACATCGTAAGCGTCGTTTGACTCAACATCAACTTGATCGTGTGCATTTCGATACATTTCATGAGTGGTTCAAGGAGCAAGTAAGTAGTAGGACTAAGTCATTGGTTACGTTAAATTATTGTCAGATATCCACATTCATAGTTGTGTTAAGTAAAGGAGCTTGAAGCCACATCTAACAACATCTTAAAGGATATTAAAGTTCTTGCACAAGGGCCGAGTTACATTGCGAAAATATTTAATGCGTTCGATGTAAATAACGGGTATCGGTAACGAAGCAAAGTGAAGAATATAAGGTGACTCAAAATAGTGGTGTTATGGTCGTTTCAAAGGCTGAAAGTTATGCAAGTACAAGTACCAAAGTCTGCAAATATCACATATAATGGCAGATTGAATGATATTGTGGAGTTAATCTACTATGAAGAATTTAAGGTTGTTAAGTGTGATTGGGTTGATATAACCAAAAGTAGAGGAGTTAAAGAAGATGACTTGGGTTTCATACTTGTGAATTTCTCATGCCTAACAGACTCTGGCGATCGAGAACGTCATGAGCCCTTTATTTTTGCAGAACAAGCTCAACAAATAATATTTGTACAAGATCCTGAAGATCATGAATGGTTTGTCCCTAGGTTAATTAAACCTCAAAATATTTTTAATATGGGAGAGGAAAATAGTTTGCAGTTTGAGTCATCAATGCAGAGTGATGCCACTGACTTGGCTCTCTTAGAAAATGCTCGTGTTCCAAAAGATGAGTATAATGATTGGCTAAGAAGTGGTGTCGATGGGATAGTAATTAATACAAATGTACATTCTCAAGCTTCTCCAAATGATGGCAAAGGTAGTGTTGAGGGAGGAAATGACATTGAAAATAATATGATTTTGAATAATATAAGTGGAACTTATAAAATATTTTTCTTGCAAGTATTATTTAAGAACTTATTGGGATTTTTTTTAGTGCAGAAATTTGAAAAAATATACTTTTTGCTTTCAATTTGAGTCATTTTATAGAAGATGCATGTTAGTCAGCTATGGCTTTTCCATGTTCGAATTGGTTGATTATTGGTTGATTTGAGTCAATTCTTTGTGCTTTCTTTTACTTATATTTTGCTGATTGTAGCCCTTGTATTGCAATATGCTAAGGTGTTATTATTGTTGGATAATAGTTTTTGCTGGTGCATCAATACTTTTCATCTCTTGAACTATCTCTGTCGCAAGGCTTTATTCGTGTGCACGAATTGCTATTCATTTTTTTTTCACAGCTTGAGACGAGGACGATGCTTCCTCCTATTTTGCGTGTGACCTGCTGATTGGTTGGAGTTAATTTGGTACTAGTATAACTTAATGCATCTAGATAATTTCTTTCACCTTTCCATAAAATCATGTCACACCTGTACTTTAAAAATCGGGAAAAACTATATTTTAGTACAGTTTGTTTTCTGTAGAAAACTATTAATTTATGGTACTTTGATGCAAAGAATCAAACAACAGAAAGCATTTTAAGTCCAAGTTTCCTAGAAAAAAGTAAGTTCAGTGCAAAGGGGTAAATGCAAACAGCAAGATGTTCAATCAGAAATGCTCTTTCATATCTAGAACAAAATCTAACATATCTTATTCAGATTACAAGTTTATCATGGAAAATTTACAAGAAAACAGTAGTTTCACTTTAGTACTTTATTTGGCAACAACAGTGAACTTGCATCTAGCTGCCAATTTAACCATATAATCTTCCCTAGTGAAGATGACTGTAGGATGGCCTAGTTTTGTTATGATCCTTGGAGGTGTGAATTGAATAGGTTCTCTTTCAGGCTTGTCAAAGTTGGAAAGTAAGCTGTGGCATATGAATCTTTGGATTGGCAGGCTTGTTCTTTGCATATATGTTCATTTTCATTAGGTTGAGCTTCTAACAATTTAATCGCTAGCCAAAAAATTAATCATAATAGTGATCATGCCCCAGCCCTTGCACTTGTTGATAAAAAGTAAGAAAATTTTTAAAAGAACTCTGCCAAGAATAATGTATCTACACACAGCTTACACTTCTTAAACGCTTTCATTACCGCTATTCATTTTTGCTATTACACATTTCTGGGATATACTATATTCATTGCTCTTCAGTTCTTACTTTGCCGGCTGTAAGCCGAGGCAAGTTTGTTTCTTTTTATTCCACTCGATATAACTGCTACTCAGGACCTTTAGAGGTTTTTTTTTATTTTGACGTGCTGAGATTCGAATTGCCTTATTGTTGCTGCTGTCCAAATTTAGTTATTGCAATCACTGCAATTATTTGGTTTATCTTTTGCTGCCGAAGTTCTGTTCACAGGCTGTTTATTTGGACTTATGGTTTCCTTAAAAACTCGACACTTTACGAACTGGTTAGCTTCTTATCTATGCAATTTTAATTCCCTCTATGTGGTAGTTATATGTAGGGAAACCACTTTTAGTTTATTTAAGTTTGCATTGCGCGAATGCACAAAGCATTCTGCTGGGAAGCAAATAGGTTACTTCTTCCTCTCCCATTTTATACTTTCCTATGTTCTGCTTGAGTTTTATGATACCTATCTGCATTAAAAAATAATTTTGGGCATCCTGAGTATTGTTAAAACCTGCCTCTCTATACTTAGATTTTGTTAAGCTCTCACGGTCCATGATAAGATCATTAGAGAAGTATTTGGATAATGATGGTATATGTGAGCTAATCTTCTCTGAAACACGCTTGCCTGCTCCAAATTTTCAAATCTCACTACTTGAATATGTTAATTATCTAGAATATCATGTTTGTGTCTAATATGAGCTAGGAAATTGGCCTGTTTTCCTATAGTTCTGTTCTCATTTGGATAACGTGCTATCAAGACGTTGATTATCTACATCGTCACATATCTTTTCGTACACCCCCGAGGAGAGGAGTATATAAAGAGTTTTTCCAATTAAAGTGACATTATTCGAAATGGGATTATTTAATTATTTTTAGAGTCGCCACTTGGAAATTTTAAATTGGTGTTCCAAGTCATCGGTTTTATCCCAGATCGAGGAAAAGATTTGACTTTCTTAACAAAGTCTGCGAACCGGAAATTCTAGGTAAGGAATTCTGTTAATCCGAGGGAAGGTGTTAAGCACCCTCGGATTCCGTGGTTCTAGCACGATCGCTTTATTGTCATAATCGGCTTATCATTTGATTTTATACCTGTTATCGGCCTATAGTGTATTTTACCTTATTTTTTCTTTTCCGCTTTTAGAATTATCGGAGAATTGCAATGTTAATCAAAATATGTCACAAATTACGTCACATAAATGCACTCGCAACTTGTAACATCTTTTAATTTAACATTGGAATTTTGGGATTTGGGTCACATAAATGCGCACTCGAGTTTAGAAAATTAAATTATTAGACTAACGCGCCTAAAACAAATTACGCGTTTTTAGTTCTTCGAGGGCCATGGAATTCACTAAGTGACGCACCTCGGTTTTCTAAGTATTTAATTAATGAGGGCCATATATTTGTAAATTTTATTTGGTATGGCACGCCTCAAATTAGTTTAAAAGCTTTTATTATTTAAAATTAAAGTCGGGTCACCTAAAAGGCACCTGCGAAGTTGACATTGTCGCTATGTCACGGGAACCGTACCTATAGTCGCAATATAATTAATCGCGCTTAAAATCGAGCTAATAAAGTTGATAGACGTTTGAAGCTTTCTTATTCTAATCTTGCAATTAGTTAATTAAGAGGGCCATTAGTGACCGTTGTTAATTGTATGGCACACCTCTACTAATTTAGCCGATATTTTTTTACATTACAAGATATTGAGAATCGGCATTAGTAGCCAACTCGTTTCAATAGGCAGTAGATGAGGCTCCAATACAAATAAGTCAACATGAGTTCATTTGCGAATATAGCCACTAACTGTGTAAAAAGGAACAATATTGAATTTAAAGACTGTCTTTCAAAAACAGCCCTGGTTGGTTCTAAAGTACACAAATTCAAATGAATCATGACCAATTACGCACACAGCCAATAACTTTATACAGTTAGCTATACTATAAGCTTGCATTAATAGTGCCATTTTGTATAGATGCTTACGAAGGATGTATAATTACAAATCTAATAATTTTGCAAAGGATGTATGATTACAAATGTAGCCAGTAATTTGCAAAAAAAAAGATAGCACATTGACACAGTTTACATCGACAAAGAGGATAGTGCTCTAAATTTGACATTGATAGCATCATTTTTGTAACAGCCATATTGAGTACATCGACACAGTTGAGTTACAAATACTAACCATTACTTAACATACCCAACTACACCCTGACTATTATATGAACGATACTATTTTCCAGAACAACAGTCAAAAGAAACAACCAGTTAATGCAACCTTATCACAACCAATAGCCATTATACATCACAATAGTAGCCATATTCTGTATTTACAATGACAATGCTATTTCTAGAATAGTAGCAGTATGCTAAACTCTGAATAAGACTGACCTATGCGTTCTATTGAAATCTCATCATACTCATACAATTGCGAAAAAGAGCAATTATGAATTTCATTCAACTAATATACAACTGATTACAAAGCCGGAAGGTTAACTTGTCATAAGACTTTGATATGTAATCTCAGCTTTTACCTAAACTACTCAGATTTCACAGTGGTTAAGGGCCTGCTTTTGTTCATTCTTTTAAACCTCAAACAGTCGGGAATTGGTGAGATGAATGGGCTATTGGTTACTATTGTGACTAACTCAGAATATCAAACAACTGCCCTGTTTGACTGGGCAAAACACTACTTTCTATTACACCAGATGTTCAACATAAAGCCAACAGATATTATCAATTTAGAAATAGTTCATATCAGGATTCGATATAGTAGGAATTATCATTTACTAGTGAAAAACAGGTTGAGCACAGAATATAATACAACAGTGGTATAACAACACGTAGACTATGTTATAACCCATATTTGTTTTTGTACATGTTAGGTTACACCGTAATATAGTCTATCTTGGTTCGAAAAGAGAATTACCTTTGAGACAATAAGAGTTTAGTCCTATTGGTCTTAAACGATGCAAAGGTGAATAAGGGTGGTTAACAAGTATTAGAGGATAAACGAGTTAAGGATGTTGTAACTCGCGTTTTTGGGAAAATCGAGAGGTGGTTAACATCACCAAGAGGTCATGTTTTAAGGTATTTGGATGATATGATATCCGTTTCATAAGTCTTGAAGTCAAACAAGTTATGAAACAAAAGTCGACAAAAGTTGTCGCAACTTAGGTTCACAATTTTACTTAAACGTTAGGTAAAATGTTTCTGCGATTTTCTCCCAATTTACAAGGAATTACGGGGTGATCTACCTACCAAATTAAAGGTCTATGAGTCTAGTTTCCAATGCTTCAAACCGTTTGTCAATACGATCTCGGAGTATTGAGATAATTGCATTTCCGTAGAACTGCGCAGGCTGGTAGGTGACAAGTAGGTGCATCACCTACTTGCCAAAATTAAGGGCTAAAAGTTAAAAGCCCCAAGTCGATTAAGAGAGGGCTTTTAAAAGCTTCTAAAGCCTGATAATTCACTATCATTTCACAGCTTCAAAACCTAAAAGAACCCCTGCAACCCCTCCCCAAAATAATCCCACACTAACCCTAATCGATTTTTCCCTCTTTCAAGTTCTAGTTGAAGGTAAACCCTAGAGTTTGAGGAATCAAAGCAAAGGCTGAGTTATCTAACAAGCAAGGTGAGTTTACTGCTCTATTTAATACATGTTTTCTATTGTTAAGTCTTGGTAAGTCGTTCTATACATGTAAGAACTCACGGGACGGTGATCGGAAGCCGTGAGTTCAAGTTATTCACTTATTGCGGACTGTTTTGTGGACTGTTTTATGTTGCTGTAAAGCTGCGTGTTATACTACTGATTTGTGGAGTTTTGGATGAGGAAGGGTGTGGAGAAACACCATATATGTTTAGGGTTGTGGCGTGATAGTTGTTCATACCATTTCCGGATCGTTTGACACGACTATAGTGGCCATTGTACGTATGAAGTGATTGGTTTGTGTGTGGACTGTTTTGGGAGGTTCAATATGATTCTTATTGATGTTGTTTTGCTGTTTGGTGACTGTTTGGACTTGTGTGAAGTCATATATATAGGGGAGGTGCTGTCCGTTTTATTGCAAAATAGGTTACAGTCGATACATAATAGTTGCGACGCCTGAACAATAATGGTAGTATCATTTCTCTTATTGTAGACTAAGAAGTCGTGGAAGTTTCATAGCTTGAGATTGGAAAGTATTGCAAGGTATGTGAGACTATCCTTTTCCTTCTTTTGCACGACTCTGACTGTACACAATGCAATGAACGAACCCCAAAGATACTCTACTCTTAGAAGGTAGCAGTACGTATATTGTTTCCCCTCTTATGGGAGGATTGAGATGTTATTATTTCACCATGGTAGTATGACTCTTATGAGTCCAGCATGCATTATCTATTTTACTCTACCGAGCCGCGCTATAGTCGGCCGGGTATGGCACCTATTATGAAACCACTAATCAGTTGGGTATGATAATGAGGAGGCCCACAGAGGCATATGTATGAGATGATGATGAGCCCTTAGAGGCGTATATATGTATATGATGATTTTCAAAAGGATATAATTATATGCATATGCACGTCAGGCATGACATGGTTAATCGCCCTCAGAGGCATTCAGATGGTACATGTTGTATGTCTCTTATCCTGATGCTTATTATTGTTCTTACATTATGTTTCCTATTTTACATACTCAGTACATTATCCGTACTGCCGTCCTTTATTTGTGGACGCTGTATGTCGTGCTGCAGGTCCAGGCTGACAGATAGACGAGGCTTCCCCACCACAGTAGGCTACTCAATTCAGCAGATATTGGCGAGATCCATCCTTCGGACTTGCCACAGTCTTGGTATGCATTTTGTTGTAGGCATTATGGGCATGTCGGGGCCCTGTTCCGACGTAGGTTGCATTATGTACGTTTTTCGTAGAGGCTCATAGACAAGTGTCAATTTATGCATAGACAAGTGATGGGTTGACTTATGTACAGTCGAATTGCCTTGTCGGCAAACGTATGTAATTTGTTTTATGGTTCTGCATTGCATCCTTGTTGGCTATATTATGTATATAAGTATGATCGTATCATGGTATAATGTCACATATCATTATAATTATTATTCGAGATTATATGCATATGACAAGCCTTATAGATAATAAGGAAAGTTAGATGAAGGGTACGCCGGCGCCCGTAGGGTAGGGTCCGGTGCTAGCCGCTGCCCTCCGGCTTGGGTCGTGACAAACTTGGTATCAGAGCAGGTCTGTCCTAGGGGTTGTCTATGAGCCGTGTCTAGTTGAGTCTTGATTATGGATGTGTAGCGTGCCACATTTTTAATCAGGACGCAGCATGACATTTAGGATTGTTACCTTTTTCCTGAATCTAGATCATGCGCAGAGCTGAGTCGTAAGCATTCATTTCTAATACTAACCATGTTCTTTTCAGCGATGCCAACGACTAGGAAGCAAGAGATTAGTAGGCGCCTTGATTTAGCTGCGGGAGAGGGTACCAGTCAGGTGCCTCCAGTCAGAGCAGGCCATAGTGAGCCTCAGAGCGAGATGCCGTCGCAGACCTCATCTACTCCTTCTCCACCAGAGGATATAAGAAGGCATCCAGCATCTCCAGTTTCTCCATCTGGTACTACAGACCAGGATATGCGGAGTGTAGTACAATTGCTGACCAGCTTGGTAGCTGCTCAGGCTCAGAGGCAAAATACCGGTGCTACTGATAAACCGGTCAGTGCGAGAGTTCGGGATTTTATTAATCTAGATCCTCCAGTGTTTACCAGATCAGACCCCAAGGAGGACCCCTAGAATTTTATTGATCAGGTTCACCGTACACTGCGGGTTATGCATGCTAGTGATACCGAGGCAGTAGAGTTGGCTTCTTATCGGTTACGGGATCTAGCAGTTTTCTGGTATGATAGTTGGGAGAGATCCAGGGGTCTAAATGCTCCCCCACCTGTGTGGAAGGAATTTTCTGAGGCATTTCTTCGTC
>MCJB01006535.1:5298-33864 GCA_002018475.1 Nicotiana obtusifolia
GGGGGGGGGGGGGGGGGGCAAAATTACCATTTTGCTTTTACAGGATCAACTCCTACTAGGGCTGCAATGATGTCAAACTTGCCTATTAAGGCGGTGCTATCTTTGGTTTGAATGTAAAAAGACGGGTAAATGATATAGAAAATCATTGGTTTGCTTCTCTTAGATGGAGTATTGATCATCTACTTCTGATGGTTGGTAATTAGAAGAGTAATAAAAGGAGTATGCTTTCTCCTCTCCGCCCAAGTTCAGAGGGGTCAGAGATCACTTGACCTTTACCTCCTTATCAATCACGAAATAACTCATAACTCCCTCCTTTATAACTTCCCCTCCTCTCCCACCCTTTGTTCTTGCGCCGTAACCACATAGCATAAAATACTCAATTAGAAAGACCCAAGCAAAATACTTCTTTTGAAATAAGAATTTAATTTCAGGGCATTTCCTAGAAGTTAAAATAGAAGATCTAGAAAATATAGATGAACAACTTCGGAACAAGAAAAATAGTTTCAGGCGGCTTTCACATGAGAAAACTTTAGTTTGGACATGTAAAATAGCATAAAAGCAACAAGATCAAAAGGTGTCTCTCCCAATAACTGAATGATTATTTTTTAAAAGACAGGTTACAAAACTTTATTTAACTGGGCTTCCGCTAAAGCTTTGAGCTTTTGTTTCCTGCTTTTACATTGTGAATGTACAAATATTTCTTGCAGTCTTAATATTTTTTTGCAGCTTGTAAAAAGGTGTAGTGCTTCAGAGTGCATTTGACATTCACAAATTTTGTAGATTCAAATCCAAAAATAATTCATGCATTCTAAGTCAACAGTAAAGGTTCCAATTCTCATAACTTCAATATATCTACTCGCGTAATTACTTGCAGAAGCCTCATGTAATCCGTGAAATTTGCAAAAGTGAAATATATTTCTAAGCTCGGAATAAAACTCACTTTCAATAACTAACCCATAGTAAATCATGAAAAGCAAGTTATTCCAAGGCGAAGATGTCACTTGTTCCAGCACCACCTGAAACAATTAATTGCAAGTTTCATATTCTTGTAAACTTATCTGTTATTACTCTTTTAAAGCTGTTCCCAACTGAAAAATAGTGTTTGACCAAAGTGGTAATATAGCTAAGGAGTTTACGATTGATTAATGTTGAAAATAATCTATTGCAACAAAAAGGGAAAAAAAAAGGACTGAGGGGTAATTGTGACACAAAAGGATGTGGATCAGTGGATGAGAGCAGCAAGTACAATAGGAATCTGGAACTTCTTTTCCCGATACTTATTGTAAATTATCCAAAAAAGAAGGGTTTCAATTACCTTTTTTGCAACTGTTGTTGTGTCTTTCTTCCCCTTGAAAAGTTTGTCCAGCAATAAGTGAAGAAAATGCCCAAATGGCCCGAGATAGGCAAAGCCAAAAAGCTGCATATAGTTACGTTAGCAGCCAATTACAGTCCCAGATAGCAACTTATATGTGGTAAGTAAAGGAAAAGATATAAAGGGTACATCAGAAATGAACCTTGAGATGGAAGTAAACTTGACATAGCACTACAACTGGACTAAGCCTCAGAGCTCAAAAGTCCTAATATATGCTTACCTCCTATTTGTTTGTTCTGTTTCCATTTTCTCCAAACACGGCATTCACAACTTCACAGAAGCTAAAAGATAACGAAGCGTTTTCAAGCACCACTTTCATACCATCTTGAGTTTTCTCAAACTTCTACTTATCCTACTGATTTATTTAATACAGTGATCAATCATTAAGTTCCCTAAGCTAGTCATAAAATCCAAACTTCTTTTAACGTCTTGATAAATATGGATGTCAATTTTAGGCAGAAATAACCTCTCTTCTAAGCAAGGGTAAGCCTATAGAACAGACCTCGCTAGACTCCATGCAGAAGCCTTGCACACTAGATCAAGCATATGAATAGGGTGATTCAATCCGGGAAAAGAAGAGGGAAAAGAATCCCAACAAAGACAAGAGTTGTTACATCCTTTGCAGCTCATATTCAAACCATGTAACCAAAATTGATTTGCTGAAGTTTTGAAATTCTAATTTAAGAAAAAGAAAATTTTGACATCAATTACTCAAATATAAGGGAAGATCAGAACTCTCTAGAACCAAAATGATTCATCAGACTATCAACATTAAGCTCATTGGTGACGAGGATCACATAGTTTGAGAGCTGGAACGAGGTTTAAAGCATGGTTATGGCGGAATGTGCCCTATCCCTCGAAGGATAGGAACTTTAAATGTGAGGAACTTACATCCTCTTTTCTAGGTTTTTTTTCTGAGTGTTAAAACGATAGATTTTCTTTTGCGAATGAATTGGATCCGTCCCAATTCGATCAATAATGGGATTCTTGGCTAGAGAAAGGTTCTGTGACATGAACGCCCAACACTTTAGAAAAATCGTTATATTTTACTATGACTTTACTTTACTATTACTTAATTTTCTTGATTTTTAATCTTTTACTTTTCAAATTGGATATTCAAGTTAGTAACTTCTATTTTATCCTTTCTTCGTTTGGGAAATCATCAAACTTTTACATCCATTTTTTTCTGAAATATAATAGAAGTTTTCTCTTTAGTGAATTAATTTAAGAACGGTCATATAGAAAATTTGACTAAATTATGTGATAACATTGATGACAACAACAAACAGCAAACCCAATGAACATAGATGACAGTCCTATTAGTATAGATTGACTGGTTGTCTTTTGTAGATAATCATATGATGCAGGTTTTTTACATTCTGGTATACTACTTGTAGACAGGGTTCCCCCCCCACAACATCAATAAAATTGAACTTCATCAACTTGAAACAGGACGAGAGTACTGTGGGTTACTATAGCATTTATAAGCAGAAAGTCGGACAGTATGTTAAGAAGGTATTCTCTGCTTTGTCAGTCTTTACTTCATGATGTTTTCACAAAAGTGTACAAAGAGGCTAAAAGTGATCTATAGTTGACAATACAGTATGAGTGACTAGGATAGTGCGCTACAGAATCAGGTTAATCTTAATTAAAAAAAAGCAGAATACCAAGAACTCATGAATAAGATCAGGGCAGAGTCGGAAAAGTATTCTACTGGTAGCCTATTACCTTGCTTCGAGCAAGATGCAGAATATAAAGTTAATAAAGTTGAACACATTTGACAAAATCATCAGCACTTCAGATTTCCACAGCACACACAAAAAGGAAAGAGAAAAAAAGAAGCAAACGGATGTATTTAAAAGGAAACCATGAAATGTACCACTTTCAGAAGAAGGCGTCTGACTTGAAGTCTCTTAATGCCAGTGATCTTTTGAGCCACTATATCACTGATTGCTGACAAAACTGCCGCTGTTATTGCCTGCCATCATAAATTGCAAACATTAGAAATCTATAACGAAAAAATCGCAGTACCAATTGAGCTGAAAAAAACCTTAAAAATAACGCACATCATTCCACTTGATAACCTAAATTTTAATCCCAAACTAGTTAAAGTCAACTACAAGAATCTTTTATATTCATTCTATTCAATTCAGGTCCATTCATACACCACACACACAGGCGACAATGTGATGAACTTCTTACTTGCCACACCCAGATTCCAATATAATGCATTTGAATTCATCATAATTATACTATTTCTTTTATTATAACGGTGGTGTTCGGCCAACTTAAGTGCACCTTAACTAATCAACTCCATATTTGCTACCTCCCACCGGTGCAAATAGCAAGTAACTCTATCTATCAAGATTTAGACAAATAGAAATAAATCACCTAACTTTTTGCCATTGTAATTCACCGTGATCCATTCTTACAACTACTCCACACCATTGGGTGCCATGGTGCCATCACATTAAGAATTTAAGTTATATGCACTAACAGTGTCATAACTTTTTTACATTATCAGTATAATTTTAACATGTTATAACAAGTTACTTACCATTTACGTATTAAAGTTTAACAATCAATGATCAAATAGAGTTACCTGCAATTAACTTTTAACTGACCTGATTGGGTAAATGTCTTTTACACTACCATTGCACAGAACTTAAACTTTAAGTTAGTCTCTATTTTAAAACCCATATTCACTAATATAAAAATTAAAAAAATAAAACAAAAAATAAAACAAAACTATGAGAGAGGGGAAAATCTGAGATCTTTGTTCTTAAATGGAAACTTTTCGCGATATAAAAAACCACCCAGATCAAGAATTGAACTAACAGCTCGAAATAACCCAAACCCACTTAACAAATTAGAGAAAATGAAGCAAAGAAAGAGAGATTAGTCAAAGAAATGTTAGAAAGTGAGAAAAAGGTGAGACCTTTGTTCTTAAAGGGTGTTGCTGAAGTTGTAACAAGTATTTTTGCAACCCAATTTTGGCAATTGACCCCATTCTTTTTGCTCTTCTTCAGTTCATCAACTGTAACAAGAAGAAAGCTTTGATCTTTTTTTGACTATTTTCAGTCTTCCGCAGTTTGGTTTCAGCTAAATATCTAGAGGGAAGAATAGTAGTATGTTATAGTATGCGGGACCCATTTGGACCATGTAATTAGATTTGGATTCAAATAATTCTCTAACTCTCTCCAAATTTATGTAACACTCTTTGTCACATCATTTAATATTTATAAATCTTTTAATTTTAAATTTTTTATAAATATAATAGCTATAAAATCTTATAAATTTGTATATATCTTGTTTTAGATAATAAATATTAAATAACTTTAATTATTTCTTAAATTCTGTATCTAGTCAAACCCTCATATAAATTAGGATGCATGGAGCATATTTTTAATAAAGAGTTTTCTATATTATTTGAACATTTAGATATGATAGTAGGTTAATTAACATTTTAATCAGACTACCAGTTAATGCTTATCGAAAAATTTACCTGTAATTATTTAATAAATAATTTGATTATTTAAATATATTTTACACTGCAATGCATCTAACTTAAACTCAATAAATTTTGAGTAGTGTAAGGCAGCCATTTGGAGCATGTGGTTAAATTTTGATTAGCGGAGAAACCCATAATTTGTAAAAGAGAATGTGCGATTTTTAAGTTAATGATTGGGTATTTCATCTTTGGGGAGGTTAAGAATATGCTTTTCCCTTGTTGTCCCTTGTGGTTTGTAATGGAATGATTCAACTGTATAATTGCTGCAGACTTTGTGATTGAAGTTGAATGATTCAGTTTGGCATTAGGTTTAGTATATTTCTAGTTTATTATATTTAGCTATAATCTTGGTTTTGTATCACACACAGCATAGGATATGAAAATCTTATTTAAATTTTGAATGTAAGCATGGATTGGATTTCCATTGCAATATATGTAGGTTTCGTTTGGATAGTTCATGGGAAGGTCATTTTTATAACTAATAAATCAATACAGTTTCAACAGAAATTAATTATCTTTAGAAATTCACCTATTGACTATGTTGCACGAATCAAAAAATAAAATAAAATCGAGCGTGTGTTAGATTTTCTAAAAATAATATGCATCAGATCTTCCAAAAAACTATACATATTTGAAGAATCTGACACAAGTACGTCAACATTTTGAAGTGTTCGAACAATATTATCTATTGATGAGTTATATTTAGAATTCACCTCTTTACTGCATACTCTTATTGGATTAACACAAACACAGTGTAACTTGAAATCTTAAACCTAACAATCTCTTTAAGAGGAAATTAATGTCGCACAGAATCGTGGTTGTAGCTAGAGATGGCATGTTCAAGCGTAGGTGTTTTCAAACCGCACCAAATCAAAAAGTAAATCAAATCGATTAAAAAAATTTAGTTTAATTTGGTTTGGTATTAAGTAGAAAATTTAGAATCAAACCGATATATAAATATATAATTTTTATATATATTTTTAAGACTCCATATAGAATTTTTTTTAAATGTCTAGACATATTTGAAATTCTCTAATAGGATGGAATATTGAATAGAACTATGAAGTGCATCCATTCTTGTTTACTTTAGATAATAGGTTGTATCATTACTTTCTTATCAAATGTTAATGAAATGCGTAGATCTCTTTGTTCTTCCATATTCATATGTCAAGATATATTAAATTCTTATATCTTTTCGAATTTGAAATGGTTTTTTGATAATTTAAATTAAATAGAATATATCATTATTTAGGTATCATATTGATTTTTATTTTTAATTATTAAATTCAATTAACCTTGAAAATGAACATCAACAAAAAATTATTGTTAGATTACTAAGAAAATAACTATCATGTATTACTAAAAATAATTCTCCCATAAGAATATTTTAATAGATCATATATTTGTCAGTATTTACTTAACATATATTCTCTTATCAAAAACTTTATCTACAACTTTAACAAAGTAAGATTGAATAATACTTGTGTAAAAAAAAAAATCAAAAAACCCCAAAAAACCCAAAAAATATGACAAACCCGAACCAATCCAAACCGATATAGTTGATTTGGTTTGATTTTGATGAAAGTCGAAGCAACCAGGTCCATGTACCAGGTGCGGCTCTAAAGGCTTGAGCAACGAGACCGTCGTCTTAGGCCCCCAAAATTTGAAGGCTTTAAATTTATTTATTTATTTATTTATTTATTTATTTATTTATCTATTATTATTATTACTATATAGGAATTAAGTTATATGTATTGACAACATAGTGAATTTCTTTTACAATATTCTCTCAAACTGCATGAACACAAAAGCATTCATGTACCGATTTTCTTTTAGTGTAATTTGACATATTATATTAGGTTATTTATAATTTATTTTAGATATTCACCAAGTTGTGCTACTTAATAGAATGAATTACAATTATCATTTAAATTGATCATAAGAAGTAAATATTTTTGACACCGTTAATGCTCAAAATTTAAGGTATTACGTTATGTACGTTTATTTCTTTTTCTTGTTTGTGATGATAGCCAAATCAAAAGTGGACCTTAATATCCAATAGTCCATCACTTTATTTTCTGTGCTCTTCTTCCTTTTTTTTTATTTGGAATTAGCTTATTTTTATCTTATATGACTAATTTATTTTTTAGAAAGTAAATTTTGTTATTAGTGTAAATATTTTATAAAATAAATTTAAGAATCTCTCAATATAATTTCGCCTTAAGCCATAAGATCTTCTCTCAATATAATTTCGCCTTAAGCCATAAGATCTTCTCTCAATATAATTTCGCCTTATGCCACGAGATCTATTGAACCGTCCATATCGTGTAAGCCCTATTCAAGAGAATCGTGATTTAATAACCAACCGTACATAATACTTTCTTATACGTGACAGTGAAAACATTGTAGGCAATTGTCCTAATTTCTCATTTTTGAGTGATGTTGACCAATAGCTAAGTAGAGTGACAATTGTAAAGGAATGGCGTGAGGGAATGGGCGCATCACCGCATCATAAGATGTCATATGGACCCATTGAAGAACGCCAATTTACAAACCATGATTTTTTTATTTTTCTTTTTTTGATTTCTCCCCTACTGTTTTATATTCTCTTTGGAACTCGATTAATTCAAATTTTTATATAGACCTACGAATATTCATATAAATAATGGTCTTGAAATCAAAATTATCAATGAGGTCCCTAATTGAAAAGGCTGGCTAGATTTTCGGTCAAGCTCCAATATGATGTGGCGAGTAATTAAGAGACTAGGAAAACATTGAAAATATTAGGGGCAATTGACTTTGTATATATACTAAATACCAATTGAGTGAAGTTTCATTTCTAAGTAACAAAGTTCTCATCAATTCTACATTTTTTTGTATGGTACTGTTGACCGGTGGCAGAGCTAGAAGTTCGATTACGGGCTCGACAGAATTCAGTAGTTTTTACTCAAGTAGCATATTTGTATTAAAATTTTTACTAAATATGTATAAATATTAAATTTAAAAATTCAATTATTAGCACTTGAAATCATCATTCTAAAATCCAGAACTATAAAATTGATAGAACTCGAAGCTCACGGCTGGTCACGCCCAAGTGCTCCATCATCTAGTACTTCACTTTGGCCACTAGCAATAAGCACATCTTTTTCATAGTTACCAAAACCTCCATTGCCATTTAAACTTGTATGATCATGTGGACCATCACCTCCTTCAACAATCGGCTTGCTACCCCGAAATCTACCAAAATCAGGCGGTAAAGGGGGCGGGAAATATGACTTTTGGTTATAAACCGTTTTTACTATTGTTTCAAGGCTCCTTGCATTTATGGATAAAGCAAGTGCACTAGCAACTAGGACGAGGAGAAAACTCGTTGTTGCCATTTTTAGGAGTTGAAGGGACAAAATGATTTTTGGAGTACTTTGAGATTTTTGGTTTGGGAAGGTGAAATTTATAGGTGTTAAGAATTCTCCTAACATAGGAGTTAGGAATGCTTTTATTCACGCATTTCCTCCATAAAAACCCAACAAGTCCTTACCAAAAGATACTCTCATCCTCGCCCTCTCTACTTCATGATCAACCTAATTCTATCTTGAATAATATTAAGTTGATTAATCGGATGATGCCACCTAGGAACAGGGGAGGAAGTAGAGTATTAGGTACGGATTTGGATGATCTCATTAATTTTTGTTTAGATTTTGTATTTGTAATACAAAAGTTTATTAAATATGTAAAATTATTTAATTGCGAACCTAATAACTAAGACCAATTATGAGTTTGATGTCAAGTTTAGAACTCACAAACTTTAAATTATGACTCAACATCTGCCCAGGGAACTCCAATGTCATAGCTAGGGGTGTACAAAGAAAACCGATAAACCGCACCAATCCTGTCACGACCCAAAATTCTAATCAGCCGTGATGGCTCCTATCTCAATACTAGGCAAGCCGACAACCTCAATAATCCATAATTTCTTTTAAGTTTGAAAACATAATATTTGAATTCTCACAGAAAATCTCACAAATACAGATATTAATACATTCTCAAAATCTGGTGTCATTGAGTACATGAGCATCTAAATGATAACAAAGTCTGACTGACAGAACACTGTCTGAAATTATAGAACAGTACAATAACTGAAAGGAAGAGAGTCAAGGTCAGCGGACGCCAAGCAGCTACCTTGATAGTCTCCAACTAATAATACTCAAAGATCTAACAGTCTTTGTATCCGGAAGCACCTGGATCTGCACACGAGGTGCAGAGTGTAGTATGAGTAAAACCAACTCAATAAGTAACAAGACTAACCTTTGGGCTGAAATTAGTGACGAGCTCAGCTGGCACAGTCCAGTATAAAAATAACAGTATAGAAATGTAGGCATACTTTCAAGTTCAACAGTTAAACTCAGTATTGTATATGGCCAATCCAGCCCAAGGATATATATATAGATACACTCTCACACACACATACACATCAATTGCCAGTCAGTGACTCGGTAACGTATAAGGCTAATCCAGCCCAAGAGTAAATTTATCCCCAAATATAGATAACTCGAACAAGATCCATGTCTAGGAAAAATTCATCACAATTATAAATAAATAAGGCAAGTACATGCCATGGGAAGTCCATCCTAACATATATAAATCATCTTCTCACTGAGGGGGTGCAGACTCCGGAGGGGCTACTTCAACTCAGCCGTGATATAAAATCGATATGGCCTGCTGCAGGCGGGAAGCCCCGATATATATATATAACCGATATGGCATGTTGCGGCGCGCAGCCCGTTTCCATCAATATCCTCACAATGGATGAACATGACTGAATATAAAATATATATTTTTAAATAATTAAATTCAACAGCAACACAACCATATGGGTCCTAAAATATCGGTACGTAGCCTAAACATGATCTTTAATACAAATCTCAGCTCAATTCATCTAACACGTGGAGAATATGCGGATAATAACATGATTCTTTAATTTTACAACTCCCTAGAATTTATTTAAGTCACAGTTTCTATGGTGCACGCCCACACATTCGTCACCTAGCATGTGCATCACCTCCAAACAATTTATATAACACCAAATTCGGGGATTCATACCCTCATAACCAAGTTTAAAAATGTTACTTATCTCAAACCGTGTAATTCTTTTATTCCGCTATGCCTTTGCCTCGCGAATTGGCCTCCAAACGCCTCGAATCTAGTCACAATTAATTCGATTCAGTCAATACAGATTATAGGAATTAATTCCAAATGAAAATACTAATTTTCCAACAAAATCTGAAATTACACTCAAAAATGCTCGTGGGCCCCACGTCTCTGAACTCGAAAAAAGTTACAAAATATGAACACTCATTCAACCACGAGTCCAACCACACCAAATTTACCAAATTCCTACATCAGCTCGACCTTCAAATATTAATTTCTTATTTTGAAATCCCTTGGCCCAAATCCTCGAATTACACCTCAAAAACACATAATCTAGTCGGAATACTCAATGATTATTCAATATTATTGACTAACAATGATTCAAGTTCTTTTGTGAATTCTCTCTGAAAAATCATCCAAAACCATATTGAAAGTGTCCAAAATGACAAAAATGTCGGAACCCTCTGTTTTTATACACTGTCTAGAGGTTCCGCTTCTGCGGAATTTTTAGCCGCATCTGCGGTTCCACTTTTGCGGTGAAGCTATCGCTTCTGCGGTCGCGCTTCTGCGATGCCAGGCTTGCTTCTGTAAGCTCACACCCGAGCCAATTTCCGTAGATGCGATTCCATCAGTAGGCAGCAGCAAATTTCAATTGTCCTAAGTCCAAATTTGATTCATTAACTATTTAAAACTCACCCGAGGTCCGTGGGACCTCAACCAATTATACCAACAACTCCTAAAACATCATATGAACTTAGTTGAAGTCTCAAATCACATCAAACAACGCTAAAAATACGAATCATACCCCAATTCAAGCTTAATAAAACTAAGAAATTCCAACTATTTCAACTTAGGCTTTAAATCTTGGAACTAAGTGTTCCAAAGTCATTCTAAAACCTTCCCGACAAGTGACATATTTTATAATTGAACACATGATAAGCAATAAATGGGGGAACAGGACTGTGATACTTAAATCGACCGGCCGGGTCCTTACAAACCCGAAAATCCGAGTCAAACCGAGAAAAAAATCCGATTGTGGTTTGGTATTGAAAAAAATCGATCATAATTGGTTTGATTTGGTTTTAACTAAAAAAAGTCAAACCGAAACCAAACTAACCCGACATGACATTTATACAATTTAAAAAAATATTTTATGCAAATAAATATTTATTGTAATATAATTTTTATATATTTCTTAAACTTGTTCACAGTTTTATCTTTAAAAGTATTATTTAAAGTTTGGACTTAACATTCTTGAATGGTCTACTAAATTTTATAGCTCATACAGGTAGTAAGTCAAATAAAGTTCAAATCGATACTAATGCTAATAAAGGAAATTCAATTCAACACTAGGAATGACAATAGTGTTGGATATCTATCTTTTAGTTTTGCATTGATTTATAATGAAAATCTATAACCTAGTTTATCTTCTTCTTTTTTTATGCTTGGTTGTGTAATTAATAGTACTTATTTTAGCACGACCTATATATTATTTTTAGATTATGTTAATTTTTATTATGGTGTACTAATTAATAATATATTTTTTTATTAGCTATGTTATTGAATATTTTAGTACAATGTTATGACTCATCTCATATTATTATTTTATTTTCTTAGAAAATATATTATATAGTTGTATTCTATTAGGACTAAAATAACTATTTGGAGCATAAGTTATATATGTTGTACTATTAAGACTTTACCGGAAAAAAAATTTGAAAACCCAAAACAAATCGAAAATCCCGAGAAAATCGAGATTGAAAAATCCAACTTTATTGGTTTGGTTTGGTTTGGTTTGGTTTATAAATTTAAAATACGACACCATTGATTTGATTTAGTAATTGAAAATTCAAACCAACCCGACCCATGCACACCCCTAGTCATAGCCTTCCTCGCATTCGTATGAACCCTATAATAACTTGCAGATAACGCAAATTCTAACAAGGCTTTTACGTCAGGCAAGGAATGGCCAAAATGGCTGAGGGAAACCTGAAAATGGATGAAATTATGGAAATGGTGGTTTCGGATTTGGATTGGGAAAGGGAACAAAAGGAAGGAATATTCTCCGAAAGAGGAAAAAAGGAAGTAAGGAAGGACGTATGTAGTAATATTATACTATAACTTAGCAACAATTCTTGAGTAATTGAGGCAAAAATAAGAAGAAATACCCGAACTCAGAGAAAAAAAAGGGAATTTGATTATATATCGGAAAAAATAACTGTCTGACCTCTTATTACAATTGAGTATCTATTTATATTTACATTTTACAATTACAAAATGGAATGAAGCCAAAAACGAATAAAATGAAGGGATCTTTACACATATAATCCGTCACATTTACTGTTTATTTTTTCTAGCCATATACATAGATTATACTATGTTTATACATGATTATATATAATAACATATTAATTATATATATTTTATATCTCCACCGGTTATTTTTAATTTAAGTGATTGGATGGATTGTTACTTGGATTAATTCTTCTAAAGTGAACTAAATGTTATCACACCTGACTGGGCCTATGAACTAAATTGGGTCAAGTGCAAGAAGGCATTTTTTTGCCCACAATTGTTGATCTTCTCGTCCTAAGCACCTCATTTTTTATGATTCCTTTTTCCTTGTGATGGTAATCTGAAACAGTTTCCTTGTCTTTATCATTATACTAGTCTGTAGACACGTGCGTTGCCCGTGATTTTATATTGTAAATTATTATAAATTTTATATCAGAAATAGTAAATCTTTAACGGTATACATGTTCCAAGAGCATTTGTTTGAATTATTAGATGCACGAAAATGTAAAAAGCTGTTTGTTCCAAAAATTTTAAATAAGCTGATATGATCTACTGCACCCCTTTCTCCAATAATGTGTGTAAATAGCAATATAGCATCCTTCCATGCATCCCATCAATATGCTACTCTACATAAATGGGCCAAAAAATTTGTTTACTTGTATTAACTAATGAGTAATGCTAATAAAGAAATGATATATGGCTATTTTCATATTTCTACTGCACAAACAGTACCTCTATCTCTATTAAAAAAAAATAAACTCTTCTAGGAAACACAATAGTAAGCTATGCTCCATAGTCATACACAGAATATTATATTACCTTATCTTGGTTTGGGGCTCTTCAAAGTAACTCAAGAAGGCATGAAAAAATGAAGAAAGTGTACATGTATTAAAACAAACAACAACAACTATTATTATTATTATTATTATTATTATTATTATTATTATTATGCTATATAAATAAGTTGGAATCAAGAGATCACTGTAATTTTTAGGCTATAAATCAAATAATCCTTAATTCTAGTTTATTTTCTCTTATTGACATACCATTCGATTGTCTACTAATTTCAGCATATTCTACTAAGGTAGTAAAATTATGTAAAACATGGCAGAATGGTAATTATACAACAAAATTATAGCATAAGACTTCAACCATCAAAAAGATGGTGAGAGCAACATTATATCCTCCACAAGCTAATCCACAGAATTCATGTTTTTTTCACTTCCTTTCTTTCCTAACTTCCACACCTTCGTTCCCCATTATATTTATGTTAGTATTAGATTTTAATAGGTTGAACGTGGTCTTAAATTGAGTTCAATGCAAATAACTCTTCATATTCTCCAGTTTTTTTTTATGTCTCCCTGATTCTTAAGGTTTTAAGGCGAACCATATGGCGGCTGGAAAGAAAGATGATTTTACCTAAGGAAGAGACTGTTGGTTAAATAAAGAGGATAATTTGGTTATTTAATTTTTGAAGGATATTTTAGTAAAATAACTTCACCGGAAGTTTTCATGCTTATAATATAGTTTTAGTATCTGGACACACGCATTGCACGTATATCCCATATTGGTGAGCATAAACATTTAAGAATCACATAAATATTAATGTTTGAGTTATAAAATATACAGGAAAGTCAAAAGTTAGAGCGAAATATCATAGTAAGGTTTCACTATGGCAGCATTATTCTCCACTTCTTGCACATGTGCTCGCTTAAGCAAATACAAGTATAATACACGTTTATAATGCTGTCATAGTGAAACCTTACTATGAAGATCATACTTTGTACTTTATGAACTCATCTGGTGGGGGTGGATAGTAATTGTACTTTCAAGAAATATCAAAAATTCAATTCTTCAAAAGGGAGTGTGGTGTTAGTGGCCATGGATTTATACAAATTCTGAATAACTTACATTCACTTGGTTTTGTTTTTCAATTTGTTGAAAATCAGACTCGCATGCTGAAATTCAAATGTTGACCTTTTGATCATTGGACTATTCATTTGCGAACATTAATTTATATCTTTTCATGAAATAAATAAGGTACATTTGTAAGACATGTCATCCACGCGAGATTTCTACATTAGGAAACTTCTAAAGCTATCATTTAGATAGCGATGTTTGTTTATGAAAAATTGACTGCAAGTTATGCTGGAATTAGTTACCAATGTATTATTTTTTATTAATTGTTTGGTATGTTGTATTAATTTTGGATTGTCAATTTTACTATTTTATTCTGGGATAACTTATCCAAAGCTCACTATTCCACCCTCTGGCAGGCATAAATTATTCCGGTACTATATTTAATTCTAAAATAAGTTATCTCAAGATTAATAATCAAACGAGGAATAAGGCGGTACTAAATTTTTATCCCAAAATTATTTTTGCTTATAAATTATACTGAACGACCTTTAAGTGATTACAAATTCTAAGTCACATGATATAGATCTTCTGATTAAGTCTGTTTTCATGTAGTGAGCCGGAAGAAGGAAAAAAAAAAAGATTAGTTGATTAACATCAAGAATTAACTTGATTTTTTAAGGTAACCCATAAATGGAAAAATAGTGGAAAGGCAAAAATTTCAGAAAATGAAAAATATTCATTCAAGTCTAAGATAATTATAGATTTCTATTTCACTTAGCTTATATATCTTGCTTTGAATTAAATTCTTGCTCATCCTACCATGTACTTTGCTAATCATGAATTACCATATATTTCGTAAATGAATATTCATGTATTAGAAATGAGTATTGCATATCTTACGCATCAAATACAAGAAAAAAAAATGAACAAACACTCCAAAGGTTCGCCAAATAATCCTATATCAATGAGTACATCATAATTTGAATTCAATAAGGTGTAAATTTCTTATATACTTTTTGAAAGAATAATTTAATTTAATATTATAGATATTTATCATTTACTGTAATGTAAATTTACTTTTTGGTACAAAACTATTATAAGAATTGTAGTGTTTAAAGGAAGGGCAAAACGGAGATTCTGATGAACATTTTGGTAATTCAATTTCAACTTTGGAGCTTCTCATGTCACGACCCAATTTAGGATTGTGACCGTCGCTTAGGAGCAAGTGCTCCCAAGTAAGCCTCATCAAAAATTTTACAGAAAATCGGACAGAGTTTTTCCTGTTTTTGGACCATCCCAAAAATTTTTCTATCTCAAATCAACAACCAAACATCCTAATATTATACCAAACAATTGACAACTTGTCAATTAACCAATACAAGTCTCCACCATAATTAAACCACAACTAACCACTAGAAAAATTAATTTATCTCCAACTTTGATAAATGAGTACGATACTCAACATAAAACTATAATAAAGAAAGAACACGCATGACACTAAAATAATGATTGTGGAGCGACTCTAAGAGTTCAATGAAAAGACCATAACAATAAGTAAAATTTCTGCCCACGCGAACAAGTGCGAGGCTCACCGAGAAATATCAACCTGTGCACTCTAATTAACGAGATCCTCGCTTGCGTCAACTGCTGTCTCTGTAAAAAAAATTTAGCGGGGAATGAGTCGCTAGCTCAGTGAGTAATAACACTTAACCACAAACCGTTTTTATTTGGGGACAAGTCAGAAACATGCTAGTATCTCAAAGAGAAAATAACATAAAAATGCCCTTTCAGAAACAATAAATAATTTTCAGTCTCATCACGCTTTTCTTGCAGTAAAATATAATTAACAATTCAGTAATAAGCTCGGTAACCACTGTGTAATATCAGTATTCACATTTTGGGAGGTTTCAATGAACGGATCATGTAATCGGTATACCTGTGGAACTTCTTTACCAGAAGTCATATATAACGGTAGTCCCTACTCGAGGGAAATCGGTAACGGTATGCTAGTTCTACCTTCCCACTAGCGAGAGCTATAACAGTAATCAGTAATTACAAGGTGCACCAGGTCTAACGAACCCGCCGTTAGCTACGGGATCCTTCAATGTCTACTCCCATTTATACTTGTCTCTGTAATCCGTATATACTCGTAGAAACTATTTTAAAACAATATAGGGCATTTTAGTTCTTATCAAATCATATAATTCCTTTCGATAACAGTAAATTCAAGTAACGGTAAAACAGATCTAGTGACAACGAAAATATTTAAAATCACGGTACTCATCTCAAATAACTATTTCGGTTTCATATCGAGTAAAAGACTTGTCCCACATGCAACTCAAAATAATCGGTAACATATTCATATTAAAAATCATGTGTAAATCGTGCAAGTTATGAAAACACAAATTGCGATAAAATTACTACTCACAGTACTCGTGTCAAATATCAAACTCGTCACCTCGAGCGATCCGTACAACCTCTTTCGATCAATCCTTAGGAAGAATAATTGAAGAGAAGAGGAAGGATAATCCTGCTGAGATCTGTTTGGTTTTAGTGTATATATGGATAGAGCAGAGTTGTCAACGCTGGAGTTGGCAAAACGTATAATGAGGATGGTACGAGAGTCCACACTCCTTTGATAATTTGCGGAAAGGTAGTATCTATTTGGTTAGGAATCTCTTTCCCCTTTTTCTTTCTTTTTCTTTTAGTTCCAGTGGACTTTGCCCTTTGTTTTAGTTTGACTATGTTTTCTTCTTTTTGTTTTATTTTATTTTATTAATTTAATTTGTTTCTATATTTTTTTCTTTTTTTTATTTTAGACTTAAATTATTTTTTAAATGTCCAATATATCTTCACTTAAAAATATTGAAATATTACATCTCACTTATAATATAGTATGATGATGATTAACCACTTTCATTGCCCTATTTTCCATCACGGATGCTTAGCCATTCTTCCATCATCTTCTTAGTAGGCAAAGAATTACCATCAAAACTATCAATGATTTTTTCATAAACTTTGATATGTTGTTGATGCAACATTGGAAGCCAGAAAAGATTTTGAGGATAAAAAATTGAAGAAGAAAATTAAGTAGAAGAAACTAAACTAGAAAGTGAACGAGAGAGTTGAATGAGAAAGAAATTTTAGGATTCACATTTTGTTTAGTATTCGTACAAGATATACAGTCTACAATTAACTTCACAGCGAACAATGAACAAATATTTGTTACTAATATTTATTTATATTGATAAGGATTATTTTAAGTTAAAATATCTTAGCAATGTGTTGCAATACACATCTTTGATTTTTGTTGTCAAAAACCTTATTAAGAAATATGAAAATTTATTTAGTAGTTTAATTAACGTCCTAAAATAATAGAGAACATTCTACTGGTAAAAACTTGTTAACTTGAAACAAAACTTTTATAAACTTGGAAAAGAGAATACCTTCCAAAAAGGAATTAAATTATTTTCAATTCAAAAATTCCTAGCGCAAATAAAAGAGGAAACTACATTTTCAAGAAGGAATCAAATTGTCTTCCAATCTAAAACCATACTTACTTAACTGTAAATTAACAAGGGCAATAGCTTTACAGCTTTACACTGAGCCCCGAGAAATCAAAACTGTCTGTCGAAGGAATTGTTAAATAGAAAAAATAAGGCAGAGGACCGTATACAGTGCTACCTATACAAGTCCCTTTTCTATTGCTGATTTTCTTCACCACAAGACATGTAAAGAAACTATCTACCTTTCACCTAAGGACATTTACAAAAGCCAGCAACGAGTCTACATCCCTCTTCTCCGATGGGTACTTAATCGGCTGCGAAGAATGCCTAGGAAAGAAAAGTATTGTAGGGAAGCTGCCAAGCTGCAATTCTTGTTGTGCAGAAGCTTTCTGTTCACCATCTGCCCTGAACTTCCCTATTTTCACGCCAGAATTAGCCAACTTCTCCGCCAATTCAACATAGGATCCTTCCATTTGCCTGTACAAAAATCAGAAGAAAGATCATTTATCAAAGACATCTTAGCAGAAGACGAAACTATAGTTGCTAAAAAAAGGTAGCCCCTATGCGCAGGGTCTAGCAAAGGGTCAAACAGTTGGTCTATTGTATACAATTGTATTTCTACGGGAGGCTGTTTCCATGAAACTACTATTGATGAAAAGATTGATTACCTGACAGAAGCGGCACCAAGGAGCATAAAGAACAACAAGCCAAGGTTCTCTTCTGTTTTCCAACTTCAATAAGTTCTCAACTCCAGGCCTGCTCAAGCTTACGATGTCCTTGGTGTCGAAAATATCAGCAACACTGGTAGTACCATTTGCATGGACAACGCCATTTCCATTACCGTTCACAATTCATCCTTGATGTTTCCCTTATGTAAGCCACATTCCTTGGCCTTAGCATCCTCCCACCACCACCTTCCTTCTCGCTCGTGTATTCCAGGTAGGACAGCTCCAGTGCAAGGTTCACATCCAATGGAAACATAACCTTGTGAATGCAATGAGTTCACAGGAACATTCATGGCTCTCAAAAAATTCCAAATATCCTTTCCATCAACATTAGCCACTGGATTCCACTTCACCAAGCTGCCCACTCCGCCATCCAACCCCTCGAAAGAAGGATCTACCTGAACAATGGGAATTTCAGATCGAGTCCCGGGGGAGTGATCTTTACGTTGCCCTGTGATCCACGCACGTAAGCCTTTGAGGGCTCTCCTCAGGGGTCTAACTTTCCTTACACGGCAGCACTCTTGGTGGCCATCTTCGTAGAAAGAGAAGAGGCCCTTGTTCCTTACTAAGGCCTGAACTTCAACTGCATCAGGGAACATGTACTCAATGCAGATTCCATAGTGCTTCTCCACTGTGTCAAAAAGTTGGTAACTCTCCGGGTTTAACCTCCCAGTATCAAGGCTGAATACTCTAAATGGTCGACCAGTTAAATGAGCATATTCTATCAAAGCAACATCTTCAGCACCACTGCATAAAATAAGGATATTATTAGGAGTTGCATCATATAGAGGTAACCAATATGGAAAGTCATTTTAAAGAGGAATCTTTATCCAAATTTCAGATAAACAAGTAGAATAACAAGGATATTCAGTATGCTAAGTGACCAATAAATGATGAATGTCAAAATGGCATCTCGAATTATCTGCCCATTTGCGGCAAATAGAACTTTGACTAGTGATTGATTTGATAAAATTAGCAAATAACAAAGCAACAAAAGTTCTGTATATTAAGAAACAAGTTTTTGAAACTATTTGGATAGGTCCCTAACAATCCACCGTCTAGGAAATATGACATGCTGCATCGAATAACTCCTACGCAAGAAAAACCATAAATTTTTAAGTCTCAGATGCTTAAACTCATTCACCTCAAGCATGCTTCACAGTAAAAACAATATTCCTGCAGCAAATGTATTTCTCCAAAAAACTGTTCAGAACTTACAAAAGCTGTAGCAATCAAATTGATATTTTTCATTTCGGTCCCAACCTTCTTGTGCTCACTTATACTTCCATGGGCTTTTCCTCATTCCCTTTTTCTAGTTTCAACTTATAAGTAGCTATGCTTATATTTCACCGTTTATTATACAATAATTTAGCCAAATAATAATCAACCGGAAACTGATACAATAATTTGGAAAACAAAATAATACAATGATATTTTGCATAAATAAATCACCATAGTACACTCATATTATTAGTACAGGTGAAATTTACAACTACACAACTACAGATTCTAGACCTAAAAGTACCTGAAAGCAATGGCAATATCATTTCCAAATTTCTCAAGGGCCTTATCCATAATCTCAAGTGGAGAAGCATTTGTTAGCTCTTCGGCCAGTTTCTCATAATTCTCTGCCTCCTCTACTTTCTCTTCCACTTCTACATACACACCAAATAAGGCCAGTCAATTCCATTGCAAAATAAGTCGCAATAGTGGCGAAGCCAGCATTTTTAGTAAGAGAATTAAAATATAAAAAAGTAAATATATAGGTAATCCAAGGAGATTCAATAGCTACTATCAGTGGCAAAGCCAGGATTTTCACTAAGGAGTATCAAAATAGAAAAAATTAAATACACCAAAAAATCAAGGGGAGTCAACTTGCTGTAAATATACATAAAACGAGTGTAATTTTCTAGCGAATGGGTTTCATTTGACCCCCTTTGTTGAATGTGGCTCCACCACCAGCTATTAAATACATAGAAAAATAATTTTGACCTTATATATACAGTATAATTTTGTTATTGAAGGGGGTTCGGATTGCGCCCCTTAGCTCCGTCCATGGCTGTAACCCGTAAAGCACACACGTAGACATTAATACTCATCTACTTTCTTTTTTAGTTTTTAAAAAACTAATGATATACTTCTATATTTAGAAAGAATATAATTTTAAACTTAAAAATTTCTTTCTTTCTTAAATTTCCCGATCAAACAACATTCAAATAAAACGAGAGATAACGCACCAGGAGCGACGATGGTCGCTGCAAATGAAACTAAGACTCATTCCGTTTCGGCTCTGCATTCAATGGCTTCACAGCCAAACGCCTCCGGATAAATTCACCGCTGCCGACTGAATTTGGGACCGATTGATTATTTGTGATACTACAAAGGAGCGATAGTACAGAAAATGAGACAAGCAAATCAATAAAATTGTCTAGTATTTATCGCATTTACAATGTGAGAGTAAAAATTGAAACTATAAAAGGAAAAAAATTAATGGGTACGTACCTTTTGGGTTGTTGGTCATAACAAGATGAAGAAAGAGAGCCAGTTGAAGAAGTGAAAGCCAAAGCCATTTCTCACACTCAAAATCTTTGGATTTTTAAGCAAAGGAAAAACAGAAAAGTGTGAGTACCTAGTTAATAAAAAAAGTGCAAATTGCGTCTGCCGGGAGTCGAACCCGGGTCTATTGCTTGGAAGGCAATTATCCTAAACGTTGGACTACAAACGCTTTGATGCTACTACCTCTGTCCAATTAGTTTTTAACCTGTCCCAAAAAGAATGCCATACTTTTTTATTTAAAAATAATTTATTTTAAACTTTTCACTTTACCCTTAATGAGATAATTTATAGGCACACAAATATCTATGTTTTGTTTTAAACCATAAATGTAAAAAATCTTCTTTTCTTTTCTTAAATTTTGAGACTGAAAGTGTACTTATTACTTAAATTCATGATTGTTATATTGAGATAACTAATCTCTTCGCCTCATTCCTCAACTTAGATAAAAGTTTTTTTAAACCCCAAATGGATGCATCAAGATGTGAGCTCTATTCTAAAATTATATAGGTGTAAGGAATACTTGGATTAGTGGCTAGTAAGCAATGAAGGGGATGTGTTAAAAGGAAATAAAGTTGTAGGAATTTCCTACGAATAAAGACACCTATGGTGCCATATAAGATAAGCATTTCCTGATTAGTGAGCGCGGCGGCTCCTCCATAATGGCTATGAAAAAGGGAAGTGGACACGCATTAGACACCGTATGTTAATGACAAAAATATGCTTTTTGTTGGAAATTCTTTCATTAACAAACTTAGAAAATTTTAAGTTATATCATTAGGATCTATATAACATGGAGTAAATAAAAACAGAATTCCGTAACAAAACTGGAGTTATAGAATTCACACACATTGATAAAGGAACATCAATAGTCACACAACAACCCCACAGAAAATGAAAGAGGAATTGGTTAAGAGTGCAAGACTTGTCAACTGTACATTTTATGGATAATAAGTCATTTAACAAAAACAAAAGTCAGCGGCCAGTTTAACCATCCATAATCAAATCAAAGAAATAGCAGATTTACAGTTTAGATGGTAAACTTAAAATATTAATTGCTGAGCTCAAGAAACCCAAATGTATTTTCGCCGCTGTATGTCATGTAAAGGAATCCATCTTCATCCTTGTTTTCCTCGTATATTGCAGACATAAGAGCAGCTGCAGTGGAAGAAGATGTATCAAGACACAAGTTGTCTAGGGCAAGTATGAGAATTTATGTAAGATAATTTACTTACCAGTTGGAGGCAGAATGTTTTTGACAAAGACAAATATGGCTTTCTCGGCACTGAGATTGATCCTCTTTCGAACCACATAAACAAACTGGCCAACAGTCAAATCAGCTGGAACAAGGTATCTACATCATAACGCAAGACAAATTAATTGAAACTAAAGTAGCTATAGCTCTGTCGGATCTACTTATATGTTAGGAAGAATAATTGGCAACAATCATGTCATATGAGACTAATTCTGTAAACGCGTTTAAGTATATAGCCCAAATAGCATGATGTTGAAGCACCAGTTGTGTTTAATCGCCAAAAGAAGAAACACCCGAATGCCCTAGACGGTTCTCCGCACATATATATACAAATTAAACTACTAACTATATATTTCAGCAGCAACGCCAAATGTCCATGGCAACAAAGCCAAAACGCATCTAAATCAACCATAAGTGGCGTCCATTGCTACTATATAGCGACAGGAGCATGTAGTATTTAGGATACGAAACACCTCAAATTGGGACCATGAACACCAGGAATTACGGTACAGACCATATTGAAATTGAATCTAACAGAAACGCATATGATTAATGAATTATATAATCAACCTTCGTGGCGACAGACAAACTCTGTCAAATTGCAACTCCTGCAAAAACGTATACTAATAAATGTAAAAGTCTGCAGCATTGAGGATATATACCCCAAACTTGCACAACCACAAATCGACCCCCATCAGGGGACATAAGAGGAAAAGAAATGGAAACTCATAAACTCATATCAACCATGACAAACCGCATTAAAATATCTGGTACTATCAACTTCCAGGCATTCCTGAACAAAAACTTTTGCTGACCTTTTATTACTACTAGCAGCATTCACAAAATATATCCCCCCCTAACTTGGCATATTAATATCGGGGCAAAGAAACTCCTAATCTCGAATGAACTACGACAAAGAGATGACCGAACAAGTTGAGATCAGGCAAATATTAAACAAAATATAATAATAATAATAATAATAATAATAATAATAATAATAGTAATAAATAAAAATAAAAAACATAAGAATTTAAATAAAAATAAAAATACTAGAAGTAAAACCGATATCATGTACCTAGAAGTCAAATATAACCACGAAAGAGAACACAAACTATAAGAGCAAATTGCACGCTGAAACCAATATATAGTTGGATTGGATTTGAACACGCATTCGATGTTTTAAATGTATTAACTATAGAGCTTAAAACTGAGCGCTTTATTCTTAACAACCACCATCATGGAAAGTCAGAGGAGCAACTTACTTCTTCTTATCAATGTCAGAGATATCAGCCTTTTCTGCTTTCTCGACAATCACCTGAATGGGAAAACATAGCACTGAGGGATAAGAGTACTGAAGCATCAATGAAGGGCAAGAGCTTTAACAGCAGATATCATACCGGTATTCTGTCTGGATACTTCTCCCTGATGCGAGAAGATTCTGCCTGCCTCCTCTCTATTAAAAGAGGAAAAATATCGAAAACATCAGTAAAATTTATCACATTAAAATCATCCTCTAATTCCAGGGGTTTTTTCCTTTGAGAGGAGGCAATGGGAAGTTATCAACTCGAGCAAATAGGGATATGCACGGAAGAAAAAGAAAAAACATCATAAGAACAGGTAACAGATCTGGCCGATAGAAGCTTTAGAGAAATAATTGCACCATCAGTTCATATACTAGTCAGCAATTCGAAATCAATCAATCAATCAATCAACTATGCATCAATCCCATATTAGTTGGGGTCAGCTATATTGAAACCTATATACCTTTTTCACTCTATTCAGGTTGATTCCACTCCTACGCTAAATATTGCCTTTTAAGGAAAAATACAGATTCTCTAAATGTCACTCTTATCTCTACTTGGATATGGATTAACCTCAACAAGTTGGCATCTTCTATGTGAATCATTTACTTTTATTTTGTTAGGTTTTAGCTAAATTGAGATTTTAGTAATTTAAAAAAATGAGAAGAAATTTAGTGACATGAAGTATGAGGTTAAGTACTACAAAGATACAAATATGAGACAATCCCAAACAAGATGGTGTTGGCTAAAAGAATTACCTATATTTGTTTCACTAAATATGGACCTATTTAGTTTCAATCAATAATTTGTTTTCAAGACAAATTAGATGTTCTCTAAAACAAGATGTTCTTTAAATCCCATACTTATTCTAACATGCAAATCCCTAACCAAACTAAAAGGCCTTGAGCAAACACCACATCTGATGTAGTACCAACGATGACTAAATAAGCCTTGATGCCAATTACTAGTTGGTATTATCAATATGAAGCACAACTATGTTTTTATTCTTCGGTGTAGATATGCCCATATGCAAAACAAAGTAGAACTCAGGCACACTCTTAATGCACTATTAACGGAATAAAGGTGAGATATTCAATAAACCGATATGATTGCAAGTATGGGTTAAGAAAACATCTCAAGACAAAATTCCATAAGCATCTCAAGGTCCATAATGCAAAAGGCAGAGACGAACATTATGCTAATTTCATGCACGTACAGCTGCTTTAAATTTCATGCACCAATCCAGATATATCCCGAGACTCAGGAAGAGTAAGAACAGAACATATACCAACAGACCATGACAGAAAACAGCTCATATCTTCATTGAAATCTGGTTGTTGCCTTTCGAAATATTTAGCTTTACTCAATTAATCACCCTCAAAAAGACAACTACAATATTAAAAAATAGGATGTAACAAGGAGGCCACAAAAGATAAACATCACTAGACTGCCCATATCCTAGCAACTATCAACATAGGCGGATCTAGTTTGGATAGTTGGTATAGCTGCGCCTGCAGCATGTGCAGACACTCTATAAAACACGTAGATGCATACGATGACAGACTTAAGTAGACTGTGTTCAAGTACCCATTGTTCTTGAACCAACCAGTGTATTCCTTTTTTTTTTCTTTTGTGTTGGTGGCATGTGAGCCAACTTGTGCTACCTCCTACCAGCACAGGTGGGAACCACTATATTTTTATGTACAAAACTAGTATCAACATATAAATTGATTGACTAAGCACCCTTCTAGGATTAGTAGAAACACTAGATTGAAAGCAGATGAGCATCCATGCTAAAAATTCCTGGCTCCGTGTATGTATACACATATATAAACACACACTAAGTCCGCACCCATTGACTCTACACCTACTTAAAATCCCGGATCCATCTCTACCTATCAATAATTAGTTTCCCGCATAATTATAATTTCTCTCATTATAATTAAAAAAGAAAAAAGAAAAACATACCTAAAGGGTGTTCAAGTTTGAAAGAACTCTTGGCCATTGCAATACTCGAACTCTGATCTCTTCCTGCAAATTTCATACATCTAAAGAACATCAGATAGAATTCACATTAAAAAAAGCCTTTTTTTCACTCACCAAAAAAATAAACACACAATATTTACAAACTTAATAAACGCAAGTAAAAGCTGTATTTGCGTGTAGAAAATCACCAGGAAAAAAAAAAACCAGCAATTCACGCAAGAGGATACCTTTCAAATTTACCCAAAAAAGTAACAAAGCAAATAAATTCAATCAAAAACTGATGGTCATGAGAGAATTTAACAGAGAACAAAATTAGGGTTTTTTTATACGTACACGAAACGGAACTACTCTAAGTTGTTTACATTCACAAGGAAAATTATTTTCCAGCTACAAATTTCTCTAATTTTATATGTTACGGATTGGGTTCGGTGAGCCGTTGTTATTGAAGTAACGGCGTCGTGGGAGTATGTTAAAGGAAGAAACGACGACGTTTGGTTTGCGTGCGGTGGCGATTTGCGCATCTAATGAACCTAACCTATTTGATTTGGCATTGCCTTGTACAAAGTCCAAGGAAAGAATCAATTTTTTCTATATTTAAGAATTCGTTAGTCAATTAAAAAAAGAGAAAAAGAAAAATTATTTTTTAAGACAAATGATGCTGAGAAAAAAATAAGGAATTACTCCTACTTTCTAATTGATTGTACTTTTATTTATTTGGGCAATCAAAAATATTACTCATCAAAAAATATTCTCGTTCATCTATACTATTGACCCCTAACAAAGCTCCTAACATGATGTTAACTTTTAACTATAATAAATAATAGATGGGTAAATTTAGACATTTTTTCCCGAGATACTTTAACACGTAAAGTTAATCAATATTATGGTGGAGCCACATTAATGGTAAAGAAAAATACGAGACGAATTACAAACGACAAGAGTGAATGTTGGAAAAATTTATGAAGAACAAAATCTAGCTTGAGATATGTCAAGGATATTGTCCTTAAGGATATTTTGCCCCCACAATAAATAATTTTAAATATAATAAAAAATCGATGGATAAATTTAGACATTCTTTCTCGAAATATTTTAACACGTGAAGCCAGTTAATATCATGGTGGAGCAACATTAATGGTAAGGAATAATACGAGACAAATTACTAAAGGCAAGAATGAATGTTTGAAAAATTTATAGAGAATAAAATTTAGCTTGAGGCTTATCAAGGATATCGGCCTTAATGATATTTTGTCCCCAAAATGAATAATGTTATTATTGCGTATCCCAAAAATTCAGCAAGTTCTTCCAATCATAAATTAGAAACAGCAATAACAGAAACTCAAAGAAAGAAAACTCAACATATAAAAAAAGATAGAAGACTTTTACATAGTTTAAGTGTTGCACGTCGAAGTATATTGAATTCAAAGTAAAATTTTTGGGAAACAAGACTTTTACATAGTTTAAGTGCCATCGTATTTTTAGTATGCACTCCTAGTAATAGAACAGCAAACAAGAAAGATATATAAAAGGCATTTTTATCATTAAAAAAAAAACTTCCAGTTTCTAGACAAAATCCCTGAGTCAGCCATTCTTTCTTCCACGAAAAAATGTAAATCACAAAACTGGAACTCTGTTGCTACTAATCTACTATGGCATATACAACTTCAAAATTAGGCCACTAAGAAAAAAGGTAAACAAAAAAATAGAAAAAAAAAAGCGGACGTCAAATGATTTGTTCTCATTTGTCTGCGTTTTGATAGACAAAGTTACTCAGTACCTTTACCGATGAAAGATACCTCTACCGATGAAAGATAGCAGATAGAGAAGCAGATGTAGCCTAAAGGTTATGGGTTCATTTGAACTAATAACACGATGTATAAATACATGTGTAAAAACCTACTAAAATCTCAATAAATGTTAGATCTGAATCCATAATTTAACAGTATAATGAGCTCAATGCAAGTTTGAACCCCATTAAATTAAAATCCTGAATCTGCCTCTGTCATGTAAAAGAATCCATCTTCATCCTTGTTTTCCTCGTAAATTGCAGACATCAGAGCAGCTGCAGTGGAAGAAGATATATCAAGACACAAATTGTCTAGGGCAAGTAACAGATTTTGGGTAACATATTACTTACCAGTTGGTGGCAGAATATTTGTCTAGCCTTCTCGGCGCTGAGATTGATCCTCTTTCGAACTACATAAACAAACTGGCCAACAGTCAAATCAGCTGGGACGAGGTACCTACATCACAAAGCAAGACAAAAATTAGTTTACACTAAAGCAGCTATACTTCTGTCGGATCTACTTATATATTAGGAATAATAATCGGCAACCATCAGGTCTTAGGAGACTAATTCTGTAAACATGTTGAAGTTTATAGCCCAAATACACAATGTTGAAGCATCAGCCCGAGTTTAATCACCAAAAGAAGAAACATCCAAATGCCTAGACAGTTCTTTGCACATGTATATACAAATTAAACTACAAAATATATAGTTCAGTACCAGAGCCAAACCTCCACGGCGATGAAGCCAAAACATCTAAATCACCAAAAGCGGCATCCAGTGCTATATAGCGGCAGGAACATGTAGTATTTAGGATACGAAAAGCCTCAAATTGGGACCATGACACCAGCAACTACTGCACAGACCATACTTGAAATTGAATCTAACAGAAAAGTATATGATTAATGAATTATATCATCAACCTTCGTGGCGACAAACTCTGTCAAATTGCTACTCCTGCGAAAATGCATGCTAATAAATGTAAAATTCTACAGCATTCAGGATATATACCCCAAACTTGCACAACCGCAAATCCACCTCCATCGGGGGGCATAAGAGGAAAAGAAATGGAAACTCATAAACTCATATCAACCATGACAAACCACATTAAAATATCTTGTACTATCAACTTTCAGGCAACAAATTCTCTGATTTTATAATCAATTCATGACCAAAAATTTTGCCACCCTTTTACTACTACAAGCAGCATTCACAAGATATATCCTCCTAACTTGCTATGTTAATATCCGCATCCACTGCAACCCCCCCCCCCC
>MCJB01006535.1:33884-59504 GCA_002018475.1 Nicotiana obtusifolia
CCCCCCCCAGCCCCGAGGGGGTGGGGGTGGGGGGAGACAAAGCGGATGACCGAACAAGTTGAGATCAATCAAATATTGTACAAAATAATAATAATAAATAAAAAAAATAAACAGCACTAGAAATTAAATAAATAAAAATACATGAAGTAAAACAGATATCATGTACAACAACAACAACAACAATATAAATAGTATTATCCCATACCGCATGGTCTGGGGAGTAATGTGTACGCAGACCTTACCCCTACCTTGTGAGGATAGAGAGGATGTTTCCAATAGAAGTAAAATAATATATCATGTACCCAATATCATGTACCTAGAAGTCAAATATAACCACGAAAGAGAACACAAACTATAAGAGCAACTTGCACGCTGAAACCAATATATAGTTGGATTGGATTTGAACATGCATTCGGTGTTTTAAATGTAATAACTATAGAGCTTAAAATTGAGCGCTTTATTCTTAACAATCACCATCATGGAAAGTCGCAGAAGCAACTTACTTCTTCTTATCAATGTCAGAGATATCAGCCTTTTCTGCTTCTCGACAATCACCTGAATGGGAAAACATAGCACTGAGGGATAAGAGTACTGAAGCATCAATGAAAGGCAAGAGCTTTAACAGCAGATATCATACCGGTATTCTGTCTGGATACTTCTCCCTGATGCGAGAAGATTCTGCCTGCCTCCTCTTTATTAAAAGAGAAAAAAAAATCGAAAACATCAGCAAAATGTATTGGAATAAAAACATCCTACAGTGCCAGGGGTTTTTTCCTTTGCGATGGGAAGTTATCAACTAGAGCAAATAGGGATATACTTGGAAGAAAACAGAACATCATAAGAACAGGTAACAGATCTGGTCGATAGAAGCTATAGAGATATAATTGCAAACCATCAGTTCATATACTAGTCAGCAATTCCAAATCAATCAATCAGTCAACTATGCATCAATCCAAATCAGTTGGGATCAGCTATATTGGATCCTATATATCTTTTTCAGTCTATTCAGGTTGATTCCATTCCTATACAAAACATTGCCTTTTAAGGAAAATTACAGATTCTCTAAATGTCACTCTTATCTCTACTTGGATATGGATCAACCTCAACAAGTTGGTAACTTCTATGTGAATCATTTACTTTTATTGTGTTAGATTTTAGCTAAATGTCCATTAGTGCCTTGAGATTTTAGTAATTAAAAAAAAAAAAAAAGAGTAGAAATTTAGTCACATGACGTATGAGGTTAAGTACTACAAAGAAAAAAATGCGACACAATCCCAAACTAGTTGGTGTTAGCTAAAGGAATTACCTATATTTGTTTCACTCGATATGGACCTATTTAGTTTCAATAAGGAAAAGTTTGTTTTTAAGACAAATTAGATGTTTTCTAAAACAAGATGTTCTTTAAATCCCGATACTTAATCTAACATACAAATCCCAAACCAAACTTGCTGAGATTATCAAAATGAGGAACACTAAGATTATATATTACTAGTACTATTTATAAATATAAAAACTTGACAAGTTATCCAATTCTAGTAAACTTGAGCAGAACTTCGTGCAGAGTTCAAGTTGAAGAAGGCTGCCACAAAGCTTCTTTCCCTGTAGCAACTGTTACTGTGAGTGCAGCTGTTCACTCAGCAGTTCATATTCTGGTATTGCTCGACTGCTTCTTATCATTATACCAAAGACATCTTAGTAGTCATCATCTTCGGAATAAGAGCCATCGATGTATTGGTCATATATCTGATATTCTCCAAGACTCTGATCATCTTGCACTTCATCCACCCCCGCTGTACTGAATGGAAAATTACCAAATAGCTCTTGCAAGTAATCTCTAGAAACGTTATCATGGTTTGTTTGTGGATCATCATCATGCAGAGAGACATTCCCTTCCTGGCCAACAAGGTCAAGAGATTCGTATGCATCCATCTCATCTTCAACATCATCATCCTCAAACTCATCTTCATCATCTTCTGAATCATCAGGTTCATCAATTTCATAGTTTTCTGCTTGTTCATCGACTTCATTGTTTTCTGCTTCTTTATTGACTTTCTCCTGCTCTTCAGGTCTTGCAACTTTCATATAATTGCAAATTCTCTTTGACTTTTCAAAGCGGGTAGAGAAAGATTTTAGCAAAGAGTCTGCATCAGGATGAGGGCATACTGACATAAATCTCACAGCAATGCACAGCCTCAAGCAATCAAGTATATGAGAGGAGAACCATCCTGTTGTACTATCGCAAGTTTCTTGATTTGAGGGTTTCCTGATTTCTTGTTGAATGTAGTCGTCCTTGAGTTCACAAAGCTGCAATGACATCTGACATTTATACGGAAAAACTCGGAAGGCACATATATCATCCCATCTATGTTTCAATCTAGATGATAATTGGCTCTCACAGTAGCTTCGTAATTTAGGGTTGTGTACTCGGAAATCAATATTCTGGTATATGCGAGATTCAGGATCCTTCCGAGGATCATACCCTTTTTTTATCCAAAATCTACGGAAAGGCCCATTCAAAAAGTAATATGCAACTCTAACAAGAAGCTTTTTGAGCTTGCTCTCTCCAACCTCCAGACCCCCATCACGCAAGCGCTCAGGCAATGACTCTTTGGCCCATATTTGACGCTCTTCAAACAGCTCATATACCGCTTTTTGCCATCTCCAATCATCTGAGCCCTGAAATATGATCTTTTCCCAATCCACAGGTTTAGGAACCTCTTTGATATTAAAATCAATGCCAAGACTCCGCTCCATCTCCATTTCCCTCTCCCAATTTTGCTGGTCAAGTTCGTCCTGTTTTTTTTTCGAGCTCAAACTTGCACAACATTTTAATACAATATTTACAGGCATATCTTTTAAGGAGAACAGAGGAGGTAGTAAGATCATCAAATCCTCCTGATCGACATCCATAAGACCTCCCTTCTCAAATTTAGGTTCCACCTCTGCCCACTGTCTCTTTTTTCTTCTTGCAACATCAGCATGAACAGCAAGAACATGCTGATAGTCTACCATTCCATTAAAATGATAAGCTTCAGCAACATGAGAAACAATATTAGCCGAGAGATGCTCCTGCAAATTAGTAGTTGTCATCAAACATCTAGACTCATTCACCTTTTGTGCAGTTAATGAATGTGAATTTTCTTGTTCACGGTTAACAGGACTTATTGAAGATTGTCTTGATATCCCACAACTACTATCGACATCCCTTACTTTAGTCTTGGAAATTTTCAGCAAGAAATTATTGCTATGCTTAAGCTCCCCGAAGGCAGGGTGAGAATAAGGATCTTCTGGACGGAAATAGAGCTCCAGCTTATTTGACTGTGAAGTACGAGCCTTGACAATGCCTTGAATGCCGCCAAGAGTCTCAACAGCACGTTCCATTGAAGAAGTGTAAGCAGGGTAATGTATGATAAAGACCTTGTTAGTGGGTAATATTCCTGATACTGAACCATCTTTTATAATCCCCATACTTTATTTCTCTGAAGGAGTTGAATGAAGTGTTTATATACTGCTGCTTGCGTTCTCTGTTCAATCAAAAACTTGCGTGCAGATAATCCTGACACAAAATTTTGCACATTAATAAAAGGGAGTAGAAAATTGCTCAAGGATTCTGGAGGAACTATTTTATCAGAGTAAAAATTGAAATTTCTATTAGTAGATTGAGCAAAATTACAACTGTCTATGTTCAAAGAGTGGTATTATGCTTAACACGTTTTGGAGCTACTGCGCAATAGAAATCTTCATCCCAAAATTGATACGTCTATTCATACTAATATGCTAATAAATGCGTCAGTTATAGTATAATCACAGTGGAGATTAACCATTGAAATTAAATATCAAATAGAACTTGTGGTGCAAAAAGGAACTTACAAACTTGTGGTACAAATTCCTAGAGATTTATGCAGAAGGCGAGAAAACGAAAGAAAAGAAGAGGAACAAAACAGAACTCACCGGACAGAAACGCAGCAAAACGTAATAGCGCCAGACGACAGAAAAAGAGATGAAAAAATGAGAACAAGAATTTGAGAAACCGAAGAAATTTGTGCAAATTCTTGATTTGTTGAAAAAGGAACAGTGTAGATGCAATAAGTGAAATTAGGTTAAACTACTTGCAATTTCCCCAATTGCAATTATTTTTGAAAGGGAACTATTCCTTCTTTGCATCAATAACAGTAAAATTCCCTGCTCTATATTAAGCGTTTGCTTTTAAAAACATTTTTAAATGATTGTTAAGTTTGCTATATAAAGCTTTAGATATTTAAATTGTAAGTAATGATGCTATTATTGATCGTTTTCAAAATATAAAAATAAATTAAGGACAGTGGTAAAGCAAATGATATTTTTCGTGAATATAGTATTAATATAGTTTGCTTGTCAACTTGCGATCATCATAAAATTTTATATAATAGAACCAAACATCTATCTTACCGATAATAATGCACCCACGGTATTAAAATTATGAATACGTCTCTGATCACAATATTGGTTTTTTAGGCTTACTCTATAATAGTATCATACATATGACAATAAATAAAAGGCAAACAAAAAAGAAATTGAAAAAAGAATAATAGTATATAGTACGCTCTATCTCGGTAGAATAAAGAGATCAAATACCACAGCATGCAAAAAAAAATCCAAAATTTCAACGCTGACGAACTTTGATTGAGGAATCATACAACATTATTAATCAATACCACTTGAATAGTTTTTAATTACTGATAAATTATAAATCTTCGTTCAAATAGACTCATGAGACTTGATGGTCATCAAACTAGCAAATATTATATTATAACAATATAACATGTTACGGGTCGGGTTCGGTGAGACATTGTTATTGAATTAAACGGCGTCGTCAAGTATAAGGTAATACGACAACGTTTAGTTTGCGTGCGGTGGCGATTTGCGCATATGATGAACCTAACCTATTTGATTTACCGTTGCCTCATACAAAGTCCGAAGAAAAAATAAAATTTTTCTATTATTAAGAATTCGTTAGTCAATTAAAAAAAAAAGGAGAAAAAAGAGATATTATTGTTAAAGGCAAATAATGCTGAAAAAATAAATAAAGAATTACTCCTACTTTCTAATTGACTGTAATTTCATTTATCTGGACGATCAAAAATATTACTTCTCGAAAAAAATCTCGCTCGTTTATACAGTTGACCATAACAAGGCTCCTAACATAATGATAATTATTAACTATAACAAAAATGGATGGGTGAATTTAGACATTCTTTTTTGAGATATTTTAAATGAGGAGTCCGTCAATGTCATGGTGGACCCATGTAAAGGTAAAAAAAAATGCAAGGAGGATTTAACTTGAGGTGTGTAAAGGATACTATTCGTAAGTATATTTCATTTTCATAATGAATAATATTATTAAGTGTATCCCTAAAATTCAACAAGCTCTTCCCGTTATAGATTGAAAACAGAAATAATAGAAACTCAAGAAATAAAAACTAGCATATAAGATAAGATTAGAGAGAAAGAAGAATAACTTAGAAGAATTCTTGGTACAAGTCTCCAAAATACCTTGTATTCATAGGTGTAATGGCTAGTTAACTATTAGTTTGATTCCATTAAATAAAATAAAGTAAGTAAACTTCCAGTATCTAGACAAAATCCATGAGTAAACCATTTTTTCTTCCGCTAAAAATGTTAGAGCTAAAAATTGCAAATCTGTGCCAACTAATCTACTATGGCCTATACAACTTTAAAATTAGGCCACTAAGAAAAAAGTTAAAGCAAAAAAAATCGAAAAAGAAGGTGGACGCCAAATGATATCTTCTCATCTGTCTGTGTGTTTTAATGGACAAAGTTATTCGATATCTTTGTTGACGAGAGATAGGAAATACAAAAGCGGATGTATTTTAAAAACTATGATATATATATATATATATATATATATATATATATATATATATATATATGTAAAAACCTACTAAAATCCCAACATTAAGATGTTTATGCAAAGCATTTTTTTCTACCTTACGTAGGCAACTCAAGCTAGCTGTAGACTTAAGACCTAAGAATTTTGCTTTGACAGGTGATCGGGCTTAGAATCCTCGGGAAAGTGTAAGCATCTGTATACAATTTCGATTTGCTTTCTATATATAAATATGAATGTTAGATTTGAACTCATAATTATAATAGCATGATGAGCTCAATGCAAGTTTGAACCCATTAAATTAAAATTCTAGATCCACCTCTGAACAGATACACGATATTGTAGTTGAGATACCAACAAACTGATCCAAACATCACTTTCTTAAGAATAAGAAAATCATGGAAACATACTGAAGTGGATGGCCTAATGTAATAGCCCAGACTTTAGATAGGGTCCCACGTCGACAAAACACAAGAGGGATGCTGGATATATAAGTTAACAAGTCTTAAAAACTAGTGAAGCATTTTAAACCTGTGAGTGCCTATTCCCAAAGCGGACAATATCACTAGCGGACTGAGCTGTTACACCTAACATGTTGTTTGAGTTATTCCAAGAAACCAGTTTTGGTTAAAATGGCATTCCTCAATTTGCTAAGATCTCTTCCCTTAAGTGTCCTCCCAACACCTTCACACATAGAAAAAGGAGCAATTTGACTTCTTGCAACTCTTCTAGCTATACATTCATGTGGTGGTACCATTCCATCACCAAAATCATCACAATCTTCATCTTCTACAACAATATTTTCAACATTTTCATCACTATCCCATGAGCCATTTATCAAGAATCTACTTGATTTTTTCTTGTTATAAATTTTTGACCAATCAGGAATATTAACTGGAGCTGATGATTGCTGGTGCATTGGTGTAATTTTAGCTCTTGGAATCACCTTTGGAGCAGTGGCTAATTTCCTCTTCATCACTGAACCTGAATAACCTTTTCTTTCCTTCACATTAATAGCCCATATATCTTCTTCTTGAAAATCTTCCATTGTTTTTTCCTCTGTTTTGTATTGCTCTGTAGCCACCAGAAAACTATCATGAGTTAAAATTTTCAAATTTCAAGAAGAAGAATGAACTCAAATAGCTGCCCACCCAACCGCTTAAACTAAAAATAATCGGTGAAGATATAATATATGCATAGTTTATGTATTATGTATGTATAATCATGTATAATATATAATCTCTGTGGATGACTAAAAATAATGTATATAATCAGCTATTTGTGTAAAGATCCTTTCAAGAGTGTATATGAAAAAGGTTAGATTTTGTTTAATGAGTTTAAATTCTATTAGCACTCATATAAAAATATCTATACATTCAGATTATACATAAGGTAATAATGATAAATCACTATAATAGGCTTTAATTGATAATCTAATTAAAAATGAATAAGTTTAAATTTTATGTATTAACGTAAAAATATTTATACAATTAAGTTATTTATAGGATAATTATTGATAAATTGCTATAATATGCATTGATACAACAACAACAATCCAGCAGAATTCCACAAATGGGGAGTCACAACGGGAATATATACGCAGACCTTGCCCCTTCTCGGAGAAGATAAAAATATTTTCGAGAAATCATCGGCCGAAGAATGAAAAGAAATAATAGAAACAAGTAATATGAACAAATATAGCCAGAAAAAAATAGTAACAACAATCTCAAAGCCATAGAAATAATAATATGCATTGATAATCTGATAAAAAAAATAACTAACCTACTATTATCCAGTCAGGTATATAGCTTTGATCCTTTTGGAATACCAAGAAGCAGCAGCTAACAAGCCTTCCAAATATTTATAGGTATAAATCCTATTTCTTTTTCTGATGAAAAGCTGGTTTTCTGTTAGCAAGAACCTTCCTTACTTTTGGCCAAAAGCTTCCCACAAATAGAAAAAAAAATAAAGGGAAATATTTTTCTGAGTTTTATCAAAAGTACTCTGAGTAGTAACATCCACAAAAACCAACTAGATAAAAAGATGGCAGAAAGAAATGTGTGAAATCCTAGATAGTACGACTTTACTCTGGTTTTTGCAAAACTCCAAAGAAAGATCACACATTTCAAGTGCTTTATACTACAAACAGACTGCAGTATCAGAAGGAAAAAGGCAAATATAGAGATGAATAAATACCATTAAAACTGAAACTGAAGCAGAAAAAGCCTAAAAAGAAAATGATGGTTTTTATGAAATTTCAGTTCCCACTATGTGTCCTCAACTCCATTTCACTATAAAATGGTTTATAACTGAAAGGAACATGGGGAATATTTGGGTACATAAAAGTCCATAAGCGCCCACAGATAAAAAAGTAGTAAAAAGAGTGAAAATTAAGGGCCCATGGGAAATCCCACAATCCAATTGTCACAAGACGATAACTTTGCTGCACTACATTATTGACAAACTTTATATTAGTTGAGATTAATGTTTAGTCATGTTAGTATGTTTAATATCGGATAGTCTGGTGCACAGGGTATTTTGCGTTCAAGCAGGAAAGCTGTATTCGCAGAAATATGATATAGATATTTTACCACAATACAAATATTAGTGGCTATTTCTATATTTCGAATTTGTGACTTATAAATTACACAGAGGAAATTTTACGGCTCCCTTTCAGAAATTTGTGCATCTATAAATATATTGAGAACTTGTAATGTTGGAAAGGTTTTTTCATTTTCGTCGAAGTATATTTTTGATAGGTATAGTATTAGACGGTTGAGATTAAATCGGTAGCTAATAACAGAAAAAGTTTATCGCTAATTCTAATTAATTTGCTTGGAACCGAGGCATTGTTATTGTCCAACGTTAGAATAGTTTTAAGCAATTTTTAACAAAATAAATTAATCGATGCCAATTAACCTGAAATAACTGTAATAGAACTGAAATAAAGTGCGAAAAAGTCATAACAACCGCAATATCTAAATACAACCCAGATCTTGTGTCACAAGTGCACGAGCAACTAGAGTAATACAGATAGTGGTCTGAATGAAAGTAAAATTGTCTGAAAAGAAATAAACAGCTACGATAAAGTAGAATGGAACTTCAAGGCTGCAAATGCTGAGCAGCTATACCTCAATTCTCCGTCAAATGTCTGATCCGAGCAATCTACTGATCGTCGTTGGGCCCGACTCCAAAGTCTACAAGAAGTGCAAAGTGTAATACGAGTACAACCGACCCCATGTACTCTGTAAGTGTCGAGCCTAACCTCGACGAAGTAGTGACGAGGCTAAGGCGAGTCATTTACAATAACCGTTCGCAGTATAATAATATTGACAGGAAAGGAAATACAAGAAAATAAAACAGTTAACTCATGACAATAACCTCAATCCTCGAAAACCAGTAAAACCAGAAATACCAATCCTCAGAATCTCGTATGAACACACCGAAGCCAACACAACACAATACGGAATACAAAACACTCAAACCGTTGCGGCATGCAACCCGATCCTACCGTACAAACACGATCCTCCCTTATTTTACTATATCAATAATAACAAGCAAAAATATGTTGCGGTGCGCAACCCGATCCCACCATATAATCAGAATCAATATTATAATCCAACCTTATTTCACCATATCAATCCTCCCTTATTCCACATGTGGTGGCATGCAATCCGATTCCACAATATCAATATCTATCTTCCCTTATTCCATCTGTTGCAGCGTGCAACCCTGATCCATAAACACAAATCAATTCAACAACTCGAATCACAAGAATCTCTACGATTAATGAATATGAAAGCAGAACCATAAGGGAAATCTCGTACCAAATCAAAAATTGCTAAAATTAATACTAAGCAGCAAGACAAGTCAAATAAATGACAACTAAAGGGTACAAGTAAGTCAATTAAGGCAAGTGACAATTAAATCATGGAAGCATGGGAGAAACTTATATTTTAATACGAGAATAATAAATGACAAGTAGCAAATTAAGGCATATAAAGCAATTAAAGCATGTAATAGTTAAGACATGAAATAAAATAATTAATGAAATACGGTAAAGCATGGAAACAAGTATTTTGACGACGTATATACACTCGGTGCCTCGCATATACGCTGCTACATATGAATTTCACATAGCACATAGCTCAAGGGTTCCTAATTCCCTCAAATCAAGGTTAGACCAACACTTACCTCGCTCCGCAAGCAAATCAAAGCTCTACCGGGGTCTTTCCTCTAAAATCCGCCTCCAAACAATCGAATCTAACCAAAATCGACTCAACAACATTAAATAATGCTAGGAAAATCAATTATAATACATAAAGTTAAGATCTTTACACTTTTCCCAAAAGGTCAACCCCGGGCTCGCTTGGTCAAAACCCAAAATTCGGACCAAAACTCATTTATCTATTCACCCCGATCCCGATTATGTAATTAGTTTCGAAATCCGATCCCAATTTGAGGTCTAGATTCGAAATTTGCAAAACCCCCCAATTCTTCCCAAATCCCTAATTTTCTATCATGAAAGAACAAAGATTAAGGCTAGAAATTAATGGGTGATGATGGAAATGGAAGAAAAAAAGTTAAAATATACTAACCTATGAAAGGGTGATGAAATTTCTCCTCCAAATCGCCTTTAAGCCGAGCTCTAATGAAAAGATGGTGAAAAATAGGTGAAATCCCGACTTTTAGAAGTTTAAATGACTGGGCATCAGGTGTTCATCGCGTTCGCGAGACACCTGACTCGTTGGCGAAGAGCACTGCCAAAAGGCCATCGCGATCACGACATACTCTACGCATTCGTATAGGAGCATAGACTAAGGTTCCACCCCCCAGTTCTCCCTAACCCTACGCATTCGCGAAGGAATGGCCGCGTTTGCCAAGGGCAGACCCCTCCTCCCCCCAACTGCCGCGTTCGCGACCATCTCTTCGCGTTCGAGAAGAACAATTCTTCCCCAGTCCTAATTTACTTTTCGGGATCACGGGAGTTGACGAGCGCAAAACACCTACTTAAATTATGCTCGCTAATCAAATATAGTATAGTATAATATCGTATCCACATGGATTGGCTTTAAACAGTATTCTCGTAGTTTCTAACTTGTTTGCTATCCAAGATGATCACAATTGAGATTTATATAATTTCTAACTAAAATTAACTAAGAGTCTAAAGCTATTGACTAATGACAATCGAAACAAGGAATAAGCAAAGAAAGTCATCAGTGGGAGAAAATGGAGTTTTGATAGGATAAGTGCAAGATAATTGTTTGGGATCTAGCTCTAGATAATTCACTTCTAATGTTTAAGCAAGTTTCTCGAATTCACTCAATTGTTAGATTACATGTTCAGCAAAAACTCCGCTCTCGATTAAGTCTTAACCTCACAAGATGAACCAATTTAAGCTCTGAGAAGATATGCAAGAACGCGTAGTTGATTGGTCTTTTGGAGAACCTCTCTCGATTATCCTCCTAATTGGGTTTAATCAATGGTTCAACTAGCCTCTTTCGATTACTAAGAAAAATTAATGAACTCAACCAACAATATAATGCAAAGATATCACTAGTTATGCCTCTCTCGATTACATAAACAAGTGAATATAGATGAAATAATTAAATCAATTAAAAATGCTTCAATACACAAAATTAGAGTTATAATCCACAAACAATCATCAATACACCAAATCCATCAAACCCTAAAGGGAACTACTCCATAATCATGGAGAAATTCATCACAAATATAATGATCCAAGCTCGAGTCTTGAGTGAGGAAGGAATGATGAATTCCTTGTGCTTGTGTTCTTCCAACTCCTCCTTAGCTTCCTTAGGTCGAAAGTATGTCAAAAGTCCAGAAAATAACGTTTTTTCATGTATTTATACCAAGTAGGCCAGGGCCCAAATGAAATCACCTTTTCCTAGCCGAAATAGGAAAACTTGCAAACTTATTGCTTTTCATGCGTCGCACTGTGCGTAGCATTAGTGCTTGTTCTTGTCAGACCACAGAAACCTAGCCTCTGAACTTTGTCAATTCATGACACAAAATTGCACTGCTGTGTCGCCTAGTGCGTCGCACTAGTGCATTTCTTCAGATGTTGCTTCTTCCTTGATTTTGACGTCCAGAAGTGATCCTCGACCCCCGAACACGATCCCAGCTTAATCCTTTGGGCTTCCACTCAGACTTCAAAACTTCAAATAGCTCGAATTAGTTTCACAGCATCTACATAACTCGGAATCACTTCTACAAGGCATAAAACCCACAATAAGTGCAAAAACACTACCAATTAAAGCTTAAACACAAGTAAAGTGTAGTGAATTAGAGTGCACTAAGCGACTAAAACACGAGATTAGCCTACCATCAGGAGTATCTTCTGCGATCGCGAAGAAGCAATGCACCAGAAGCCAGCAGAAGCTAAACCAGCATTTCCTTAAGCTAAAAAACATTCGCAACCTATCCGAAACTCACTTGAGCCCTCGGGGCTCCAAACCAAATATGCACACAAGTCCAAATGATAAATTTACGAACTCACTCGCGTGCAATCAAAACATCAAAATAACACCTAGAAACTACCAATCAGACACCAAAACGATTGAAATTTTCGAAGAAACTTAAGAACTTTCAATTTCTCAACCAGACATCGGAATAACGTCAAATCAACTCCGTTTTGCACCAAATTTTGCAAACAAGTCGTAAATATTAAAATGAACCTACACCAAGTTCCGGAATCGAAATTTGAATCCGATAGCAACAAAGTCAAACTACGGTCAAACTTATGAATTCTTTAAACCTTTAAACTTCTAGTTTTCAACAAATTACAATAAATCAAGTTAGGGACTTTCAAATTTGATTCCGGACATATGTCCGAGTCCAAAATCACAATACGGACCCCCTGAAACTGTTAAAATATTGATCCGGGTCTGTTTATACAAAACGTTGACCGTAGTCAACTTAATTTTAAGACACAATTTCACATTTTCATCAATTTTCTCATAAAAACCTTCCGGAAAAAGGACACAAACTGTAAATCAAAGAAGGCTAAACGGAGCTATTTGAAATCTCGAAACATAAAAATAAAAAATAAAACTATAAATAATCTATCGGGATCCCAATCTCTTTTAACAAAAGTACTACTCGAGGGACAGTTATATATTCTCCCTTTGTGTAACGAAAGTTAAAATGTGGGCCTCGCCACTTTACGTCTATAGTCTATTTTAAAATCATTTCATAGTTCTTTCAGGAATTACCTTTTTTTTTTTTTTTTTTGTGACCTACTTCTCTGACTAAAATGCAGCAATTAGATATGCATGCAATGTATTTCCAGTTTTAGCTAATAATGTCAAAGGAAAAGGACAAGGTGGTTTTGCATAGCATGAAATGGAGTATTGTCAAACAATTGATGTAAAAATGGTACACTCAAAATCCTATTTTATGTCCCATCACGTGGTGAATATTTGGTTAATATAAATTAGTATATTGTGTAAATTGTAATGCAAGCAAACACTAAAAATTGAGTAGTTAAATAAATTCAAATTTTAAGAATTTGTGAAAATCAAATAATACAATGTTATTATCAGAATGCTGCTAAATAATATATTTCTCTAACGTGAATCTGAAGTAATCAAACTCTAAAACAGGTGAAAAACCAAAAAATATAAAATTAAATTCAACACGCTTGCCTTTTTTTTTTTTTTTTATAGTATACCATTTTGCAAACTACAAAAGTAAATGTGTGTCAATTCTATAACAGCGAAGGCATGGTTGATCTCAATTTTAAACGGAGGACGAAAATAGACCACTTTAGAAACCACAAGGGCAATTTTAGACTTTTTTTTTTTTTATCATTTTATATTGTATGGTTTGCTTCGGTTGTCTTATTATCATGATGCTGATACTATTTCTTTTCACATGATTTCTTTGTTGGTATATTTATTTTTAATTATATTGTGATTGTGCTTTTTTCTGACCCGAAAATAAATAGTTTTTTTGACTTTATAAAAATAGCGTATACGATGTCCTTTCCAAACCTCATTTGTGAGATTTTATTGAAATTGTTATTATTATTGTGCTTTATATTATATGGTGATAACATGAATTGAAGTTAGATGTAAATGTTCCTAACTTCTTTTGGTGTGACACATAATAGTTGTTGTTATCCAATAGTTTATGACAACATTCAATAAGCCAATGAATGCGATACAATATCTTGGATGGAAAAAGCATCTCACATACTATATAGTTGAACTGATTGATTGATTGAGTGAGTGAACGTGAGGCACAATATGAGAGATTTCAGCTTTATGTACTTTTCTTTCATCTTTTAGCCTTGTCAAGATAAGTAGGGACTTAAGCAGATGGCCATTGTCTTCATTGAAAATGTTCCCCAAATCCCATCAACTCGCACTCATCCACCACTCGCACAACAATCTTTCTTTTCCCCTTATGTAAAGGTACACACCTTATTTTTTAAACTAGAAAACCTATTTCACAAGTGGCCACTCAAGGACAACCACACACACACACACACACACACACACATATATATATATATATATATATATATATATATGCAATAACCAAATACCCCTCCGTTTTTACTCATGTAAACATATTTGATTTGATACGAAGTGTAAGAAAAAAGTAGGATCGGATTTACAGTCTACCAAAGGATTCACGTGAACCCGTGATCTTCGACAAAATTGTGTATATTATGTATAATTTATATAATTTGTCTAAAATACTACCTTTATGAACCCATGTTTAGATTTTTTGTGTTGGTCCACTTGTTAAGTAGCTAAAAAATTTTCTTAGGGACCAGGGAGTGATCCTTGTTGAGCTCATCTATTCTATTTTTTAATACTATCGAACTAGTGTCGAACTCATTCTCTAAGAATCTTCAGTTCGTCCTGAAAAAAATAGAAGACTTTTGAATTTGTAGTTTAAAATGAGACATATATTTTGTGTGACTATAAATCATTGTATAAAGATAAATTGATTTCAAATATGAAAAGGAGGTCATTCTTTTTTGCACAGACTAAAAAAAAATATGTTCACAAAAATTAAATATGAGGGAGTAGATTATAATTTGTTTTTTTTGTCATATTGTACCTAAGCATCTTTAACTTCCACAGAGGCAAGGTAGAAAGTCCTCTTTTCTGTGTAAACTTTTTGGTTTGATATAAAAGGAAGACGTCATCTACAGCGTAACTAAGAAAGAAAAAATAAAAATAAATAAATTTTGTGGTTATTATAGCAAGATAGATCAACTTTAAAATCCTTCATCTTGTCCTAATTGGGAAGAGGAGTCAATTAACTCCGTCGTAAATAAGGGCGAGTATAAATTTTATGTACTGAGAGAATATTTAATTATTAAAATAATTAATAATTTATATATATTTAATAAATTTTAAAGATAAATATATGATTTGAACCAAAAGCTACTAAATTCGACCGAAGTCGTTATCGATGCGCCCTCCTAATCAGTATGATCATGAAATCATTGCTTAGTAAAGAGGCATATAAAGCAAAGGTAGCGCCCACTGAAAATCACCTCGGCTGGGAGGAGCCGTCAAAATGATGAATATAACACTTGATTAATTGCCTGGTTTAATTCATAACATAACGAGAAAACTAAGAATTTCACGAGACAAGTGCACAAAAGATGGTTTATGTGCTGAAGGTTCTGAAAAAACATAAACAAAAAGACGCTAATAACCGGGGCAGATCTAGAGTGCCAACTATGGGTTAAAAGCGAACCCAATAATTTTATCCAGATTTTATGCATGTATTAAGAAATTCTTTAAATATTTATAAATATTTAGTTATGAATTCAATTATTATTTTGTATTAACTTGAAATCGCAATAAAATCTTTGAAAAATGTGTAAAGGAGCTTGGAATGGTACTATTTGATTATCCTAAAGAGTTCGTGAACTTGGATTTACCACCGAGAACTTTGATTAAGGATTAAGTGTTTTACGTCACTTAAGGATTCTTTTCTTTTTCTTTTTGGAATTATAACTAATTTTGACGAAATTCTATTGAAAATATGCTTGACTCCAAATGAATTGTGAAGAACAAATCGGAGGTTTATTTGATTAGGAAACGATGGTGAATCCAAACCAAACTTTACCAAGCGACTAAATTTTGGGGGGAGTGTTCTATTCTGAAGAAAAAAAAATACTACGTGTCATACCACGTAGTTTAATTAAGTTGACACGTATATGGCGTATGAATTGGATAAGATAATGCATATCAAACTGCCTTAGATCATGCTAGACCCAATATTCCAACTCCTATTTCGTCTACTTCACGATCAACTAAAAGAACTGCTGGCCTAAAGGCCCTCAGTGCTTGGACGGAGTTCAGGGGTTCCCAAGGTGAGAATATTGGTGATAGTTCACAACTAAATGAGCTTCAAGTGTATTTGTCGCAGGGACTTGAATCAGAGAATCCCGACGGTTCCTTCGGCGTTTTGGAATGGTGGAAGGACAAACAAAAACACTATCCGGTTCTCTCAAGGATGGCTCGAGATATTTTAACCATTCAAGCTTCAACGGTGGCATCGGAGAGCGCTTTCAGTCAAGCGAGACTTCAAATCGGTGACCATAGAGCGTCGATGAGGGAGAGCTTGGAAAAGGCAGTACTCTTCCGAGATTGGATCCGTTCGGAAAGAAGAAATTTCGGACTTGCAGAATCACAACCGGATGTAGACGAAGCTTATGAAGAAATGCTAGCGGAACTTGCGCAGGATGCGGCTTCGCCCGGAAGCGGTGATGAACAAGCCTCTTTTCCATCACCGCCAACGGAAATTCCTCCGGACCTTGAAGGATTTATGAGATTTGTTAGGGATAATACTTAGACTAATATGTAACTTTCTTGATTTGTTTTTCCTTTTAATGGTGGTATTTGTTGTGCTCATTCCATTGGGGGGAGGAAGACTAAGAAAGATAATTGTTTAGTTTATTATGTAACTTGTATTTTGGCACATCTTCCTTAGTTTTTTTCCTTTTAATGGTGGTATTAGTACCTTGTTGTGCTCATTCCACTGGGGGAAGGAAGACTAAGAAAGATATTGCCATTTTTTGCTAATGTCGTAATAATAAAAATTATAAGACATTCTCTTGAATATTTCTTTGCAATTTATTTTGTCTTTAAATATGATATGGTGTGTGTGTGTGTGTATATATATATATATATATATATATTATATCTAATACATATGTTATACATATATACATATATAATATATGTATATATATATAATACATATAAACTATATATATATATACATATATATATATACATAATATAATTGTGTATATATATATATTATATATATACAATATATACAATATATATAAAATATATATACAATAGATACAAGGCTTATATAAGGCAATATATATATATATATAAATACATATATACAAGGCAATATATATATAGTTTATATGTATTAGATAGTATATATAAATACAATTTTATATATATATATATATATGTCTAATATGGCCCGCCAGGCCCATTAGGCCCAGGCCCGACCTAGAATACAACATTACATCAAGCGTCATTATGACACATATTTTTGATGCGTTGCCTCGATTCATGCGCGACCCTTGATTGGATCTGCCATGTCGATTCCGGTGCCAATGATGACGAACTGTTTTTGGGTTTAGTGCCACGATCTCTATAAATTGGGGTTTTTGGATTTGAATTTGAAGTTTGCTTCTCCTGGCTTTCCCGAGCTTTATCCTTCTTGCCATTTTCTTCTGTAAAACTTCCCTCTTCACTCTGCTGCCTTATTCCATCTCCATTCTTTCTCGCTCGTTATTCTTCTCCATTACTTTGCACCATGCCTGATTTGCCATCAAACGTTGGTGAAGGGAGCCGTATTCCTTCTTTAGCAGTTGTGTTTCCCCCTCATGGGGAGGTTGCTTCCGCCATTGTTGATGGCGAAGCATTCCCGTCAGTGGAGGATATAACCCGCGCAATCATGACTCTAGGTCCGACCTCACCAAATTACCTGACGCTGCACCTGGAGTCTTTCAATCGACGATGACGCCTGAGGAATTGGCGGAACTTAAGGCCAAATTTGGCCTTCCAAACCATGTCGAACTGATCCCTACTGGTGGGGATGTGGTACAGATTCATCGCTCCGAATATTGCGCTTTATACGCTTACCCTTTCCTCATCGGTTATTCATTCCCCTCCTTCTGCCGGTGGAGGAATTATGTCGCCACTACGGCGTCTGCCCTTCTCAGCTTGAGCCGTATGTCTACAAAATTATTAGGATGCTGACCAAATTTTCTGAGCTGGCCGGGATCGAGCTGACTGCAGCATTCGGTTCATCTCTTCGACCGTAGCTTTTATAGGGGGACAATGTTGAATCTTTGCCACCGTGGAGGCAGGTGTTTGGTGGTGAAGACGGACGATAAGGCCAGTCGTCAATTCTGGCTCAATTTTTTCTATGTTAGGACCGAGGACATGGTGGCTAACGCTGATGGTTTTCCAGAGGCTTGGAATTACACACGTAAGTGCTCTTTTCTGTTCTCTTTTCTCTTTATTTTGTTCGCGTTCTTTTACTTACTTGGAGTTAGTTGAAGAATTTTTTTCTTTCTTTGTAGCCAACACTCAGCCTCCCCTTCTAGTCATGCGCATCTCTGAGTAGGTCGAGCAAATCCTCCCCCACGTCATAGGAATCCATCATTGGCCGAGCTTCATCAAGAAGTTCAGACCGGCTCTTCTTTCGATAGGTAACTTCCCTTATTGGCCCGTGGTCGTTTCATTTTTTATTGTACATCGACCCATTTTGCTGACTTCGACGTATATTTCTTTCTCATGCAGGGGGTCTTCTAGAAAGAGCCAGGCACCGGTGTCTTCCTTTCTAAGAAAGGCTGATGCCCCTTCGGTCGGGGACTACGTACTCAAAGCCAAAACACAAGGTTATGTTCGACCACGATCGAACAACACCTATCGGCCCTCGACTGCGATTAATAAATGGTTATGTTCGACCACGATCGAACAACACTTATCGGCCCTCGACCGAAATTAACAAAAGGTTATGTTCGGCCACGATCGAACTACACCTATTGGCCCTCGGCTGTGATTAGCAAAAGGTTATGTTCGACCACGATCAAACAACACCTATCGGCACTCGGCTGCGATTAACAAAGGTTATGTTCGACCACAATCGAACAACACCTATCGGTACTCGGTCGTGATTAACAAAAGGTTATGTTCGACCACAATCGAACAACACCTATTTGTACTCGGCCGCGATTAACAAAAGGTTATGTTCGACCACGATCAAATAACACCTACCGGTCCTCGGCCGCAATTTAAAGACGTTATAATTCGACCAAGTTCGAATAACACCTACCGGCCCTTGGTCGTGATTTAAAGAGGCTAAAATTGGACCAAGTTCAAATAACACCTATCGGCCCTCGGCCATACACTAACGATAGGTTAAAAATCTCCAAAGTTTGAATAATACCTACCGACCCTCGGTTGAGATTTAAAGAGATTAAAATCCGACCAAGTTCGAATAACACCTATCGGTCCTCGACCATGTTTCAATAGAAGGTCAAACTTTACCAAACAAGAAGCTAAGTCCGACCAAGTTCAAACCTAACCGATCGTTCCGCATACATACTCGACCTACCCGGGCAAAGGGATAATTCGGCCCACAGCTATTCGGCACAAGGACTTTGATATTTACAAGAATGACGACAAAAGTATGAAGGAGAAAAGCACGCAAAGTACAAAAACAAGCCGCAGCAAATAAGAAAGGTGCAAATGAAAGAAAAAACCAACTTTGATATTTATAAACAAAGGTTTCTTGCAAAGGCTCTTGAAGACGCCATCAAAAATACACAAAAATGATAGGGAAAAAAAACTACTGCTGGCCGCCGCCATCACGACCCACGACATCCTCACCGACCCGATCTTCAATGCTCTCTCCCTCTTCGCCTGGAGGATATATAGAATCATACCAGGCCTCATCCTCAAGACGATCTACAGCATCCTCAGCGTCCTCATCCTCTTCCCCAGGACGAGGCATAGTCGGGTCGTAGCCACAAGCAATCCGAGGCTCGCGAGCCTTGACCCGAGCATCTTCAAAGTCCATGGCAGGAACGGAACCCGCCACATGAAACTCACGAAGCACATCCAATTGGGCCTTGGCGTGAATCCACTCTTCATACAGCTCACAAGGAAAGTTGGGGAAGCCAGAAGCCGTAGATGAAAAAGGTCGTGCAAGTAGTTTGGCCTTCTCGGCCTCCAAAGCGGCAACTTGATCATAAAGATCAGAGGTCTCTTTCTCCAACTCCCCAATCCTTTCATCAAGGCGATCTTCTTTAAGCCTTGCCATCGATAAGTCATTTACTCGCTCAGAGCGAAGGGTCCAGTTCACCACTTCAAGGAATTCCACCCTCCTCTGAGCCTACGACCGAGTAGACTCCGCCTTATCAAGATCCTCCTGTTTCTCATCGATCTCGCTACTAAGAGCATCCGCCTGGAACTGGCACTATTCAAATTGGCCTCACAGCAGGATCACTTGGGCTTGGAGATCACTGCATTGGGCCTCTACGCACCTGCTAAGCTCTAGCTCCTCCTCTTTACTCCTCAACGTCCCTTCAAGGAAGTTGTATTTCTCTACGACCCTCATTAGCTCCTCGTCCCTCTTCTTCAAGTCCTCCCTCAGGACTCGCACGTTGCCGCCCTCGTGAAGCTGAAATCGGAGCTCCTGGTACTTCTCAAGGCACCTTACCTTGTATACTTGTCCTTCAGCTTCACAAAAATTTCTTACGCCTCTTGTCCCGGTGAGCACTCTCAATTTCTAGAATAACCGTCTATAAAACAAAGAAAAGGAATTTGAGCTTATGAAAGAAATCGAAGCATACAGAAAAGAACAGACGATAGTCGAACTTACCCGGAGAGCAAGACCAACAATGTTATTTGACAGAGTACTATCGTTTATCATCTCGAGGATCGTCCCCTCGATCTCAAAATAAAGAGGACTGAGGGCAGGGACTATGTCTTCGGTATCTAAAAGAAGATTACGATCTATTAGGATCGCAATAGTCCTGGAGCCTCCTTCCAACCTCACTTCGAGTTGAGTGAGTCCCTCATCGATCATCCTCAACTTGTCCATGTCCATATCGGAGTCAGATCCAACATCCTCCTCAGAAACGACCTTCTCTCTGTCACTAGCCGTAGAGAGGACATCCATTGCGACCCTAGAAGACGAGGCCTCCTTTTGCCTTGGAAGTGCGAGGCCGTTATTAAGCCTCCCGCCCTCGGCCGTCTCCCTTGTGGGATGCATTGATGCACTCGTGTTCATCTCCTCTAAGTGGGGGATGTCGAAACCTGCCTCGGGGCTCTCTCCAACATACACTGTGGCCGTCTCCCGAAGAATAAAGTCACGTTCTTCCAAGTCAACGACTACTATTTTTTCTCCTCCTACATCCATAGCTCTCCTCTTACGAGGCATTAGATTACCGTCATCAGGATACATATCATCGTCCTCATCAGTCAATGAAAGGCGTTGAGGAGCAGAAATAGAGAACGGAACAGGGGCGTGTTCTTAGACTGTGGCAGCCAAAGAAGGGGTCGACACAGAAGCGGCAGTAATCACAATAGGGGTGGAAGCAGTCGGACCTTTGCTTTCTTGTTGTAATAACATTCTACTTGCTGCTTTTGGGCAGCCATCCTTATGTACGCCATATCTCTTTGTTCGTCGATTTCATCGAGTTCTTGCCTCATACTCTCATCATCATTAGTACCACTTTTGTCGGAGTACCTTAGGTTGGTTCTCTGACTTCGATTGGTATGACTGCTTCGGTCCCATAGACCAAAGAGTAGGGTGTCTCTCTTGTGCTTGTCTTCGGGGGTAGTTCTATACACCCATAATACTTCTGGGAGTATCTCCGGCACAGTCCCTTGGTGTCTTCGAGCTTTTTCTTCATGATGTTTAATATGGACTTATTGGAGGAAATCTGCCTGTCCGTTACCCGCCGGGTGATATAGGGTTGAAAGTATCCTCTTAATATGCCATTTCTCAAAGAATTCGGCAGTTTTTTTTCCCATGAACTGGGGTCCGTTGTCGCAGCTGATCTCCTTGGGTAGGCCGAATCAGTGGATGATGTTTCTCCATATAAAGGTGATTACCTCTTGTTCGTGTATTTGGGCGACCGCTCCTGCTTCCACCCATTTAGAGAAATAGTTAGTTAAAACCAAAAGGAATCGTATATTACCTCGCCCTGCTGGGAGGGGGCCCACAATGTTTATTCTCCACTTGATGAACAGCCACTGGTAGGTGACTGAGTGGAGATGTTCGCCTGATTGGTGAATTATTGGGGCGTATTTATGATATTTTTTGCATCTCTTCATGAATTTCGAGGCGTACTTTTTTATGGTAGGCCAATAGTATCCTGCCCGTATGAGACACCTAACGAGTGCTCGATTGCCGAAGTGAGCGCCGCAATGTCCTTCATGGAATTTTTCGAGGACGCGCTGGGTTTGGTTTGGGCCCAAACATTTTGCCAAAGGGTCGCCGTATGTCCTCTTGTACAGGTCACTATGGAAGAGATTGTATCTGGCTGCTTGCATTTTTAGTTTCTTGGCTTACTTTTTTGTCGTTTGGGAGTGCGCCGTCTTGCAAATAGGCGATAATACTATGTGCCAATCCCAAGTTAAGCTTAAAGATCTTACCTTGATTTGGTCTAGCGATGAGTTGAGGAGGTGGACTACACTTTTATCCCCAGTTGTGATGCTTTTGGTAGTTGCGGCCAATTTCGCGAGGCCGTATGCTTCAACATTCAGCGCACGTGGGATCTGGTCGAGCTGGCATTCGTTGAATGCGGGATCTAATATTTTTACAACCTTTGTTCTTTGATTTGGAAAGTTCCTGTGACTTGGTTGACTACGAGTAGGGAATCACAATGTAGTTTCAACCGCGTTGCCCCATGCTTGAGTGCTGATGTCAATCTTGCAATTACGGCCTCATACTCAGCCTTGTTGTCATATCTGGGCATTTTATGGACCGGCAAATTACTTCGCCGATAGGGACCTCAAGTACGAGTCCCAGTCAGGATCCAAAGGCGCTGTGCATCGTTAGTGTATAGGACCCAGAGGTCTTGTGTTTGGAGAGAAGCTTGGACATCTTCCTTCTCGACTTCAGGCACTATTTTTGCATTGAAGTTTGTGACAAAGTCAGCGAGTGCTTGCGACTTTATCGCTATTTGCGGCTGATACGTGATATCGTGCTCGCTTAGCTCGATGGCCCACTTGGCCAGCCTTCCCGATAGCTCAGGTCTATGTAAGATGACTCTGAGGGGAAAGGTGGTAACGACCGAGATAGGGTTGCACTGGAAATAGGGTCTAAGCTTTCGTGAAGCTATGACTAGTGCTAGGGCCTGTTTCTTGAGGTCGGGGTACCTCGTCTCGGCGTCGATGAGTGTTTTGCTAATTTAATAAATGGGAGATTGTGTACCTTTGGTTTCTTGAATCAGGACTGCACTTACTGCTACTTCGGAGACTGCCAGGTAGACAGGGAGATGTTCCCCAGGTTCGGGCTTTGAGAGCAGAGGTGGTGATGAAAGATAGGCCTTCAATTCTCGCACAACTTGTACGCACTCGGGGGTCCACTCGAGGCCATTGTCTATTTTGAGTAAGCTAAAAAATCTGTGACATCTGTCATGCGACCGCAAGATAAACCTCGATAAGGCGGTGATTCGACCGATCAGCCTTTGGACTTGCTTCTTGGTAGTTAAGAGCTCCGGTATTCCTTTGATGGCTTTGATTTGGTCTGGGTTGACCTCGATCCCCCGTTGTGATACTAAGAAGCCCAAGAACTTCCCAGAGGCTACGCCAAACGTGCATTTTTCCGGGTTTAGTTTCATTCCGTACCGTCTTAGTATGTCGAAAGCTTCCTTCAAATGATCGGTATGGTCCTCTGCCTTTACGGATTTGACCAGCATGTCGTCGATATATACTTCCATGGTCTTATCGAGATCTTTAAACATTTTCGTGACCAATCTTTGATATGTAGCCCCTGCGTTCTTCAGCCCAAATGGCATGACCCTATAACAATATGTTCCTCGGTGGGTGATGAATGTAGTTTTCTCCTGGTCCTCTTCTTCCATGAGTATTGTCTGGTTATATCCTGAGTACGCGTCCAAAAAACTCAACTTGTGCCCAACCGTTGCATCGATGAGTTGGTTGATATGTGGCAACGAGAATGAATCCTTCGGGCATGCTTTGTTCAAGTCCGTGAAATCTACGCATATCCGCCATTTCCCATTTTTCTTTTTGACCATCACTATGTTGGAGATCCATTTTGGGGTACTTTGAATCCCTAATGGAGCCATTTTCTAATAGTTTCTCCACCTCCTCGTGGACGACATCATTGATGGCGGGATTGAACTTACGTCTGACCTGCCTTACCGGGGGGGGGATAGAATGGGTTGACGTTTAATTTGTGTGTGGCGATCTCCTTGGGGATGCCCGGCATATTTGCATGGCCGAAGGCAAACAAATCTGCATTAGTTATTAAGAATTGACTAAATTTATCAGGTTCTTGGAGTTTGCAGCCGATGTAGGCCTTTTTGCTACAGTGGTTGGGGTCTAATAGAACAGGGTTGAGGTCCTCTATAGTCGAGTCCGCAGCTTCGACCATTTCGGGATCTATGATGATGTCCTTGGTCTCTTCTTGTATCGACCTCGGCCCTATTGATTGCTATGCCTTATTTTCCTTGCCTTTTTTCTATTGGGTTGTCGTGCTGTCTAAGCCGATGCGGTAGCACTCCCGGGATGTGCGTTGTTCTCCCCGTATGTTTAATATCCCCCAAGGTGTTGTGAATTTGATTACTTGGTATAGGCTGGAGGGGATGGCTCTCATGGGATGTATCCATGGTCGTCCTATTGTGACATTGTACGCGGTGGCCTGGTCCATCATGTAGAATCTCGTCTCCAGTGTTACGCCCCTGACCAAGATGGGGAGTGTAATTTCTCCCTATGTCCTTTCAACTGCATTACTAAAACCGGTTTAGTGTAATGCAGCGTGGCACTACCTTGTTCTCTAGTCTCATCTGGGCGAGGACTTAGGGATGGATAATGTATGCTCCACTTCCATCGTCTACCATGATAGTTTGACGTCAGTATCTAAATTCTGCAAAGTAATGACGAGAGCATCATTATAAGGGAAAGTCAAACCATCAGCATCTGACTCCTCGAAGATGATACTTTCTTCGAGTCTGACATACCGTTCGCGGGTGATAGATCGTTTGAGTTTATGAATGGTGGTGAATTTAACGCCGTTGATGGAGGCATCGTCGCTGCTGCTGATGATCATGTTGATAGTATGAGCTGGTGACGGTGGCTTCTGCAGGCCTTGGTGTTCTCGTCCTCTGGAGAAGTTATTTCTCCCCTTGTCGCTCAACACCTCTTTGAGGTGTCCTTGCCGCAACATGTTTACAACTTCTTGCCTGAGGGCGATGCAATCTTTTTTTGTGTTCGCACTCTTGGTGGAACATGCATAGGGCATCAAATTTTCTGATGCTCGGATAAGCCTGTGGCCCACGGTGGGCCTGACCCGGGACCGGCCCAGGCCCGCGGTCCTGGCGGGCCTAACGGGCCTGTGGTCCGGTCCGAAACGGTCTTGGGCTTTCAAACAAGGGGGGCCCGCGACGGGCCGGTTCAAAGGAAATGCCCGTCAGGCCCGGGACCGCCAGGCCCGGGACCGGC
>MCJB01006535.1:59915-79915 GCA_002018475.1 Nicotiana obtusifolia
TATTGTTGTGTTTGTTTTAATTAGTTTAATTATAATTAATATATTGTTGTGTTTGTTTTAATTAGTTTAATTACAATTAATATATTGTTGTGTTTGTTTTAATTAGTTTAATTATAATTACTATGGATTTTTCGTTAAAAAAAATATTTGGTGGTAAGGGCAAGGGAAAATCGAAAATTGGTCAATCTAGTAACCAAGCTACTCCTCCTCCCCCTGCTACCCGTCCTCCTCTACCTAATATTCTTGATAGTGATCACCCTTTAATGCAATTTTCCGATAGTCAATTTTATCACAATATTACACCCGATACTCGATTAGATGAGGAAACGATGAACGCTCTTTATGGTAATGAAACCCAACCCGATTTACATGAATCCCAACCCGATTTAGATGAAACGCAACCCGATTTAGAAGATACACCTACTAGTCCTAATAATGACCCAACTGATGACCCTCCTGTACTAACCCCTACATTTGATAGAGACCTCCTAGACGGCCCGAACCATCTCTTGTTTGGCATTTTTTTACTCAATTAAGAGAAGAAACAAAGCTAAGTGTAAAAGTTGTGGGTCTTTGTTGGCTCATAAATTTACTGGCAACCGTAGCGGTACGGGTAGTTTAACTAGGCACATAATGAAACACCCTACTGAGAAACAAAGATATTTGCAAATTAAAGCTGCGGAACAGGGGGCGGGCGGATCTAATCCGGTTGCAACTAGTGCTGGTTCAAACTTAGTACAACCCGGTATTAACATGGTTACCGGGGGTATTCTATACTATGATCCAAACAAAGATCATGAAGAACTAGCAAAAATGGTAACAGTTATGTGTTTACCATATAGCTTTCTTTCGAACCCCCATTTTATACAATATATTAGAAAAATTTATAATCCTACATATAAAGGATGGCCTCGTTCTACCGTGAAGGCCGACATTTACAAGTATAAGCACGAATACGAACAGTATTTGCGATATCTATTTACCCATATAGATTGTCGCATTGCAATTACTACAGACATAGGTAGAAGTGTCAATGACTGTGATTATTTAACCGTCACTAGTCATTGGATAGACGAGGACTGGATAATGCAAAAACGCATTATCGCATATAGAATAATTAACTCACGCCACACTGGCAAATTTATAGCTAGCACGTTAACAGACATTTCTAAATATTTTTGTATTACTGATAAAATAATGTCTATTACCATGGACAACGCGTCTAGCAACACCCACGCAATAACTATGCTTACAACTACCCTAAATCCTTCTTTTTTTAATATTTTTCATGTTAGGTGCATTTGTCACATTTATCATTTAATTGTGGAGGACGGAATGAGCTTGTTAAACGTAGAAATTGAAATGGTTAAAATGGCTCTTAATTGGCTTTTTTATTCAAACCGTAGAAGTAGACTTAGGGAATATTTTAAAAAATGTGATGAATGTGGCCTTAATGAAAGAAAGGTTCCTAAACCTTGCCCTACTAGATGGAACTACATGTACGAAAGTCTTGTAGTTGCATACGAATATAGAAACCCGATTACCGCAACATACAATTCTCGTGTAGGTCGCGGTGACATTTATCAAGACGACGAACACCTAAATAATCAAGATTGGAATAATGTTAAAATACTTATAGATTTTTTAGAAGTATTTTCAGTAGCAACTAACGACTTATCTGGTCAGTATTATCCTACTATTTCTAACTGTTTAGTATATATTGCTGCACTTGCTAATTTATTTGATCATTTTTCTGAGGGTGGTGATATTTATCAAGCTGCCATAGTTTCTATAAAACAAAAATTCAAAAAATATTTTTTCCCTATCCCCCCTATTTATGGCGTTGCCGCCCTACTAAACCCTACTATGAAATTAGGAGGTCTCCATTTTTGGTATACTAAAATTTATACATCTTTGAAGCTTTCGCCTGAGGAATTTACTTCTCTTGGAGATGCAAAATCCTCAATTCAAATAAATGCACAAACAATATATAATGCATATCAAGTTGCCTTGGATCAAGCTAGACCCAATATTCCAACCCCTACTTCGTCCACTTCACGACCAGGTAAAAGAACTACGGGTATTAAGGCCCTCAGTGCTTGGACGGAGTTCAGGGGTTCCCAAGGTGGGAATGTTGGGGATAGTTCACAACTAAACGAGCTTCAAGTTTATTTGTCACAGGCATTTGAATCAGAGAATCCCGACGGCTCCTTCGACGTTTTGGAATGGTGGAAGGACAAACAAAAACATTATCCGATTCTTTCAAGGATGGCTCGAGATATATTGACTGTACAAGCTTCAACGGTGGCATCCGAGAGCGCTTTCAGTCAAGCGAGACTTCAACTCGGTGATCATAGAGCGTCCATGAGGGATAGCTTGGAAAAGACAGTACTCTTCCGAGATTGGATCCGTTCGGAAAGAAGAAATTTCGGACTTGCAGAATCACAACCGGATGTCGACGAAGCTTATGAAGAAATGCTATCAGAACTTGAGCAAGATGCGGCTTCACCCGGGAGCGGTGATGAACAAGCCCCTTTTCCATCGCCGCCAACGCAAGTTCCTCCGGACCTTGAAGGATTTATGAAATTTGTTAGGGATAATACTTAGAATAATATGTAACTTTATTAGTTTTTCTTCCTTTTAATGGTGGTATTAGTACCTTGTTGTGCTCATTCCATTGGGGGGAGGAAGACTAAGAAAGATAATTGTTTAGTTTATTATGTAACTTGTATTTTGGCACATCTTCCTTAGTTTTTTTTCCTTTTAATGGTAGTATTAGTACCTTGTTGTGCTCATTCCATTGGGGGAAGGAAGAATAAGAAAGAAAATGCCATTTTTTGTTAATTCCATAATAATAAAAATTATAAGACATTCTCTTGAATATTTCTTTGCAATTTATTTTGTCTTTAAATATGATATGGTATATATACATATTATATATATACAATATATACAAAATATGTATACAATATATACAACATATATATACAATCTATATTAATATATATACAATGGTTAATATATATATATAATACATATAAAATATATATATATATATATACATATATATATACATATATATATATATATAGTTTATATATATACATATACATATACTATCTATATACATATTATATGTATACAATATATACAAAATATACATACATTATATACAAAATATATATACAATATATACAACATATATATACAATCTATATATACAATATATACAACATATGTTGTATACAATATATACAACACTTATATAAAGCAATATATATATATATATATATATATGTCTAATACATATATATAGTTTATATGTATATATATACAATATATACAACATATATATATAATATATACAAGACTAATATACTAGTGTTATATTTATATATGTCTAATTGCAATCTATATTAGTATATGCATATATAGTTTACAAAAAAATTCCGTTGATTAAAAAAAAAAAATTCGGAACCATTAGGCCCGTTTGGGCCCGGGGGCCCGGCCCATTTGGCCCGGGCCCGTGTGGGCTTAGGCCCGTAGCGGGCCGGTCCCATAGCCCAGGACCGCTAGGCCCGTGCCCGCCTAAGGCCCAGGCCCGCCAGGCACAGGCCCGCCGTGGGCCACACCCTTATTTGTTTCTACGACTTTGCAGCTTTTTTATTTTTTATTTTTTTAATATGACTTAGCAGCTGATATGATAAAAAATTACAGGATTCAGCTGCTACAATGTAGGCCCACTAGGGTTAGAGGAAAATCTGAAAAGTTTATTAACAATTGGGGAAAAAATGGACGAAAAGTATAATGGGGACACATGTAAACAATATACAATAGCAGAGGGGCAAATTCAGACCTTTTCCCATTGTTTGTACATCGCAGTGTGACCCGATATGTCATTTTCAGTTTTCACCCGCATTTTTGTGTTTCAAAACCTCGATTAGTTACGTTTAGCCTTCCACGATTTACGTGCACAGTCCGTGTCTTCTTCCGGAAGGTTTTTATGTGAAAAAATGAGAAAAATGTGAAATTGTGCCTTAAAACTCATTTCAGTTGACTTCGTCAATATTTTGAGCAAACGGACCCGGCTCAGTGTTTTGACGGTTCCGGTGGGTTTATATCGTGATTTGAGACTTGGGCGTATGCCTGTAATCGAATTTGGAAGTCCTTATCTTGAATTATCATAATTAATTGAAAACTAGAAGTTTAAAGGTTTAAAGAATTCATAAATTTGACCGTAGTTTGACTTTGTTGCTACCGGGTTCCAATTATAGTTTCGAAACTTGGTATAGGTCTGTTTCAGTATTTATGACTTGTATGCAAAATTTGGTGCAAAACGGAGTTGATCTGACGTGATTCGAACATCCGGTTGAGAAATTTCATGTTCTTAAGTTTTTTTGAAAATTTTATTTATTTTTGTGTCAAATTCATAGTTCTACGTGTTATTTTGGTATTTTGATCTCGCGAGCAAATTTGTATGATGTTATTACACTTGTGTGCATGTTTGGTTTGGAGCCCGAGGGGCTCGGGTGAGTTTCGGATAGGCTATAGAGTGGTTTTGGACTTAGAGCAATAGCTGATGTATTTCTGTTTCTGGTGTTCTCTACAGATCTTGCATTTGCAAGGTCTGGCTCGCAAATGCGAGCCTAGCTTTTGCAAACAATGTGCCGCATTTGCGAGCCTGGGCTGGGTTGGGGAGAGTTCGCATTTGCGAGAAATACTTCGCATTTGCGGACTCTGCATCTTTGCAATTGCAAAAGTTTTGGTCGCAATTACGACCACCATTCACTTGGTGCTTCTCTGATTTGTGTAGTATAGTTCGCATTTGCGGACTGCTCTGGTTCGCATTTGCGACAAAATTGTCGCATTTGCGATAGCAACAGGCTCAGTGGCTTCTTCGCATTTGCGAGGGGTTAATCACTTTTGCAATCATCGTAATTGTGATAACTGTAGCTAGGTAAAAGAAGGAAAAAACAGATTTAGCTCATTTCTTTCAAACTCTCAAACCTAAACATCCTAGAGACGATTTTTCCAAGAGACATTCTTCCTAAATTCATTGGTAAGTGACTTTTATCTACTTCTTTTCAATTACCCATTATATTTCATAAGATTTTAACTTAAAATCTAGAATTTTCATGGTAGAAATTGAGGATTTGGGTAGAATTAGGAATTTTTGTAAAATTGAGATTAAGACCTCGAATTGAGGGCAGATTTCGAATTAAATTGCATAGCCAATCTCGGGGGTGAATGGGTGATTGATTTTTGGTCCGAACCTCAGGTTTTGACAAAGCGGGCCCTGGGTTGTTCAATAATGATCTAAATTTAACCTCTTTCATCCGTGGGTAGTTTCTAGGGCTTATTTTGAATTATTTGGTTGATAATTTTCTATATTTGATTGGTTTGGAGGCTTGTTCGAAAGGCAAGGCCGTGGTTGAATCTTGAGCTGATTGCAGAGTGAGGTAAGTGTTGGATCTAACCTTGATTTGAGGGAATTAGTAACCCGTGAGCTATGTGCTATGTGAATTACATGTGCAGCAGCGTATACGTTGTCAAATCACTTGTTTCCATGCTTTCCCGTATTTCAGTAATTGCGTTAATTCATGATTTAACTGTTACATTACTTGTTTTCCCTATCTTCATTGCTTCATGTTATGTTTTGCTTCCATGGCTTAGAGCTACATGCTTATTTGTCTTCCATGTCGTAATTGCTACTTGCTATTTAGCATTTATTGTATTAGATCGTCCATCCCCTCCCTAATTCCATACTTGTTTACTACTTTTCTCTATGTGTTTCCCTCATATATCTAAATTGTCTTATGCCTTGTCGCCTTATAGTTTCGTATTAATTGTTGCCTTCATTGAAGTAGTTTCACCTGTACATATTGTTAAAATGGATATCGTTGGGTTGGTATGTTGAGACATCTGAGTAGTTCAAGTCTCTATGATTATCATGTTATTCTCCATTGCTCGTACAAATGTACTCTGTATGATTTCTTGTAAATCTTAGTTATTGAGTTACTATTGTTAATTGACATTGTTTGGGGAGCGGGTTGTACGCTGCAAGGGAAATTGAAAAGAAATGAATTGAAAAGGGTGGAATAATGATGGACTATGCTATTGACTGCTAATTATATGGAGGGGTCGGGTTGCGTGCCGCAACAGTTTATGTATTTTCTATTCCGTATTGTATTGTGTTGGCTTCGGTACTTTCATATGAGACTCTGAGGATTGGTGTTCCTGTATTTACTGGTTTTTGAGGATTGAGTTATTTTCATGAGTTTACTGCCTTATTTTTTCGTATTTTCCTTTCCTGTCATTATTATTATACTGCGTACAAGTTATTGTAAATGACCCGCCTTAACCTTGTCACTACTTCATCGAGGTTAGGCTCAGCACTTACGGAGTACATGGGGTCGGTTGTACTCATACTACACTCTGCATTTCTTGTGCTGATTTTGGAGTCAGTCCCAGCGGCGGTCAGTAGATTGCTCGGGTTAACTATTGGACAGAGACTTGAGGTACACCTACTCGGCGTTCGCAGACCTGAAGTCCCCTTCTGCTTTTTCTTAACTGTGTATTTTCTTTTGGACAACTTTACTCTCATTCAGACCTTTATCTGTATTATTCTAGTAACTCATGCACTAACTAATTGCCATCAGTTAAATTGGAATTGTTTAAAAATGGCTTAACACTAATCTAACATTGGCTTGCCTGGCAAGTGAAATGTTAGGTGTCATCACGGTTCTGAGGATGGGAATTCCGGATCGTGTCAAGTTGGTATCAGAGCACTAGGTTGCCTAGGTCTCACGAGTCACGAGCAAGCTTAGTGGAGTCTGAGGATCGGTACGGAGATGTCTATACTTATCTTCCAGAGGCTATGGAGTTTAGGAAAAATATCACTTCTTTCTTACTCTGTTGTGCTATTTTATTCTATCATTGATGATTGAACCGTTCCATTCTTATTCTCGCGCAAATGGCGAGAACACGTACGGCATCAGCAGCTGGGTAGCCAGAGCCCCTAGTGGCAGCTATGACCAAGGATAGAGGTCGAGGCCGGGGTTGCGCCAGAGGCCGAGGCAGAGCTCAGCCTAGAGCTCGAGCAGCAACACCGCAGTGGAGCCTCAAGTAGATTTTGACAAGGAGGAACCAGCTCAGACTGTACCCGTCGGACCAGCTCAGGTTCCATAGGGGTTCATAGCCACTCCAGTGCTTTAGGACGCCCTAGTCTGTTTGGTTGGCCTTATGGAGAGTGTGGCCCATACTGGCACATTCCCGGTGGCACTAGCCATCTCTTGGGCTGGGGGAGGAGCACAGACTCTCGCTACTCACACCCCGGAGCAGGTGGCTCCCTAGTATCAGACTCCAGCAGCCCAGCCAGTTGGGGTGGTTCAGTCGATTGTTGCGGCACAGGCCGGTGATAGGCCCTCTTTGTCTTCTGAGACTATGTTGAGGTTGGATAAGCTTACCAAGCTCTTTCAAGTTCACTTCAGTGGCGCACCTTCTGAGGACCCACAGGATTTTCTGGATTGTTGCCACGAGGTGTTGCACAACATGGGTATAGTTGAGACTAATGGGGTCGATTTTGTAGCACTTCAGATGACTGGTTCCGCTAGGAGATGGTGGAGAGATTATATGTCGACTAGACCAACTGGGTCGCCTGCACTTACCTGGGATCAGTTCTTGCAGCTATTTTTAGAGAAGTTCATTCCGGTCACTCCGAGAGAGGAGTACCGCAGGTTGTTCGAGCGTCTTCAACAGGGTAGTATGACCATCAACCAGTATGAGACTCAATTTATTGACCTAGCTCACCACGCCACCATCTTTCTACCTACTGAGAGGAAGAGAGTGAGGAGATTTATTGATGGGCTCACTTACACTATCAGGCTTCAGATGACCAAGGAGATTGGTAGTGATATTTGTTTCCAAACAGCAGTAGATATTGCGAGATGGATCGAGCTGGTTCATGCTCAGGAAAGGGGGTCGGTGTCAGATAAGAGGCCTCGTCACTTCAGTGGGTTTAGTGGTGCCTCATCTGGAGGCAGGGGTTTTTTTAATAGAGGCCATCCTCCTAGGCCGTTTCAGTCAGCTCTTCAGGTAGCCCATGGTGCTTCGGGCGATCGTGGTTCTTATTGCTCTCGTTCTGAGCAGCTAGTATTCAGTGTACATTCAGCTCCTATCAGTGCACCACCACTCCAGAGTTACTACAACGGCTATTCGAACCGTTAGGGTCAGTCCTCGTTTCAGCAGCCGAGGGGGTGCTTTGAGTGTGGGGGCATCGATCACATCAAGAGGTATTGCCCTAAATTGGCGAGCAGCAGATGTCAGTAAGATTCTCATGCCATAGTTCCAGCACCGATTGCTCCACCGCTCGTTCAGCCAACTAGAGGTAGGGGTTAGGCAGCTAGAGGTAGAGGTAAGGTCGTTCGAGGTGAAGGCCAGCTATCTAGAGACCGTCCCAGAGACGTGGTTCAGAGTGGTGGCCCCTAGCCCCGGTGTTATGCTTTCCAACCAGGCCTGAGGCCGAGTCATCTAACGCCGTTATCACATGTATTGTTCCAGTTTTCCATAGAGATGCTTCAGTTGTATTTGATCCGGGATCTACTTATTCATATGTGTCATCCTATTTTGCTTCATATCTGGTTGTGCCTTGTGATTCTTTGAGTGCTCCTGTATACGTGTTCACACCTGTGGGAGATTCTATTATTGTAAATCATGTTTATCACTCGTGTGTGGTTTTTATTAGGAGTCTTGAGACTAGCGTAGATCTTCTACTTCTTGATATGGTAGATTTTGATGTTATCTTGGGTATAGATTGGTTGTCACCTTATCATGCTATATTGGACTGTCACGCCAAGACGATGACCTTAGCTATGCCGGGGTTGCCTCGATTAGAGTGGAGAGGGACTCTTGGCCACTCTTCCAGCAGAGTTATTTCTTATGTGAAGGCTCAACGTATGGTCGAAAAGGGATGTCTAGCTTATTTGGCCTATGTCCGTGATTTTAGTCCAGAGGTTCCTTCCGTGATTCAGTACTAGTTGTTCATGAGTTTCCCGAGGTATTTCCTACAGATCTATCAGGGATGCCACCCGACAGAGATATTGATTTTTGTATTGATTTGACTCCAGGCACTCAGCCCATATCTATTCCGCCATACTGTATGGCCCCGTCAGAGTTAAAGGATTTGAAGGAGCAGTTGCAAGACTTGCTTGATAAAAGCTTCATTAGACCAAGTGTCTCGCCCTAGGATGGGCCCGTGGTTTTCGTGAAGAATAAGGATGGGTTGATGACGATGTGTATAGATTATCGGCAGTTGAAAAAAGTCACTATCAAGAACAAGTATCTGTTGCCGAGGATTGATGACTTATTTGATCAACTTCAGGGTGCCAAGGTGTTTTCGAAGATTGATTTGAGGTATGGCTACCATCAGTTGAAGATTAGGGCATCCGATGTCCCTAAGACGGCTTTTTGGACTCGACATGGGCATTATGAGTTCCTAGTGATGTCATTTGGGTTGACAACTGCCCCAACAACATTTATGAATTCGATGAATCGAGTGTTCAAGCCCTATTTGGATTCTTTTGTGATTGCATTCATTATATGATATCTTGATTTACCCCGCAGCCGAGAGGGGCACGAGCAACATCTTTGGATTGTACTTCAGACTCTAAGACATCCAATACTTCGGATTTTCAAAGTTTGAGTTTTGGTTAGACTCAATCGCCTTTTTGGGGCATGTTATATCGGCAGAGAGCATAAAGGTGGATCCTAAGAAGATTGAGGCAGTTCAGAACTGGCCTAGACCTACTTCAGCTACAGAGATCCGAAGCTTCCTGAGTTTGGCAGGTTATTATCGCCGGTTCGTGGAGGGGTTTTCATCTATAGCAGCCCAATTGACCAGATTGACCCAGAAGGGCGCCCCATTCAGATGGTCGGACGAGTGTGAGTTGAGCTTTCAGAAGCTCAAGACTGCTTTGACTACGGCGCCAGTGTTGGTGTTACCCACAGGTTCAGGATCCTACACGGTGTATTGTGATACATCTCGTATTGGGCTCGGTTCAGTATTGATGCAGGGTGATTGCATACACGTTGCAGAAGTTGAAGGCTCATGAGAAGAAGTACCCTGTTCATGACTTAGAGTTGGCAGCCATTATTCATGCGCTGAAGATTTGGAGGCACTATCTTTACGGCGTGTCGTATGAGGTATTTACGGACCATCAGAGTCTTCAGTATTTGTTTAAACAAAAGGATCTCAATTTGAGGCAGAGGAGGTGGTTGGAGCTGTTGAAAGACTATGATATCACCATTTTGTATCATCCCGGGAAGATCAACGTGGTGGCCGATACCTTGAGTAGAAAGGCAGTGAGTATGGGTAGCCTTGCGTACATCCCAGTTGGTGAGAGGCCGCTTACAGCAAATGTTCAGACTTTGGCCAACCAGTTCGTGAGGTTAGATGTTTTAGAGCCCAGTCGTGTTTTAGCTTGCATAGTCACTTGGTCTTGCTTTGATGAGCACATCAAAGAGCGTTAGTATGATGATCCCCATTTGCTTGTCCTTAAAGACACGGTGTGGCACAATGGTGCCAAGCAGGTTATTCTTGGGGATGATGGGGGTTTTGAGGGTGCAGGGTCATATTTGTGTGCCCAATGTGGATGGACTTCGTGAGTTGATTCTTGAGTAGGCCCGCAGTTCCCAGCATTTTATTCATCCCGGTGCTGCCAAGATGTATCAGGACTTGCGACAACATTATTGGTGAGGAGGATGAAGAAGGATATAGTTGCATATATAGCTCAGTATCTAAATTTTCAGCAAGTAAAATACGAGCAGCAGAGCCCTGGTGGTTTGTTTCAGAAGTTAGAGATTCCTGAGTGGAAGTTGGAGCGAATCATTATGGATTTTGTTGCCGGACTCCCACAAACTCAAAAGAAGTTTAACGCGGTATGGGTCATTATGGACAGGTTGATCAAGTCGGCACATTTCATTCCAGTGGCAGTTACCTATTCTTCTGAGTGGTTAGCTGAGATCTACATCCACGAGATCGTCCATCTTCACGGTGTGCCTGTGTCTATCATTTCTGATCGAGGTACGCAGTTCAGCTCGCACTTCTAGAGGGCCATGCAGCATGAGTTGGGCACGCAGGTTGAGTTGAGTACAACATTTCATCCCAGACGGACAAACAGTCCGAACGCACTATTCAGATATTGGAAGATATGCTCCGCGCTTGTTATGGATTTCGGGGGTTCTTGGGATCCGTTCTTGCTGCTTGCGGAGTTTGCCTATAATAATAACTACTAGTCTAGAATTCAGATGGCTCCCTATGAGGCATTGTACGGGAGGCGGTGCCGTTCGCCAGTTGGATGGTTCGAGCCGAGGGAGGCTCGGTTGTTGGGTACATATTTGGTACAGGATGCCTTGAATAAGATCAAGATTATTCAGGATCGACTTCGCATCGCTCAGTCCAGGCAGAAGAGTTATGCCGATCGTAGAGTTTGTGATGTTACATTCATGGTTGGAGAGAGGGTATTGCTCCGAGTTTCACCCATAAATGGTATGATGAGGTTCGAAAAGAAGGGAAAGTTGAGCCCTAGGTATATCAGACCCTTACAGATTCTTGAGAGAGTGGGCGAGGTGGCCTACAAGCTCGCATTGCCACCTAGTTTATCAGCAGTCCATCCAGTGTTCCATGTGTCCATGCTCCGGAAGTATCACGGTGATCTGTCAGGTGTTAGATTTCAGCTCAGTCCAATTGGACAAGGATTTGACTTATGAGGAGGAGTCGGTGGCTATTCTAGCCCAGCAGGTACGACAGTTGAGGTCTAAGAGTTATCCTTCAGTTCGGGTGCAGTGGAGAGGTCAGCCAATCGAGGCAGCCACTTGGGAGTTCGAGTCGGACATGCGGAGTAGATATCCACACCTTTTCACCAGTACAGGTACTTTTCTATGTCCATTCGAGGATGAATATTTGTTTTAGAGGTGGAGAATGTGATGACCCGATAGGTCATTTTAAGTTTTTACCTCATTTCTGCGTTTTAAAACCTCGATTAACTCCGTATAGTCTTTCTCAATTTGCTTGCGCAGTCCTATCTTCTTCCGAAAGGTTTTTATGTGAAAAATTGAGAAAAATGTAAATTTGTGTCCTAAAACTCATTTGAGTTGACTTCGGTCAACGTTTTGAGCAAACGGACCCGAATCAGTATTTTGACGGTTTCGGTGGATCTGTATCGTGATTTTGAGACTTGGGTGTACGCCCAAAATCGAATTCGAAAGTCCCTAAATTGAATTATCGTAATTTGTTGAAAACTAGAAGTTTAAAGGTTTAAAAAATTCATAAATTTGACCGTAGTTTGACTTTGTTGCTACCGGGTTCGGATTTCGAATCTGAAACTTGATATTGGTCAGTTTCAGTATTTATAACTTGTCTGCAAAATTTGGTACAAAACGGAGTGGATTTGACGTGATTCGGATGTCCGGTTGAGAAATTACATCTTCTAAGTGTTATTTTGGTATTTTGATCGCGCGAGCGGGTTTGTATGATGTTTGGGGACTTGTGTCCATGTTTAGTTTGGAGCCCCGAGGGCTCGGGTGAGTTTCAGATAGGCTACAGAGTGGTTTTGGGTTTAAAGGAATAGCTCATGCATTTCTGTTTCTGGTGTAGTCTGTAGATCTCCCATTTGCGAGGTCTGGCTCGCTAATGCGAGTCCCTCTTTTGGGAACAATGTGTTGCATTTACGAGCCTGGGCTGGGTTGGGGAAAGTTCGCATTTGCGGACTCTGCATCTTCGCAATTGCGACCACTGTCCACTTAGTGCTTCTTCACATTTGCATAGTATAGTTTGCATTTGCGGACTACTCTGGTTCGCATTTGCGACAATATTATCGCATTTGCGATGGCAACATGCTCAGTGGCTTTTTCGCATTTGCGAGGGGTTGATTGTTTTTGCGATCATCGCAATTGTGAACTTTGTATAGTAATTGCGATAACCGCAGTTGGGTAAAAGAGGAGAAAACGAGATTTAGCTCATTTCTTACAAACTCTCAACCCTAAGAACCCTAGAGGTGATTTTCCTAAGAGACTTTCTTCCTAAATTCATTAGTAAGTGACTTTAATCTACTTTATTTTAATTACCCATTACATTTCATAAGATTCCAACATAATATCTAGGATTTTTATGGTAGAAATTGGGGATTTGGGTAGAATTAGAGATTTTGTAAAATTGGGATTTAGACCTTGAATAGAGGTCAGATTTTGAATTGAATTGCATAACCGAGCTAGGGGTGAATGGATGATCGGGTTTTGGTCCGAACCTCAGATTTTGACCATGGGGGCTCGAGGTTGACTTTTTCAATATTGATATAAATTGAACCTCTTTCATTCGTGGGTAGTTTCTAAGGCTTATTTTGAACCGTTTGGTTAATAATTTGCTAGATGTTGTTGGTTTGGAGGCTTGTTTAAAAGGCAAGACCGTGGTTGAATCTTGAGTCGATTGCGGAGTGAGGTAAGTGTTGGGTCTAACCTTGATTTAAGGGAATTAGGAACCCATGAGCTATGCGCTATGTGAATTGCATGTGTAGCGGCGTATACGCCGTCAAATTACTTGTTTTCATGCTTTCCCGTATTTCATTAATTGCTTTATTTCATGATTTAACCGTTACATTACTTGTTTTCCCTATCTTCATTGCTTCATGCTATGTCTTAATTTCATGCCTTAATTGCTACATGCTTATTTGTCTTCCTTGCCGTAATTGCTACTTGCTATTTAGCATTTCTTGTATTGGAGTCGTCCATCCCCTCCCTGATTCCATACGTATATACTACTTGTCTCTATTTGTTTCCTTATGCCTTGTCGCCTTATAGTTTCATATTAATTGTTGCCTTCATGAAGTAGTTTCACCTGTACATATTGTTAAAATGGATATCGTTGGATTGGTAAGTTGAGACATCTGAGTAGTTCAAGTCTCTATGATTATCATGTTATTCTCTATTGCTCATACAAATGTGCTCTTGATGTGTGATTTCTTGTAAATCTTAGTTATTGAGTTACTATTGTTAATTGACATTGTTTGGGGAGCGGGTTGTACGCCGCAACGTAAATTGAAAAGAAATGAATTGAAAAGGGTGGAATAAGGATGGACTATGTTATTGACTGCTGATTATATGGAGGTTCGGGTTGCGCGCCTGATCACTTCCACAACATACCTCAATAAGAGATATGACACGGTCGTATGCAATAATAATTATCCAACTAGGAGTTGGGGTCAAATCCACTGGGAGTTATGATGGGAGTTAGGAGTATATATTTGAAGCAAGCAAATGGGTTATCTAGATTGCACTTCCACAATACAATTTTGTTTTCTACTTTTATTGTTAATTTAATGATTGCAAAATAAAGGAAATAGACTATAGATAAAGCTTTTTAAGGTTTTTCCTATTGGGTAAAAGGCCTATTGGTTGTGACCATAACCTAGGTGTTTGCCTAATGGGGTAAAGACGCTAATGCTTGTTTTGTTGATTGGGGTGTATTATAGCTCACAACTCTATACTACCTACTCAAAACCTCTCGGTCGGAGAGTGGTTTTGCCCAATTTGGCTTTCTCAAGACCAAATGGATATCAACCAAAACCTTTGATAAGAGTTCAAGTCGGGTTATTACTATCTCTAGGTTGAGCCCTTTAATTGGGTTAATCAATTTCTCAATTGATCCAATTCTTTGTTAGCTAAGTTATCCTAGACTAGGTCCCTTTTTCTCAAGTAGAGATTAAGTCAAATAGGCACGAATCAATGTTTGCAACCTTTAATTATAAAATTTAAGCATGAACCACTACAAGAAATTAGGCTTTTAGTGACGATCTTTAGTGGCGACGATTCTTGTTGCCAAAAGTCGTTACTAGTTTTAGTGGCGACTAGAACAGGTCGCCATTAAAATAAAATAAATTTAGTAGAGAACTACATTATCGCCTCAAAAAGTCAGGTTTTAGTGGCGACTTTACCGAGGTCGCCTCTAGTAGTTACTAAGTTTTTATTTTGAAACTTTGCTGAAGAATAATTTGTAGTGACCTTTAAATACTTGCCACAAAATCGTATTTGTAGCGACAAAGTCACTACTAGTTATATAACTAATCTTTATTTTTTTGGGGATTATATCGCTTAAATTTAAGAAAGAGAATATGCTGCCAGTGTTTTCTTTATTTCCCTCGTTTCCCCAAATCCCTTCCCCTTTCTCCCAAAATCCTAGCCGATGCAAAAATCTTTCCTAAATCCCTTCTTCTACTCTTCCCAAACCCTCACTACTGTTAGATCTAATCGCCGTTCAGCTCTCACCCGTGGCTGTTAAAGGACTTAGAGTTGAAAGGTGTGACCATACCATGAAATTTTGGAAGAAGTTGGGGACTATTTCTGTGTGCCGTTGTGTTTGGAAGATTTTTATGACGGATGTTATTTCTTTCTCTGCAAAGAAGAGAATTCGCTGATCCTTCTTAGGGTCTTGAGACTCCTGTTACACATATTTTACCTAAAAGAAATTCGATTATCAGGCATTTGGAGCCAAATTCAAGGTAAAAGTGGATCATTCATTTTTACGAATTATTATGATGTTTCAGTTTATGTAATTTTCAATTTTCCCCTTTAAATCTGGATTCAATTAAATGTGATTCTAATTTATTTTCTTTTCTGTTAATTACATATTATATTTGTTGTTCTCTTCCGAACTGTAGATACTATAAAAGGTAACTTCTTGATTTCTCTTCTTAGATCAATCTAATTTTGTTTTTGTTTGTTGTTTTTGTTTTTTGTTTTTAACTGGTAACAAGTGTGGTCCTTTGTTTTGTGGCTTTTGTTTCGTAGATAGTTTCTTGTGTGGTCACAAGGACATATATGACGGGTTAAAAAGGTTGGGTAATTGGCTATATTGCAATAAAGTCTTGATTCTTGAACGTATGATTTAGTATTAACTTGAGTAGAGAAGTAATAATCGTTTGAGAGAAGGAGGAACTGTAATTTGATTTACTAGGATGATATATGAGATACTACTAAAGTATATGTTGAAAAGAAAAAGAACCTCGTTAGCACCCGATCCCAACTTTTCATCAGTCAACTTTAGCACTTCTTTAAAAACATATAATGTAATTCTTATACTACAATCTGGTTGTAATTGAAACTCTTGAACCATATGAACAAAAGATAAAATTTTTGATCACTTTGTTCATTATGCCATAACAAGAATACCAGTTGCAGAGGCTACAAATCTAGTATTTCTTTAAACATATCAGTTGTAATATATATACTATCTCCAAAGTAGATTATAGTTGCCTGATACTCGTACAAAAAATATGTTGAGAAGTTAAACATGCTTTAGAATGTTATTAACCGTACAGAGAGAAAATTTTAATATATAACTAGTGCAAAGTGTACTAATCTCAATATGTGCGGGAGAGATCTCTGGTCCTTAGATATTGATATCAATGTGATGCGACCCCTAGCTGTAAACAACGTATTAGTCTCAATATATTCATCGATATCAACATTATCATATACTTCATAAGTATTGTAGTAGTAAACATGGCAGATGTAATAGTACGACTGAAGTGTGTCAAGGTACAATATGCTCTTGATATCTCTACCTTTTAAAGAATTTTTGGATTACTTAAGTTGCTTCTCTCGTTAGGTCTTAAAAGTGATTGATCTGATTGTATCTATATTTGTGTTCATGTTTTAGTATTGATCCATGTATTCGATATTATAGAACTTTGATCATATCCTCTATATTCATGCACATATTTCTATCAGCTCTAGGTGAAGGATCAACAAATACTTTTAGATACTTTCACCTATCAATGCTTGGAAGTCACCTTGAAAACATGTAATTTCTGATTAGTTTATATGACTTGTGCAAATAAATTTATACGAATTCAAGAAAATTAAGTGTATAATAAAAACCTCATTGGTTTCTGTAGCTACACCAAAACTACCACTATCATAGCAAATCACTTCTATTCCTGAATTAACCTTCTATTGTGAATTTTCTAGTTCAACCTACAGAAATAACAAAGCACTTTGGTGTAAAACTCCTGCGTTTTTTAAATTATTCTCCCTTGTACTAGCTTTTGATTTTGTGCACCTCGCATCTCGACAAACTACAGCAGTAACTGAGGTAATAAAAGTTTAGTTATTGAACAAGAACAAATTCAAGTCCTATACTAATTAGAACCTTATCTTCTTTAATTAGTTCTCAAGTATGAAAAATTTATTATCCAATCATTAAGTTCTCAAATGAACACTAATTATATTCTAAGCGTCGTCTCTAAATTGCTTATCTTCTTGTGAGAATTGCTTATTGCTTTAGAAAAATGCTGCTAAAGAACAAATGATATGGCTTATGTACCTACATGTTACTTGTAGATAGTATAACATGCATCAGTGAAGTGGGAAGAACGTACTCAAAAGTCAACAAATGCATGTTCAGATATAGGTAGTTAACTTTTCATACTTTTTAGATTCTTATAATATTTTTGTTACAATGAAAATTTTTTGATTTATTTGCCATATTTAGTGTGGTAATCTAGAGTTGTGAACTTGATTAAGATTTTATTTTGACATCTATGCTCCTTTTATTTTTGGACAACTATGTTATTTTTATCCTATATAGCAAATGTCTACATAATTAGCAAGAAAAAAGATGTATGTTCTTAGCTATTTTAGGCTCAATTGCAAAATATTCTATTTTGAAGTAAGTTTAATTTGTTGAATAAAATTGATGGTGTTATCCGGAGTATGGATCCACGTAATGCATATCCCAATACGTATTCTAATGTTTTAGTTGAATTATTAAATATATTGGCCAATCATAATTCGTTCTTCTTTGTGGGATCCCATTGAGTTGTTGTTTATAATTTGTACTTCTTGGCTCTTTCAGTACAGAAACTTGAGGGAGATTACGAATATTTTGAAGGATATAGAGCATGAAGCTAAGAGGGTTGACGTGAATTAGCAATTGCTCTCCATGTGTGCTTTATAGACGGCTTATATATGGTAACGATCATAGTTTATATACCATTTGTCAGGATAGTGAAATTATATATAACATATTGGTTACCGGTGATTTTTAGTTGTTGATGGCAAGGTTCTTCATCAACTGACATTAAAGGTGGACAAGGACTAGGATGAGTTTGAAGACAGAGTAGTTTGAAGGCATTTTGTATTTTTTAGTATTCTGTATATATACGATAAAAATATAATGTGAAGTATAGACTTTTTAGCAATAAAAAGTTCATGTGATTCTATTTGATAATTGATTGTTTGTATTTTAGTTATCTATTAGCATGTTAATGGGTTAGAGGAAATTATAGATGTAACTAATTTATGAAAATTAGGTTAACATGGGAATGTATTAGCATACTGGCCATTGAGAAAAAATCTATTTTAGTGGCGACTAAACTTTGTCACAATAACAAATAGAATTTGTGGCAACTAAAGTCGCAGCTAAAGCTCATATATTTGTGGCGAGAGTTGTCGCTGAAGCTACAATAGTATTTGTAGCGAATTAGGTTGCTACTGAAAAACATTCATTAGTGGCGACCTGCCCAAAAATCAGCTTAGTGAAACTCTTTTGTAGCATTTTTATTTACTATTTGTAGCGAAAAAAGTCGTTACTAATGTGTAGATTTTATGGAGACTTTAGATAGTGGTCGCAAAAAACATTCAGTAACGGTTGTGCTTGCAGCAACCCTAATGTCGCTATTATACACCTTTAATGGCGACTTTCGTGGAATTTGTAGTGACTAAATTCGCCATTAAAAGTCAGATTTCTGGTAGTGAACTAAGCTACATAATCAACTCTCAATCATAGACAAGCACTAAATTAGATACTCATAAGGTTTACACACTAGGGTTTGGTCACAATTCTAGTAAGAGTCTAGCTACTCATAATGGAAATTGCAGAAAATAGAGAAGAAAAGCTAATTAAACTCATAATGGAAGATTAAAATGATGAAATCTAATGTAAAAATACCAAAATAATGTAAAACTTCCTAAAGTAGTAAAGAAAAACAGCTACAGCAGCTTCAGATGTTCAAAACTTTATCTAATTTTGTGAAACTCGTCTATTTATATAGGGCCAAAAATCTCGAACAATAATGTCCCTCGGGAGGTTCTATGGCCGCACAATTCCATGTGCAGTCCGCAGATTTCTTCAGCTGGCAGTAAGTGGAGTTCTGCGGCCGCACATTTCTGAACTGCGGCAGCAAGGCAATCTTCTGCGACCACACAATTATTGCGCGGTCCGCAATTGACAAATTCTCCTGGACTTGATCTTTTTGCATACTCTTTGACCTTTGACTCTTAGCCCAGTTCTGCGGCCACACAATTCATGTGCGGTCCACACATTGCTAAAAGGTCTGCTAAATTTTTCTTCTTGTTTTGTGGCCGTAGATGGAATACGGCGGTCTGCAATTTCTTCTGCGGACCGCACACTTGTGCTTATGCGCCCTTTATTGCCTTGTGCTTCGGGACACTCCTTTTTGAGTTGGATTTCATCTCGGAAGACCAAACTTCCAGCATTCCTGCAATTTTGCATAATTTTATTAGTTCCAGGAACACAATTCAATACTTTTCGACTAAAACAAAAACTAAAAGGTGCTAATAAGCAGTCAAAATCCCCACTTATCAGCGCCGTAACAAATATGTTTAAAGTTTATATTGTGGGATCGGGTTGCGTGCCGCTACAGTTTATGTGTTTTCTATTCCGTATTATATTGTGTTCGCTTCGGTACTTTCATATGAGACTCTGAGGATTGGTATTCCTGTATTTACTGGTTTTCGAGGACTGAGTCACTTTTTTTATTACAAAATTTAGGACAATACAATAAAGGACAAAATAAGGATTTGGTATAATAATACAATTTTTTTGTTTTAGATTTTGGTAAAGAGAATAATCTTATCCTTTGAGAATAATAAAAAATGGACAGTGTTCAATTGGAACATGAAAACGTGACTTTTTTACCAGAGAAATC
>MCJB01006535.1:82415-89915 GCA_002018475.1 Nicotiana obtusifolia
CAGATCAAGACAGTGTTTTGGGCAAAATTTTAACGACAAGAATGTGGTAGAGAATGCGATCGCATTCCTGAAATGCGGACCGCAAACCATTCCTCACACTGAATTTGCGATGAAGGCTAGGGTTCAATCTGCGATGGTTGCGTCCAAAATGCGGACCGCATATCTGTTATACGACAGATATGCGATCGCATTTCAAGCCTGACAGGGGCATTTTTGTCTCGATTTTTGACCCCTTTATATATAGAAATCAGTGCCCATTTTCCATGCAAAAATTCACTGTCGTTACCCACGAAGAGAAACGCCTCCAAACACTCAAAATCACAGCAAATCAACCTTAAAACTATATCCAAAGGATATTTTCTTGGACAAATTCTTGAAAGAGGGGACTTTGGCCATCTTAGACATAATTGGAGCTATAGAGCTTGGATTTGCAGCTAATCTTGAAGGGATTTTTGGGAGACTTTCAAGGGAAACATCGGGGTAAGTGTTCCTAACTCAATCTTGGTCAATTTACCCGAATCTATTGCTATTTTAGTACGTAATTGGTGATTTAAGCTGGAAAATTTATGGAAAATCCTTAAGTTTAGATTTTAAGACTCGGAGGTCGAACCAATGTCGGAATTCAATAAATATCGTATGGTTGAACTCGTGAGGAGATAAGGAACCCGTTGAGGTGAAAATTACTGAATTTCGAGAAGTGGGCCCGGGGCTCTGGTTCTGCTAATTTCGGGATTTTTTTAGTATTTATTGATTGTTTTCGCGTGGGATTTGTTACCCCAGCATATTGTGACATATTGGTTCTAATTTTGGATAGATTCGACGCGCGCGGAGGCCAATTCAAAGGGCAAAGGCGTCGCGGGCTAAGAATTTAGCCGGTTCGAGGTGAGTAGTGATTGTAAATGATGTTCTGAGGGTTTGAAACCCCGGATTGCACATCGTAGTGCTATATTGAGGTGAGGCACGCGCTCGATGATGAGTGTGGGGTCATTTACTACTCGGGATTGTGACTTGGTCCATCCCGATTGATGATATTTACTACATATTTGATTGAAACTTATTTGATATCATCATGATTTGGGCTGATTGCCAAATTTGGGCTTCGTGCTGGTTATTTGAACCCTTTGGGGGTATTTATTACTGTTTCCTCACTGTTTTGATTCATTACTTGAACTCAGTCATGTTGTTTTCCACTGTTTTACAATTCAGCCACTTTTATTCAGTTTTGAGATTTAAATGACATTTTAAATGATGTAAAAGGGAACGAGTGGTACGCCTACCACAAGATATGATGTAAAAAGGGAACGGGTGATACGCCTACCACGAGATATAATATTGCGCTTGGACCGTAAAGGGCCCCTCCCGGAGTCTGTACACACCCAGTGAGCGCGGGTACCCATTGTGATGTGAAATATAGCCCGAGGGGCTGATATTGTGATGTGATGAGCCCGAGGGGCTGATGTTGTATCGTGTGATATGCCTGAGGGGCTGATACTTCTTTATGATATTGCCCGAGGGGCGTGTTTTCAAAAAAAAAAAAAAACTAAGCCCGAGGGACGATTTTAAATGTTTTCTTTTATTTCACGTTATTTACTTGAAAGACTTACTGTTTTAATGATGCTTTATTGCTTCAATATGGATTGCCTTGTGCTTTGCATGTTTTCCTCCTTTCCGCCATTATTTATGATTATTACTCACTGAGTTGGAAGTACTCACATTACTCCTTGCACCATGTGTGCAGATTCAGGCGTGATTGATTCCGCTCCGAGGCATTGACTACGACTGTCAGAGCGACGATTCAAAGACTACGAGGTAGTTGTTGGCGTCCGCAGCCCCATATCTCTTTTATCTTGTTGTTTCCACTTTCTTCAACCAATTGTGCAAGAGATATTGTAATAGCAATATTGTTATTAGGATTTCATTAGTTGCTCATGAATTTGTGACACCCCGGTTTGGGCTGTTGTCGGGATGGTTAGCTATGTTTCCAAAATTTACTATTATTAAATTTTGCTAGTACTGTCTCCTTGTTGAATTAATTGCTTAAATTGAGGTTTCGTTTGAATTGGCTAGCCTTGTCTTCACGAGAGGCGCCATCACGACCGGGTTCGGGGTTAGGGTCGTGATAGCTTAGCCCCGTTCATCTTCGGCGCAAGAGCGCTCGATCTGTGAGCTATTACGCACTCTTTCAAGGGTGGTTGCTTCTAGGCAAACCTCCTTGCTGTCTCTGCACCCCTACCTCCTTTATCACTGAGCGATCATTTAGGGGCCTTAGCTGGTGATCCGGGCTGTTTCCCTCTCCACGATGAAGCTTATCCCCGATAGTCTCACTAGCCGACCTTGACAAAATCTTGAATGATGGAGAAGAAGAAAAAGTTATCACACAATCGCTTGAAAAAATCTTTTTTTTGTCCAACTAGATTCTAAAAATAGTAATTTCTATTAGGTTCCACATTTTATCTTTCCCTACTGACCCATCCTTGTAGCTAGATCAAGAAAGAACCTTTGGATCGAGATCCACAACAATGCATCATCACTATGGATTCCAATTATTCGATTTTTTCTTTCATCGAATATGAGCTGCTACTCTTATTCTTACTCGACCATTAACTTCTTCTTTAAAAAATGGATTCCAACAACAAAAATGCTTCCACAACTACGAAAAGCAAATTTCTATATCTCGCATCTACTTAAATTGTGTGAATATGAGAATATCTTTCGTTGAATTGAAAGAATTTTCTATTGAATGGAAGATAGTTTTACATCAACAAGTAAAGGAAAAAAGAAATTATTTGGTACTTACTTTTTATACTATTTCAAATTGCGTTGTTGTGTCAGAAGAAGAATAGCTATACTGATTCGGTATACTCTAAAGACGCCCTCAGTACTTATTGACGATCTCACAAAGATGAAATTTCAGTGAATTGTCATTTTACTAATCTCATCTTTTACGGAATCGATCTTCTTTCACTGTACAAAAATATGTGGAGCTCAGCATGTCTGGAAGCACAGGAGAACGTTCGTTTGCTGATATTATTACCAGTATTCAATACTGGGTCATTCATAGCATTACTATTCCTTCCCTATTCATTGCGGGTTGGTTATTTGTCAGCACTGGTTTAGCTTACGATGTGTTTGGAAGCCCTTGGCCAAACGAATATTTTACAGAGAGCCGACAAGGAATTCCATTAGTAACTGGCCGTTTTGATCCTTTGGAACAACTCGATGAATTTAGTAGATCATTTTAGGAGGCCCTAATGACTATAGATCGAACCTATCCAATTTTTACAGTATGGTGGTTGGTTGTTCACGGCCTAGCTGTACCTACTGTCTTTTTTTTTTGGATCAATATCAGCAATGCAGTTCATCCAACGATAAACTTAATCCGAATTATAGAGCTACGACACAATCAAACCCGAACGAACAAAATGTTGAATTGAATCGTACCAGTCTCTACTGGGGGTTATTACTCATTTTTGTACTTGCTGTTTTATTTTCCAATTATTTCTTCAATTAAGAAAACGAAAGAGAATAAATAAGATTCTCTTAGCTCATTCGGAAGGATCTCATAATTTAATTATCCATGACTGTTTATGTCTCTAGCATGACCACTTGATGAAATCTGGAGGGAAGTGGGGTAAATGGCCGATACTACTAGAAGGATTCCTCTTTGAATAATAGGTATTGTAGCTAGTATTCTTATAATCGGTTTAATAGGTATTTTCTTTTATGGTTCATATTCCGGATTGGGTTCATCCCTGTAGTAATCGAATGAATTGAGTCGTCAACATGAAAGCGTAAGAACTCAACGGGATTCCCTTCTTTGTTTGTTTGATTCGAAGGGGAAGAGCCCATTGAGTTCTTAAGAATCATAATATTTTTTTCATCTAAATGATAAGATGAATTTCTTTTTCTTTTCAAAAACTCCATTTTTCTCATTTTTCTGATCATGTTTTTGAAAAATTCACTATTCGGACCACCTCTTCTTTTTCTATGATAGTATTTATCGGTACTTTCAAAGTTGGAAGAAAGAAGGAATCACTCAATTTCTTGGCTGCTATAATATATTAGATATCGTGCAAATCCTTTTTATACTAATCTAATGTAGAACTTACTCTCTCTATTACATTACTCTATTTATTTTTTATTGTTTTCATATTTCATCATCAAATTTTGTATAAGATAAGTTGATTGAAGAAGTTTTATTTAATTAATAAAATTTCCTCACTTTTTTTTGTTTTGTTTGTCCACCACTTTGTATATTATACATAAAGGGGGTGGGGGTAAGGTAAAGGGTTTCTGATACATCTGGAAAAATTGAAACCAAGACTAGGAATTTTTAACAAACAGGATTAAGAATCATTACTCTTTCTTTCGACACAACAAAAAAGGACTTTTTTCTACACCCCTTTCTTGTATCGAAGACTAGGAATACAAATAATCCCTCCTATAATTTTTTGTTCCCTACATTTATCCCCTGCTTCCTTATGTCTAGTATTTAGACAAATTTGACTTTCTTTCTATTTAGAATAAAAAACTATTGATACGTCTTATAGCATTGAAATCCGTCAATAGTAACATAGTCACACTACTCCAATTAAAAAAAACGAAATAAAAATAATGAAAGTCAAATACTCTTCTTCAAATTCTACATTACATATTCTTTTTTACGAGATGCTGGGAATACCTTGTACCACATAGTATGTAGATTTTGGAGAAGAGTATAAATAAGACAAAGGAGTTTTCAGAATTTTATTCTTTTGATCATAAATAATCGCCAACAAGAATTTGGTTCTTTTTACGAACTTGATGTCGACAAATCTGCGAATCTAGAAATTTATTTCGTCCAATTGAACCTTCTTGAACTGTTTCTTTTTAAGCACCAAAAAGATTTGTGCCAAAACAATATATGCCAAGAAGAACAAAAGTCCTTGGACACGTAATGGATCTGGAAGTACTATTTCTGCATCTCCCTGACCAAATCCGCCTATATTAGGATTACTCATTAATAGTTGATCAAATTTGATATCGCCCTCGGAAACAAGAAGTTCTGGTCCGGGAGGTATAATATCAACCACTTGACGTCCATCCGATGCATCTGTTATAGTTATCTCATATCCACCTTTTTCTTTTCGTATGATTTTGCTTACTATACCTGTTGTTGTAACATTACAAACAGTATTGTTACTTTTGCTGCCATCAGGATAAATCTGACCCCTTTCCCTATTCCCGCCTACATATATAGGATATTTTAAGAAGTGAACATCCTTCTTAATAGCAGGGTCTGGGGAAAGAATAGGGAAGGTATTTCACTATATTTTTTACCAGGGACAGGGTCTATCACAAGAATATTTTTTTTATTGGGGTGATAACTCTGAAAAGACAAATTGTCAATCTTTTCTTTCATCTCGGGAGAAATACGATCGGGAGGAGCTAATTCAAACCCTTCCGGTAAAATAAGAACAACCCCCACGTTCAACCCCTCCCCCCTTTTACCATTAGCAAGAACCTGTTTCAGTTGCATATCATAAGGAACTTGAACAACTGCTTCAAATACAGTATTAGGAAGTACCGCTTGTGGAACCTCAATCTCCACGGACTTATTAGCTAAATGACAATTGGCACATACAATACGCCCAGTCGCTTCTCGTGGATTTTCATAACCCTGCTATGCAAAAATGGGATATGCACTTGAAATGGATGTCCGAGTTAAGATATATATCATGAGCGATACGGAAATAGATCGAGCAATCTGTTTCTTTAGCCAAGAAAAAGCATTTCTAGTTTGCATGGTCCAATCATTGATTGCGAAAATTTCTACAATAAATTGGGTAGGTCACTCGTATAGTTCCCTAGCCACGATTCTTCTATTTGCTGGAATAATCTAGGAATAATATAGGATGAATCTCCCCGATGGTTAGAAATAGAAAGAGTAAATACGATTTTCAATACTTTTCTTATGTACAACTACAAAGTACCAAGCATTCTAATTGGATTAGATTAATATCAATGGATCCTTTATCAGTCATTCACTGAATGATAAATAACGGAAAATCCAATATTTAAAAATTGTATCGAGAATGACTGGAAAGGTGGAAACAAGACCAGATATAATTTGATCATTATGAACAAATCCAAAATCTAGAAAAAGCTTTTACTGTGTCACTTAAGTTATATAGGAATTTCTGAGTCCAAGAGTTAAGAATAACAAGTTTTTCATTACCCAAAATTGAATACCCACTTAGAATAATAAAATAGATGATATTTGTCGAGAAGTGCAAAATCGTATGGATACGATTCTCATTTTGTATATTGATTACTTGGATCGTTTCTTTATGGATTCCTATCCCAAACTCTTCGAGATGTGTTTCCGAGTATTCCTTGATTATTTTGTCCAAGAAGAGGAGTTTCTCTAATTCTATGAATTTTTCTAGAAGACTCTTTTCTTGAATATTATTCAAAAAAAAAAATCGGATTGCCAGTATTCTATCTCTTCTCGTTAAAATAAATCAAGTACTCCAATTTCATCTCTATCGAATTTTAATATCAGAATAGCGAATATAGTCATGATTCAATGGGTCAGATCCACTTACTTTTTCTTTTGTTGATTTCTAACCTTTCGAATGGATTTGGTTGATATAATGAAAAACAAGAATATTCGGTGATTCAAGAAGTGACTTTTCATTATTCAGAAATTCATAATAATGAAAATTGACTAAACAAATGTTCAACTTTATAACTAAGTATAATAATTAAGTATAATGATAATGTATTATCCAGTTAGCTACTTTTTTTATTACAAATAAAAATACAATTCTCCCCTCAAATATGAATCAAATATGAATACTAGATTGGAGTTTTACAAAGCCCCTTATCGGATTTGAACCGATGACTTACACCTTACCATGGCGTTACTCTACCACTGAGTTAAAAGGGCCTTTTTATTTAATTCCGGAATTATTCACTATGTGGATAAAATATCTATATATACATACATTATAAACACAAGTATATATGCATAAGTACATCCAGTAGATACATAGTGTCTAGTAGCTCATTATTGAATAATAAAATGGATTTACCTAGGAAGTCTAGGAGAAAATGCAATGAATTGTTTCAAGACCGACTCGAATTGCTTTTTTTTTTTTTATTGAATTGATCCCACCAGAAAAAAAAATCACTTTATTGATACATGTACAAACACCTAGCAATTCAACATAAAATTCAAGATATTTCATCGAATTATGGAATGAAGAGATTTTACTTGTCTCCTGAACTTAATTCTTGGAGAAAAAAAATTTTCTTCTTGATCCCGCTTACTAGATTTCTCGTTTGTTAATTTCCTGTCTTGGTGGGAGGGAGATAAGGATATCTCGCCTTAACAATGAATCAAATGAAAGTGAAAGAAATCGAATTTCACACCTTTTTTCTTTTCTGACGGACCAATCATTCCCTGCAAAAATCCTACTCTTCCTTATTATTTTTATTTTTTGTATTTATTACTTA
>MCJB01006535.1:94915-105837 GCA_002018475.1 Nicotiana obtusifolia
GTACGGGTTATTGTAAGTGACCCGCTTTAGCCTCGTCACTACTTCATCGAGGTTAAGCTCGGCACTTATAGTACATGGGGTCGGTTGTACTCATACTATACTCTGCACTTCTTGTGTAGATTTTGGAGTCAGCCCCAGCGGCGGTAAATAGATTGCTTGGGTTGACTATTGGATGGAGACTTGAGGTACAGCTGTTCAACGCTCGCAGTCCTGAAGTCTCCTTCTAATTTATTTTAGCTGTGTATTTTCTTTCAGACAGCTTTACTTTCATTCAGACCTTTATCTGTATTATTCTAGTAGCTCGTGCACTTGTGACACCAGATCCGAGATTGTATTTAGATATTTCAGTTGTTATGGCATTTCCACACTTTATTTCAGTCTTATCTCAATTATTTCAATAATTGCCATCAGTTAAATTGAAATTGTTTAAAAATGGCTTAACACTAATCTAACGTTGGCTTGCTTGGCAAGTAAAATGTTAGGCGCCATCACGATCCCGAGGGTGAGAATTCCGGGTCGTGTCACACAGTGTTTAACACACATTAAATGTATTCCTTCTTGTATATCTCAGTGTATAAGATATTTGTAGTGCCTTGTTTTGTATATCAAAGTGTATAACAATTTTCTTTTTGCGTATATTAAAATATATATCAAAATTTTCTTTTCTTTTTTTTATGTATATTGAAATGTATATCAAAACTACAAAAATTATGTATTCCTCAACCTTTGCTAATAGAAAGTTATACTTTGCAAAATCGTACATAGACTTTGTAACGATTATTGTTGTCCCTTGTGATTTGTCTTTTATTTATTTTATATTAAACTAGTGTATGCGTTCGCGCTATGCGCGGTTTTATTCGAGATATAAGAGAAGTTTTTTAAACAAAAATATATAGACACACACATTTATATACGTGAGTAATTTATTTTTCATAGATGAATGAAGTTACAAATAAAATATTCTTTCAGAATTACAATTTAAAAATGTGAATTCACATTGATATCATGTGATCACGTAACTAAAAATATGTTGATATACATTAGATAAAAGTGGTCTTACCATCATACTTCCCATGCCTTCTGCCCTCTTACCTCTTTTCCTCCTAACTATCTACTTTTTGTCACATGTTCTACAAGGGACTTGTATTCCTCACACTCTACGTTATCGTAAAAAAAAGGTATAATAATGCTATTCCAAAGTAGATAAAACATCCATCATCTACTTTTACAAAAGATAAAACATGTCGAATAATTGAATATTTGAATGATACAAAGTTTACGCAATTAGTATCCCCAGAAACAATGACGCTATTTACACCCAAAAAAAGTATCAAACATAACCTTTGGTGTGACATTTGGATTTACATCTTGATTAACCCGAAAGCCAGATGGAAAAAAAATTCTTGATTAACCCACATCCAAGATCAAAATTTTGATTGGCCTTAAAGACAGCTAAAGAATGTGAGAATAAAGTAAACCATATTATAAAAACTTTATTATAAGTATAAAGGATCATATGATTAAACACCAGTACCGTTCATCAGATTGTTGCTATACATATAGGAATAGGAAATCTCAAATTAATTATAAAAATATCATAAATTGGAGAATTGGTAGTACAGGCCAATAAAGGTTATCTTTAGTTAAACCAATTAATATATTCGAATATATTGAAATTTATTTACTAATATAATGAGAAAGAATTTCACGTAAAACTTTGCATTATGAAAAACTAAAGTCCACGCAATTATATTTCATCTCAACAGTTAAAAATCAATTCAGACCTAGAACACATGTTAGATTCATTTCAAGCCTGAACTGCATACTTCTTTATTTTTCCCTTTTCAATCTTTTAATAATTTTTTAAACCGTTTCAGAATTTATTTGTTTTTTGTGTATTTTTTCTTACTTTATTTTCATTTCACTCCTCTTTTATTTTCTTTCCTTACCTCCAGTAACTTTTTATCCCTGCAAATCAAGGATGATTTCATCTACTCTAAATTTCAGACAAACTCATTTTCAACCGCCTCTAAATTATTTGGATAAACTGAAAAAGTTGGTTGCTTCTGTCTTTTCTTGCAACAGTTCTACTTAGCATCTAAAAAACCCCACCTTCACAAGAGCTCACAAAAAAACTCACTCAAAGAGAAAATAGAAAGTAGAAAGATTAAAGAACGCAGAAAGAGGAATTGAGGAGTCACCCAAATCTGAGAGGATAGAGATTCTGGAATTGTCTCTTTGTAGTCCCAGTTTCAATCTGCTTTCCTAGACTCTACTATTATTCGATTCATGTCTTCTTGTTTCTCCTGTGATTAAAGATGAGAATTTTGTGCAGAAGAATATCCTATATATGTGCAAGGGGTACACAAGCAATAAGTAATTTTGAAGGACAAAAAGAAAAAAGAAAAGATAGAGACAACAAAAGAATTAAGAAAAAATAAACGACTTACCAATATGAACTATAGATCAACCATTCTAATGAGTGTTGGCATGTAAAAGTATGAAGATTATCTTGATCCAAGCAATTAATCATACCTTCGTATGAAAAAATGCTGTTAAAAAGGACATTTAGTCTACTGACATTGGTGAAACGCGGGCATGGAGAGGACATGAAAATTTTGCTGTGACTAAAGAGGAGAATGAATCGAACTCAACTTAATCCCCCACTATCACATTATGAACATTGATTGGTAGTACGTACTAAAACTTCAATATATAATCGGTTATCAATAGTCTATTTATTCCCTTAATGAATAGTTATGACTCTTCGTATAACGAGGCTTTACAACTCTTCGGTGAAAGAACCAAAGATTGAGGGGGAAAAAGTAATAAATAAATAAACAAATAAATAAATAAATATGATTCTTGGCCAAAGGAATTAACTGTTTTATGTTTGAATAATGCATGTAAAATTCAAAAGAATGATAAAGCTAAGCTAATTAATTGTATTGCATATAATTCTTTTTTGGTCTTTGGTTAATTTTTTTTGACCCATTAATTACACATTATTTAGTTATTCAAAAACATTATCGCGCGAGAATGTTATTTTTATTTTATTCTACCACTTACTAATGAAATAAAAAATAATTCACGCGATAAACGATATTTTAAGTGAAAAGCAGCATACAAATTTGCATGGTACAACAACATACAAATTAAAAATAAAAATCGTACAAATTTGATATGAATTTGATACATCTATAACAACATATAAACTAAAAATGTATTTTATATAACTAATTATATAGTATAAAGCTTATTTATAACTTATCTACAACTTTTATACGTTATTTTGGTCACGACCCGAAATTTCCACCCTCGGGACCGTGATGACGCCTAACATTTAACTTGCTAGGCAAGCCAACGTTAGATGTATTTATTAACTATTTTTAACAAACTTCAAATACGATGACAATAAAGAAATAGAATAGTCTGAAACAAGATAATAAGCTAATAAGTGACAAAGTTCAAATACAACCCTGGATCTGGTGTCACGAATACATGAGCGTCTAAGATACTACAAATAATGGTCTGAAATAAACATAACTGTCTGAATCAAATGAACAGCTAAAAGAAGTAGAAAGGGACTTCAGAGCTGCGGATGTCGTACAGTTATACCTCAAGTCTCCTCTGGGTGCTGGATCCGAGCAAGTCTACGGCACGCCGCTGGGACCAACTCCGATATCTGCACAAGAAGTGCAAAGTGTAGTATGAGTACAACCGACCCCATGTACTCTGTAAATGTGAGCCTAACCTCGACGAAGTAGTGACGAGGGTAACGCGGGTCACTCACATTAACCTGTACGCTTAATAATAACAATAATAACGGAAAAACAGAAATAGAAGTAAAGCAGGTAACTCATATCAAAGAAACTTGAATCAACAAGCAGAGAGTCCCTAATAACCAGTCATATAACTCATCTCAACAATCTAGCTCAAACCAACAATTACAACAAATATAACTTTTATCAACATGTTGTGGCATGCAACCCGATCCCACAATATAAATTTTAATCAAGTCTGTTGTGGCGCACAATCCGATCCCAGACCCACAATATAACTTTAAACAAATCCGTTGCGGCACGCAACCCGACCCCTCCATATAAGCATCTGTCAATATCATAGTCCATCCTTATTCCGTCTTTTCAATTCATTTCTTTTCAATTTCCGTTGCAGCGTGCAACCCGCTCCCCAAATAATGTCAATTAACAATAGTAACTCTATAACTAAGATTTACAAGAAATCATATATCAGAGTACAAATGTACGAGCAATGAAGAATAACATGATAATCAAAGAGACTTGAACTACTCGGATGTCTCAACTTACCAACTCAATGATATCTACTTTTAACAATATGTACAGGTGAAATTACTTCGATGAAGGCAACAATTAATACAAAACTATAAGGCAACAAGGCATAAGACAAATTAGATATATGAGGGAAACAAATAGAGACAAGTAATAAATAAGTATAGAATCAGGGAGGGGATGGACAATTTAATACAAGAAATGTTATATGGCAAGTAGCAATTATGGCATGGAAGTCAAATAAGCATATAGCAATTAAGGCATGAAAACAAGACACAGTATTAAGCAATGAAGATAGGGAAAACAAGTAATGTAACGGTTAAGTTATGGAGTATAGTAATTAATAAAATACGGGAAAGCATGAAAACAAGTAATTTGACGGAGCGTATACACTCATCACCTCGCATTTACGCCGCTACACCTGTAATTCACATAGCACATAGCTCAAGGGTTCCTAATTCCCTCAAATCAAGGTTAGACCCAACACTTACCTCACTCCGCAATCAACTCAAAGTTCAACCACGGCCTTGCCTTTCGAACAAGCCTCCAAACTAACCACATCTAGAAAATTATTAACCAAACGATTCAAAAGCCCTAGAAACTACCCACGAACGAAAGAGGTTCAATTTAGATCATTATTGAGAAATTCAATAAAAGTCAACCCCGACCCGCTTGGTCAAAACCCGAGGTTCGGGCCAAAACTCGATCACCCATTCACCCCCGAGCCCGATTATGCAATTCAATTTAAAATAGGACCTCAATTTGAGGTCTAAATTCTAATTTTACAAAAATTCCTAATTCGACCCAAATCCCTTATTTTTACCATGAAAATCCTAGATTTGATGTTGAAATCTTATGAAATATAATGGGTAATTGAAGAGAAGTAGATTAAAGTCACTTATCAATGTATTTAGGAAGAAAATATCTTGAAAAAATCGCCTCTAGGGTGTTTAGAGTTGAGAGTTTGAAAGAAATGGGCTAAATCCCATTTTTTCCCCTCTTTTACCCAGTTGCAGTTATCGCAACTGCGACACATAGTTCGCAATTGCGATGATCGCAAAAATGATCAACCCTTTCACAAATGCGAAAGAGTCACTGAGCCTGATATCGTTGCAAATGCTATAATTTTATCGCAAATGCGAACCAAGACTGCCGCAAATGCGAACAATTGGCTCGCAAATGCAAGTCTGCCTCAGTCTTCCTTTAGTTGCACATGCGACTCAAAAGTTCGCAAATGCGAACCTTACCCCCTTCTCATCTGCGGACTTCACTTCGCAAAAGCGAAGTTGACCCAGCCCCCACCATCTTTACATATGCAAGCCTGACCTCGCGTTTGCTCGCAAATGCGAGATCTGCAGACCTGATGCACCTGCACTCTTCTAAGTTCCAAAATCACCTCGTAGCCTATCCGAAACTCACTCCAAACTGAACATGCACACAAGTGTAATAATATCATATAAATTTGCTCGCGAGATTAAAATACCAAAATAACACCTAGAACTATGAATCGAACACCAAAATAAAAGAAATTTTCAAAAAAACTTAAGATCATGAAATTTCTCAATCGGACGTCCGGATCGCGTCAAATCAACTCCGTTTTGTACCAAATTTTACAGACAAGTCAGAAATACTGAAACGAACCTATACCGAAATTAGAGCTCGTAACGTTGCAATTGATTCGAAAATCATAGTTGATTGCTTCAATGAAAATAAATAAGCCCCTAAAATTACCCATACCTAGACTCAAGGCCACGAGTCATAACGCACTCTTCGCAGATCAAATCCACTTTGAAGTTGACTTATTCTCTCGGCCAATCGTCGGAATGTGTACGAGATACCATAAGGTCCCAATATCTCAATAGCACCTTTGTCTAAAGCTTCTAAGGAGACTTCATATCCGAAACGCAGGAACGTTCTGACTAGAAAGTCATTCAAAACTACTCGGTAGCAACAAAGTCAAACTACTGTCAAACTTGTGAATTCTTTAATTTAAACTTCTAGTTTTCAACAAATTACAATAAATCAAGTTAGGGACTTCCGAATTCGATTCCGGGTATACACCCAAGTTTCAAATCACGATACGGACCCACCGGGACCATCAAAATACAGATCCGGGTTTGTTTACTCAAAATGTTGACCGAAGTCAACTCAAATGAGTTTTAAGGCATTTTTCACATTGTCATCAATTTTTTTTATAAAAACCTTCCGAAAAAAGGACGCGTACTGCGCACACAAATTGAGGAAAGTTAAACGGAGTTATTCGAGGTCTCAGAGCATAGAATTGAAAGGTAAAACAATAGATGATCGATCGGGTCATCACAATTTTTATCCCAGTTAAATACAACTACAACATCATACAATTTAAATACAAGTTTCGTACAAATTTTATACAATATGTCTTTTGTATATGATTTGTATATATTTTTTAAGTGGTGTGTTCTTCTTCCTCTTTGAAAATCCAATCAAAACTTCCTCTCTTAAAATAATTTTGATACATATCAACAACTTTATGTAAAAAGATAGTATATATAACTTAAATACAAATTTTATACAACGATTCATATATTATACAACTTTTTTTCAACTTTCATACAACACTCAATTAATAAAAATATATAATAACAATAGAATACAACTTAAATACCATTTACATACAACTTTAATACAATTTTGTAAGTATATTGTATGTCATGTGTTCTTCTTCTTCTTCTTCTTCTTCTTCTTCTTCTTCGAGTTTCAATATGTAATTCAGCCAAAATCAAGTCTAATCTTCACCAAACACCATTAAAATTGAGATACAAACTCCAAAGAATATTCTCAATTATTTGCAACAATGCCCAATCCAAACAAACAATAGTTTTTGAAAACCCAAATTCGTATTCAAAGTAATGCTTTTTTATAGTGGTCAATGGTGGAGAATTAAAACACCTTCAAAATCTATTGATTGACAATTTTAATTCGAACACCAATTGTAAAACATGAAAGAAAATTGCTAAGTTAAAACTCTATATTAAAACAATTGAAATTTATTGATAAATTCCCTGGAAAAAAATAGGATAAAAAGCATAGAAAAATGAAGGAAAATTGGAGAAAGAACACAGGAGGAGAGAAAGAGAGAGAGACGGAGAGAGAGAGAGAGAAGAGATGGGAAATAACTGATATCCTAATCAATTCATAATGTAAAAGAATACTCATTAATACTAATTTGTATATAATTAATAAATCGTATATGACGATGTAATTAAGTTAAAATTTGATTAGGGAGGATAATAAAGTTTCTAAGGTAAAAATCCCTATATTGTTATCTGGTGTTAATGTCCCAAATTAGTTCAAGGAATGATTGAACCAAAGTCATTCTAACTGGGACAGTTTCCGGCTTATTTTTTCATATGAATAAATTCGCGAGGAATTGACTATCTTTAAATAATGCTCTAATATAGACTACAGAACCATAAAATTGACTATCAAGAAAGCAGCAAGCACCACATATAATAGAGCCTATAACGGAAAAATGACGGTCCGAGAGCTTAGTTATGCACTTGAGGCAACTAATGTTCCTAAAATGTAAAAACTGGAACAGCTCAAACCCTGTAAGGCACTTTATAAAGATCCAAACTCTTCAAATTCTTAAATTTCTGCACAACCAATATATTCAGCCTTGGCATGATACTTCATTCCGAAAAAATTGAGTAATTTCAACCTCTCTATGCAACATCGGCATTCTTGTAAATGTAAGCTATCCATTTAACCTTTGTGCCTTCAAAGTAGTCAAGTCCAAATATCCTGTGAAATTATCAATAATGGATTCAATCCAACAGCATTTCTCCCTCCACACTTTTCAATTTATCACAATTTTTAAGATATATTTTTGGAAGAAATGTTCTTTAGAATTCTAATAAGTGTCTGACTCTCCTACATACAACTTCCGTTGTAGTCTAGTTGGTCAGGATACTCGGCTCTCACCCGAGAGACCCGGGTTCAAGTCCCGGCAACGGAACAGCTTTTGTTTGCAAAGCTTTAAACGTTCTTTACAGATTCAAATCATTGGTCCTGCAGCATATTGATTTTGTTGCCAACTGCATATATTGAATATGCACCCACTGAAAAACCGCTTACATATGCCATTATGCAAGTGTTTCAAAAGTAGTTTGTTTCAAGTTTCTTTATTTTCCTTCTTTTTTACATTTAGAAAATATCCAATTGAACGAATTTCTCTTTTTTGTTTTCGGAAAACTAAATTTAATTGATCAAGATTTTATTGAGGCTCCATGAGCGTAACGACTTTTAGTATATAAGAAGTGGAATATTAATATTCAAATCAGTTGGTTTTTAAAGAAAGGAGAAAGCGTGGAATATAAGAATACGCATGGGATAATACTCTCTTGTGTAATGTAATAGCCAAAATAAGAAGCATAATAAGAATTTACTAACTAGTATGAGAATTTATCATCAACTAGTTAACTCCAGGTGATTTATTGATAACATGATTTGTTGATGAACAGAAATAAGTCATTTAAAATTTCTGTACTACCCATTTTAATGATTTAAACCTTGACAAAATAAGACAAAGGGAGTTGGACTCTAGATTTAATAGGCTACAAAATATCACGCTAATTAATCACCACATATAGCAACCTAGCCGTTACATTACCCAAGTCAGATTAATCAAATAGGCTTATTTGTAATTAATTTTAAATAACTTAATTATGTAAATATTTTTTAGTGCATAGAAGGAACTCTTTTCCAAAACGCTGTAACAAGCTCTTGAGATTCCTTGGTCATTTAAAACCCTACAGAGAGCCTGTGAAGTTAATCACTTGTTAGTATGCATAAAGAACTTCCAATATGGAGAGGGAGAGAGAGAGAGAGAGAGAGGAAGTGTTCGGTAGCTCAACGAGAATGAGTTGTCTAATTGGGTCAAAATCTAACATATGTAATACTGACACCTCAAAATACATAAACAAAGATCCCTATCTGCATATGTCTCTGTTTGTAAATCTGATCATGTAAGACATGTGCAAACCTTTTATTGCTGTCTTATCACTTAACATTGGATATACTCCGGTCCTGTCAATTTATGTGAATTTATTTGATTGAGCACGAAGTTTAAAAAATAAGAGAAATTCTTTTAACTTGTGATATAAAATGATGCACATATATTTTGTGTGGCTATAAATTATTGCATAAAGATAAATTGTTTTCAAATATGAAAAACGATCATTCTTTTTGATACGGTCTAAAAAAATAGATTCAAATAAATTGAAACGGATAGAGTGTGAGCACGTGATTTTTGCCCTGCCCGAAATACTCCTATAAAATCAATAAATAGTTTTAATTAGGTATCGGCCATTTCGTTAATTAATTAATTATTAAAAATACTCAAAAAAATATCATGCATTGCATTTAGGATTTATTTTTATATTTTTAGGATTGAGTTAGTATTTGTTGATTTCATAAAATTGAAAAATCATAAAAATGAGTCATTTTACAATTTTCTTTAATTTCTGATCTTAATTTTGTAAATAATTACGTTAGTTTAATTTTACATTTTTAGGGATTGAGATTTTTAATTATTAGGTAATCTAGTAGTAATTGTCAATTAAAGAAAATAAAATTGATTAATAGCAAAGGGATCGGATTTGGGCCCAAATGCACTGAGAAACCCGGTCAACCCAAATTAATTAATCCCAGCCCAAACCACCGGCGGCCCAATTCCAATTAACCCAAACTCAGCCCAGAATTCATTTCCCCTCCCCTTAATCTGGGCCGTTGATCTTAGCAAGATCAACGGTCATGAAATAACCTACCCTTAATATATAAGTGTTCCAAAAACACCCCACCCCCTCCATTTTCACTTCCGCCCAAACCCAACCCCTCTTCTCCAGTTCCACCTCGTCCAAACACCCCCAGAAACCCTAGCCATGGCTGTCTCAACCGCTCCACCCATCAAAACCCGACCAAAATCACCCCAAAACACCAACATCACTTCAATCGACACCCCAATACCACCAAGAACCCCTAAAACCAGCCGGATTCAAAAAAATCGAAAAAACCCTAAAGTGTCAAAGTCCATTTTCTGAAGACGATTTAAGTTTAAATCGACATTAGCCATGTGTTCATGGATAAGGTTAATTTTAACTTTAAAATCAAAGTTTGAAGAAGTCTGTAGTCCGAGGTTTCTTTCATTTCTTCAATTCGGTTTCATTTTCTTTGCTTTTCTTTAGAGTTCTTCATCTCCTACTCCTTATTCATTTTTTCTCGACTCTGCTAAAGGGTCGTAAAGAAGCAGGCCAGTTTTATTTGTGAGATTTGGATTAGTCCGAAAAGTAGTAAAAATGGTTGAGTTGTTAAAGGGTTACATTTTAAAGGTTTATTTGTAAAAAATGAGCTTTAAAATGTAAGCCCAAATAGGGTACTGTGTTGAACTATATCAGTTCTGGCCCATTTAGAAAACAAAAATCAGAAATTAGTGGAAGTTTCTGGAAGGGGTAATTACGAATCAAAGTGAACAAATAGGGGGTGAAGTGTAGTTTTTAGAAGTTGTAACAAACTTCTGTTATGAGGCACATGCAGAGGGAATAAGTTTGTTGGGAAAAAGGGAAAAAGATCAGT
>MCJB01006546.1:0-259819 GCA_002018475.1 Nicotiana obtusifolia
CCTCCCCATTTTTTGGAAAACTTTTGTATTTTGTTAGAAGTAGAATCAATTCTATAAGATGGACTCTACTTCAAATCACTCCTTTAATAGAATTAGGAACATCTAAATTTGTACAGTTGACCTAGATTCAACACTCACTGTTTTTTGTATATATGACTGTCGATCCATGCTATAAGATCGACAGCCATTACATCACTATAGGTCTAACATCACTATAGATCTAACTCACCTTAGCTGTCTAGGTACAGTTGGTCACCAAAAGTGGGTGATCAAGGATGTACACCCCCCCTATATGGAGGTCAGGTCGATGCCCCCCTCCATCATTGTACTTTCTATTATTATATTTATGAAAATCAGCCCTACTGCATTAGAATCTGTACACTGTTAGAACACTATCCAGTGGTATTAGTGTGTTATCATGCTCATTCTGGAGGTGGGATAATAGTGTACGGTGGTATAATGCAGTGAGGTAATTTGTTTAAAAAAAAAAAAATCTTTTATGCCAAATCAACAAATCATAACCCTTGGCATGCTCCTATATCATGAATATTAATTATCACGTAGTCATAGAATCAATTTGGACATGCAGAATAACTTCACATAATTCAATAAAAGCACAACTCAGGTCAACAATACCGGATATGGTCAAACCTAGCTACGCATATGCGCTCGCGTCACCTCGCATATACGTGGTTCCTAAATCACGATTCAAGTACCAATATATCACCTACAGGGAGAATTTTTGCTTACAATGATAAACAAGAGACTTACATCTGCTCAGCAAGCTAAAATCAAAAAATAATCGCCTACCATCAAAATTCAATACTAACTAACAGAAATCTAGTCAAAACAACTCAACAACATCAAATGAAGCCGTAAGAAATAACCCAAACAATAAAGCTTCGATCTTTGTACAAATAAACAAAGTCAACTCAAATGTCAACCCGGGCCCGCACACCGAAGCCCGAAAAAACTCACAAATACCAAACACTCATTCTAATACGCGTTAAAATATACAAGCTTCATCCAAAATCGAATCCAAATTGGTATTCCAAACGTTTTGCCAAAACCCCCCAATGTAGTAGTGAGATTGCTCTTCAAATTCACCTCTTCTCAAAATCTAGGGATAAAAATATGATATAATAGGCAAAGTGAAAAAATATAACACATAGATTTCTGCTTCAGGTAAAGCTTTCACGATCGCGAACTACAGAAGGCTTTATTACGAATTTGGGACCATCATGTCGAACGCGATAACAGCCATACCATCACGAACGTGAGCTACTAACTGCGAACATGAAGGCCCAGACCTTCCAGCTGGGTACTTTCTCTTCGTGAACGCGCCCCTCTTTCCCGAATGCGGATCATCTACTCCCAGCACTACGTTAATGCGACTGCTTGATCGCAATCACGATGCTTTAAACCCCAGCATCAAAAATTACCCTATGCGAACACGGCCTATTGACCGCAAACGTGAAGAACATTAGAACACCATAACATCAACAATCTCAAAGTGGTTCAAAATGATACGATAACACCCCGAAACTCCCCTCGAGACCATCGGGACCCCGTCCAAACATGCCAACAGGTCCATATACATCATCCAAGCCTATCCAAAGGCTCCAAACACCATAATTTAACATCAAAACAGAGAATCGTCGATCAAGATCAATCTCTTAAGTTCATAAACTTCAAAATTCAAACCAAGCATCTCATTGCAGCCTAACCAATAAAGAATGAACCCAAAGAACAAAAGCTCGAAATGACAAAATGGACCTGTTTCAATTATTGGAACAACAATCCAAACCTGATAGCCTCAAAGTTAACTTTTGATCTAACTTATAAAATTTAAAAACCTTCAAATTTTCAACTTTCGATAATTAGACCCGATAAACCTAAGAACCTCCAAATCCAAATCCAACCATATGCCTAAGTGCAAAATCACCGTGTGAACCTATTGAAACCAACAAATTACAATTCTATGGTCGTTTACTCAAAAAATAAACCTTGGTCAACTACTGCAACTTGAAGCTTCCAAATTTAGAATTACTATTCCATGTTAGTCATAATGCATCATATGAAGTTATTCTACATCTCAAACCGCTGAACAAAATAGGAGCTCAATATGATTGGCGGGGTCATTGTATACTTCCCCGCTTAAACATATGCTCGTCCTTGAACGTACCAAGAGTCATTCCAAAGCTGCCAAATCAATGTGTAACTCCTCATACACATACCCAGGGGTGATCTCAGGTCACCTCAAACCATATAAGCTTATTAACACTATATAAACTAAATATTCTTCCTACAACCTTAACATAAGTCTTAAAACTAAATTCCAATATCCAAATTCACATTAAGATCCAATTCTGATATATACACATTGTAAAAATCTCAACTGTTGTATCAAACTATAAGTATAATCCCAAAATGTAACCACATTATATACCACATAACTCATAGGACCATAGCAATGACTTCCGACAATAATAACTTGTCATTAGCAAACCCGGTAAGGGTTTTATACCTCGCGATAAAAATAAAACTTCCTTCCAAACCTTCGCAATGCTGCAATGAAGGATGAAATCTATAGGAACTCATAATCACCCCTAAAATCAACAAGTCATAGAGCTCTCTTGCCTGAGAAGAACCACTACCCAACTCTAAGCTGATTAGTGACATTCTATTTCCAAACATACCTAATACAAATATGATTACGCTGATTCTAGATCCAGCGACCTCGTCTCACCCAGAACAACCGTTCAACTGACAGGCCTCATCAGATGCCATCAAGAACCTCACACGACGTGATCACGCCGAACAACAACCGCTCAAGTATGATCACTAATGGGAATGTAACCCAAGAAGGAGAATTATCCAGCAAGTACAGTAGATATACCAATAGACACATAATGTTATGGCCTCATGCCACAAAGGAGAAGAAAAACACACAAAATAAGCTCGATGAACCGTATCCATAATAACTCCATTGCATCATGCAATTCAATGCACATGGATTGACGTGGCAAAGTGCCACTTAATCCAGACATAATACCCATGGCTGCCTGCCACCTTATCCATACCATTTTCATCAATAATCATTTGGCCAAAACTCTCATACTCTCAAACAATTGTGTATCGCTAACTAACACATAAGGTGCATAAACATAGCCATGGGGAGATGGATAGCATAATAAGCTACGAAAAGGCAAGATCATCTATGAGTGGAATAAGTAAATCAACTCTTATGAGCCGTGTGATCTCTAATCTTCACACTTAATTGATTAAAGCGTAACACAAACATAATCACATCACAATAAATACTCCCATACCTTCCACAACAAGTAGCAAATCGAGACACCAGCGACTATTGCATGCTATTCTGTAGTACTAGCCAAGCGTCCACAAAACAATACACAATTCATATTCCACACAACCTTTCTCGGGTGATAGAAGATGGCACTAGCATACTATAAATGCCTGTAATATCTCATGATGTCTAGAATTCATGACCCTTTCAAAATTGAATTGTAACCCCGTCTATTCAATCTCATCTAATGATCTGATCAGTCGTTTTGAGCATTTAAATTTTTTCGATGGTTTGAAGTAATGAGTTGCTTTATTTTATTCATTATGACTTGTGAGCATGGTTGGTTTTGATTGTCGACAAGTTCAGGATTGATTTAGTAGAATGATTAATAATTAGGAAGCTTTAAGTTGGAAGAGTTGACCAAGTTTGATTTTTTTGTGATTGACCTCGTATCAAAGTTTTGATTGTTTTGTTAGGCTTTAACGGTAAATTTGGACTTGGGCGTACGCCCAGATTTGAATTTGGATGTTTCTAGAAGGTTTTGGATTGAATTGGCAAAAGTTGGCAATTTGAAGGTTCAGAAAGTTAATAGGATTGATCGAGAGTTGGCTTCAATGTTAACAGGTTGGATTGTGCTTCCAAAGGTGGAATAGGTTAGTTGTGTTATTTGAAACTTTTGATCTAACTTTGAGGTGATTTTGAGTTGTTTAGACGTGTTTGGTGCAAGTTTGGAATTAGGAAAATCGAAGTAGTTTATTAAGATGGATATTGATCGACTATTAGTGGTTATGATGTTGATTTGTGTTGTTTGAGGCCTTGAGTAGGTTTGTGTTGTGTTTTGGTATTGGTTTGTGTGATTATATGGGATCCCGAGGGCCTCGGGTTACTTTCAGATGCGTTTCAGATCATTTCCATGTTTTTAGGAATACTTGGTTATAGTGTTTCGCATATGTGCATGTTGGAGCACAGATGCAGATTCGCTTACGTAAGGTTGTGGAATGGTAAGGCTTTCTACTTCTGCGGTGAGGTATTGCAGGTGTGGGGTGCATTTATGAAAGTTTGATTGTAGATGCAGGATTGAGGTTCGAGATGGCTGTCCGCTTCTGCGGAGGTTTTATGCTTCTACATTGTCGCAGAGGCAGATTTTGTTACATAGATGCGGTTTTGGCCAGGTAAGTTGAGGTCAGAGATACGTGCTTTGGCTCGCATATGAGGGTGCACAGGTGCGAGATTTGGTCCGCAAATGCAGAGATGCCTGCGCAGATCTTATTATTTTAAGGGTTGAGTTATTTTATCACATTTTAATATCTATAGCTCGGATTTGGGCGATTTTTGAGGTGACTTTCAGGATTTGGATTGGTGTATGTACTTTTTATTCGGATATACTATTTTACATGATTCCATCGTTGGATTTGGCATTTGATTGATAAATCTAAAAGAGAAATAGGAGGTTGTTGTCAAATCTTTTCAAAATTGAATAATCGGGGTTTGAACATTGATTCAGAGTCAGATTTAAGTGAAACAAGTATGGTTGGACTACGTATTCAAATGGGTTGCCAGAATTTGTGAGTTTTCGCGGGTTCCGGGTGCGAGCCTGGGTTGAAGTTTTGGTTAAATTTGAGTATTTGATTAAAGATTCGACCTTTATTGTTTGAGTTTGTTTACTACGGAATTATTTGATGTTTTTGAGGTGATTTTAGTTCTGAGCTGTTCGGAGGTCGATTTCTGCGGTATGGCATTTCTAAAGTATTATTTTTTATTGTTCGAGGTAAGTAACATATCTAAACTTGGATTTGAGGGTAATTATATCCAAGATCTATGATATTTGAGATGTGTTGGGGTGTCGCATGTGCTAGGTGACGGGCGTGTATGCGTGCACCGAGGGAATTCATGATCCGGTGGTTTTTAGGCTACTATACGCCTTGTTTTGCTATCATGTTTTCTCCAGTTGTATGACTATGTGACTTATTATTCATGCTATAAATCATGTCTAGGCTATCTGTTTAGTTGTTTGAGACATGATAAGATTATTTTTGCCATGTTGAGTTATTTTCCTTAGCTGTAGTCATACTATTCGATCTTGAGAGTTTTATTAACATGTTATATCTCTGTCTCTGTGAACTTTTGATATATTGTCTCAAATGTTATTGATGCCCTTGTACGTGACACAAGTTTGAGCTGCATATATGGGACATTGTGATATTCTGTATTGTATAATTGGATTATGTTTATGTGAGATGTTGGCATATGAAGAATTGAGGTGATTGATGACTAATGTGGGACATAGAGCCTCGGTGATTGATTTTGAATTGATGCTTGAGTCAAGGCCTCGTATTGGTCTGGGTGTTATTATAGTAAGGTGACGCGTGCGCCAGGCCCCATCTGGGCTAAGTGGTATTGTTTAAGGGCGATACGTGCACCGGATCTTACATTGGGCTATGTGATATTAATTATTGATTAGCACTTGGGCAATGATTCGTCCCTCTGTAGTATGGTATTCACAGTGAGTACAGGCACCGATCTATATATGTGTTTTGGTAAGGGGCATTTGTGCCAGGCACCCGTATAGTGCTGAGTGTGATTGTATGTGTGATGGTGAGGGTCATTTTTACAGGCTCCATGATCTTACTAATTGTTAGTATACTTGATGGCTTCTCTTTGATGTTAATGCTTGACATGTATATTTGACATGCAGGCATAGGAATGTATTTTTCTCATGGTAGATGGTAAAATGATGTTATTTATTTGACGTGTATATTTGACATGTAGGCATTGAGATGTATTTTCGTAGTGCTAGTTTGTAAATAAAGGAAGTGTCTTACCTATATTTAAGAGTTGGAAACCCCATTTTTTTGATAAGTTCATGTTTTAGTGATTTCAATGGTAAAATTCGAGCTTTAATTGTTATACTCGAAAAGAATGTCTAATTTTCCATATTTGTGAACGAGTTGAACTTAACATCTCTCGAGTTGTTCTCTTTAATCACATCGTTATATCACGTGTTGTAATTCATTATTGGGGTTGGACACTGAGCTTCTTCCGAGCTTGTCACTACTCTCAGCCTGAGGTTAGGTTTGTTACTTATTGAGTACATTGGGTCAGTTATACTCATACTACATTTCTACACCTTGCGTATATATATTGGAGCTGATGTTGCTGTGTATGGAGGGAGGTAGCATTGAATATGTACTTTTTTTCTGAGCATAGCTACCACTTGTCCTTGGAAGTTTCAGATTTGAATTTTGTTTGTGTATATTTCAAGTACTTGTTATATTTCTGTTCATACCAGTTTTATAAATCTAAGTATTAGGGGCTCAAGACTTGTACTAACAATCCTTGGGTTAATGTATGGGAACTCAGTTATTACGCTTTAGGATTTTCTTTTTAGTTTTATTGGAATTGTGTAACTGTTGCTTGGCATACCAAGCAAGTCGAGTTAGATGTCATCACGAGTAGGTGAATTTAGGATCGTGACAAGTTGGTATCAGAGGCCTAGGTTCATCGGTTCTACGAGTCATGAACAACTGTCTAGTAGAATTTTTTGGATCGGTATGATGACGTCCATACTTGTCTTCGAGAGGCTACATGGCATCTAAGAAACTTCCCATCTTTCCTTCTTTATCATGTGACCTTGGTTCAGCTTGAAGCATATATCTTTAATCTCCTTCTATCCACTCATGTATTGTGTGAGCACTTGGTATCAATCGTGCATCAATGACTTCTTCTGTCATGGATGAGTTGTGAGATGTGCTCTCGTTGTTTTGGAAATAAGCCAGTCTAGAGGACGTGAGGCCAGATTCAGACCACATCTTGAGCTTGGTAGTATCAGTTATGGCAGTATATGCATTTGGATTTATATGTCCGATTGTATCCTTAGCGTGGGATTGATGGCTTAGTGAGTGTTCGGATAGCAATATGATGAGAATTATGTGACTGAGGACCATGCTCAGATGATTTGGATGCGATGAGAAGAATTTTGCTTTGGATGTGAAAGGGCGATGGTGCTTGATTTCTGTCTTGATGTGTTGTGCAGTCTCAAGTTATGATTGTGTTGAGGGATCTTTTAGTTGCTTATTGGTAAAAGGAAGTAGATTCTTATGTCTTGTTGATGAGTTCAGGCTCGGGAGCATTTAGAGATTGCATAGTATTTGTTACCATGATAAGGTTATTGAGAGATGCCACTTCGAGTCTAAGAGGGCGGATTATCTCCTTCAGGGAGGTCTACGGATGTGTGATTATTGTGATGTTTATGCCAAGAGTCTTCTTTATACTAATGGGATATGTATGTGCTACAATTTGAGTTTGCGTCGCTTGAGGAAGTTCGTACGATTATAAAAAGAATGTATATGCTATTGGAAGTTGATTAGAGGTATTGTATGACTATGGCTACATGAGCTCATGAAGATTTAATTGAATTACAGTGTGAGATCATGGAAGTTATAAAGGAAGAATGATGGGGTTATCCGATGAAGTGTGCCATGGCTTCGAGCCAAGTGGGGGAGTCAGTTATCGATGATCATATTGATGGTCATGTGTTATATTAGTTTTGGACTGAGGCATACATGTTGATCAATAGTCGTTTGGAGAGGCTGATTTCAAGGATGACTTGAGTAAGGGAATATCTAGATGCATGATGTGCTTTACTTTATGAGCATATAAAAATCATGGAATGGTTGTGTTTGCCATCCGTGGTTGGATGTAGTGTGCGTAGACTAGGGATTCACTAGGTTGCTTAGAGATGGGGGTACCTCTTGAGGTATTTGTATGTCATATTGAGGATTTCCCGGATTTGTATATGGAAAAGATCTGATATCTACATTGGGTTGTTTTGAGACTTTTGATATTTCTACATCATTAATGATTTTACATTTCAACATTTTAGAGGTAAAAGAAACAGCTTCAGATTCAAAGAAGGTCACTTTAGAGTGCAAATTTCGGTTATGGGACAATTGGGTTCTTGAGAGGGAATATAGTGGCTTATGATCTTTCGGAAGATATGGTTTCATGCTAGGTTCTCTTGGGGTGAGCATAGTAATAAAAGTGATTGGTTCCTTTGGAATGGCGACACATTACGGGTTTTTTTCGGCAATACTTTTAGGTTTGGAAATCTGCTTGACTTGGTTGATTTAGAGGGATTTAGTTCTGATGGTTTGGATATGTGCAATTTGGTTCGAAGAGTTCTCAATTGTGTCGACCATGGCTTGGGACAGATTTTTTCTATAGGCATGGGGAGTTAGTCGTGTGTTATGATTTCCTCTTGGATGGGAGCAAGTGGAAGGCTCATGGTTGATGAGGTGTCTATCCTACTGGTAATTCGGAGTTGATAATGCGATATGGTGTTTTTACATAATGGCATGATGTATGTGGTGCAACATGTGGGATTAAGGTTGCATGTACAAGGTTACAGTTTCGTTCGAGGGAAGGTCACGAGTTATAGATAGCATGGACGGTTTGAGATGCTTAGAAGAATGCTGGCACTATCTGGTATCAGCTGAGAAGGGTGCGTATTTTAGAAGGTGCACAGTGTTTTGACTTGCGGATGCTTGACTAGTATTACGGTAATCGCCTAGTTGATTGTCTGCTGGTGTTCAGAATTTTCTACGCGGTATCAAAGAATTATAGAGGTATGTCTCGTGAGATAATTGTGTATGAGGGATGAGTTGGTCATTTGAGTGGTGTAGTTTGGATCAGTCATGGAGATTCTTGTATTCTAGGGATTGGAAGACTAGGAGGATTCTCAAAGGCAGATTGTTCATTGGTTACAGAGATGAAGGTATGTTATGAGGTTGATGACTGATTGTATGTGTTGTGGATAGGTCATTGTGGACTTTTTGGAGGTTATCTACCTATTTCAGGAGGATTGGAATTGATATGGAGGCTGCTTTTAAGCATATTTATAATGGGTATTCTACATCGCGACGAATTTATTTACCTAGCACAACTATGGTTGTAGGGTGTGACGTCGGTTAGAGTTGATCTTATTCGTGTTCTTATGCGTTCTATGTGTTACTCTCTTATGCTAAGATGGGTTATGAGACTACAGACTATTTACACATGATACAGTTCTGTTTGGGCTTTGTGGAGAAATTCGAGCTAGATGGACCTTTGAGTGTTGAATGGTTGATTGTGCCTAGGTTATAGTCTTCCTGTTTATGTTATATTGTCTTATCCATTTCTCCATGGTTATGGTCATGGAATTTGCGTGTTTGTTGTTGATATGCATGTAGTTGTTAATTGCTAGCATCATGGCTCGAGGTATTCCATGTGGACCGGTGTTTGGATTGGGTCACACATCACAATAGAGTTATGTCGGGATATGATCCTTTATGCTTATTTTCTGTGTTTTGTTTCTCCTTTTTGGATGGATTCGTTGCATGTTGTGCTTGGTGGTAGTATCTGCTTAGCTTGCCGGTCTATTTTCTCACCTAATTCTCTTTCCATCATGGGGCAAATTCGAGTTGTTGCTTGTTTGGTGCACACGGTATATGGCTCGAGGCGGTGTTGGTGTGTCATCTCGGTCGATCAGCTAGTACTATATGAGATGAGGTTATTGGACCTGGAATGAGCGCTATCGGGTTTGATTAAGGTATGTTTCGAAGAGTAATGTTACTAGTTAACTTAGAATTTAGCTATGCTTCTTGACGTGCGAGAAAGCTCCACGACGTGTTAATCTAGCGGGTGGTTATGTTTTTTTACATGTGTCTTTCATCCTTCGCAGTGTATGAAAGCTTAGAACAAGGTTTTATTTGATATGAGATTTGTTAACATTACCAGGTTTGTTAATGAGCAGCTATTATGGTCGGAAGTTAATTCTAGGAGTATTTTAGTTATGTGGTTTATCATATGAAAATATCTTGAAATATGGTTATGGATGGACATAACTTGTTCAGGCTTATACAATGTATAGGTGCGAGAATCGGGTCTTATAATGAATTTCGGATGTTGGAGATTAGGTTCTGACATTTATGGACTAAGGTTGAAGTAAGGATCTTCAGTCGGGTTGTGTTGTCGGGCTTATGGATTGGGGTGACGTGGGATCACCTAGGATATGTGTATGGTGAGTTATGTAGTGATTTGATGGCTATATTATAACTCCTAGCACGTTCGAGGATGAACATATATTTAAATGGGGGAGAATGTAATGACCCGGCATGTCGTTTTGAGCATTTGCATTTCGTTCGGTGGTTTGAAGTCTCGAGTAGCTTCATATGATGTATTATGACTTGCAAGCATGGTTGGTTTTTTATTTCCGGGATGTTTGGAATTGATTCGGAAGAATGACTCTGAACTATGATGCTTTATTTTGGAGAATGTAACAATTTTGGCTTTCGTGTAATTTACCTCTGATCAAAGTTTTTATGGTTCTTCTAGTCCATATGTTAAATATGGAGTAGTGCGTATGCATGGTTTTTGCATTTTTATGTTTTTAGAAGGTTTTGGCTTGAATTGATGAAAGTTGCCAATTTGAAGGTTTAGAAAGTATATAAGTCTGATTGGTATTTGACTTCGATGTTATCAGGTCCGGATTATTGTTCTTGAAGTTGTAATAGGTTCCTTGTGTTATTTGGAACTAGTGTGCTAAATTCGAGGTGATTTCGAGTTGCTTAGACGTGTTCGGCGCATGTTTGGAATTTGGGAATTCGAAGTAGTTCATTAAGATGGATCATCATCGACTCTTTATGGTTTTGATGTTGATTCGTGTTGTGTTTTGGGATGAGTTGTTGTGATTGGACAGGGTCCCAGGGGCTTCGAGTGAGTTTCAGATGAGTCTTAGATCATTTGCATGTTTTTAGGCAGATTTGGTTTGCGCAGATGCGGATACACTTCAACTAGTTTGGCTCGCTTCTACGAGGTTGGAGTTGCTTCAGCGAGGTTCTGGCATGGTCGGGTTTTTCGCTTCTGCAGGTGAGGGATCGCATGTGCTAGGTCGCATCTATGCGCAGATGCCAAATCGAGGCTCGAGAAAAGTGTCTCCTACTGCGGAGGTTTTGCGCTTCTGCTCTGTCGCATATGCGAATTTTGTTATGTACATGTGGCTTTGGTAAGGCAAGTTGTGGTCGTAGATGCAAGCTGTGGCTCGCAAATGCGGGTGCGCTGGTGCGAGAAATGTAGAGATGCCTAGGCAGATGTTATTTATTTCAAGGGTTAAGTTATTTTGTCACATTTTGAGACGTGGAACTCGAATTTGGCGATGTTTTAGGCGACTTTCACAATTTGGATTGGAGTAAGTATTTTTTTACTAAAATTTGATTATTGTACATGATTTCATTGTTAATTTTTGCATTTTATTGATGAATCTAAAACATAAATTGGGGGGTATTTATCAAAACATTTCTAAAGTGAACAATTGGGTTTTGAACATCGATTTAGAGTCATATTTGAGTGAAACAAGTATGGTTGGACTCATATTCGAATGGGTTGTCGGAACTTGTGAATTTTGTCAGGTTCCTAGGTGCAGGCCCAGGTCGACTTTTTGGTTTACTTTAAGTATTTGATTAAAGATTCGACTTTTATCATTTCGGTTCGTGTCTTATGACATTATTTGATGTTTTTGAGTTTTTTTTTTGGATAGTTTTGAGCTGTTGTTGATTTGTGGATGGTATTTCTAGAGTATTGTTTTCACTTGTTCGAGGCAACAAACACATCGAAACTTGGATTTGAGGGTAAATATCCATTAGAACTATGATATTTGAGATGTGTTAGGGTGATAAACGTGCTAGGTAACGGGCGTGTGTGCATGCACCGGGGCCATTAATTATTCTAGTAGTTCTTAGGCTACTATATGCCTTGTTTTTCTATCATGCTTCTTTGATATCATGTATTCTCAAATTTTATGACTACATGAGTAATTTTTCATGCGAAAAATTGTGTCTAGGCTATCTGTTTAATTGTTTGAGACATGATAGGGCTATTTTTTCCATGTTGAGTTATTTTCCTTAGCCATAATCATATTGTTCAGTCTGGATAGTTATATCCACATGCTATATTTATGCCTCAGTATATTTTTGATATGTTGTCTCACATGTTATTGGTGTCGTTGTACATGACAGGAGTTCGAGCTGAATATGTGGCACATTGGGATATTGTGTTGTATAATTGGATTATATTTATGTGAGATGTTGGAATATGGAGACTTGAGGGGATTGATGACTAAATTGGGCCATAGAGTCAGGTGATTGATTTTGAGGCAACCCTTGCGTCGAGGCCCCATATTGGGCTGAGTGAAATTTAGGTGACGCGTGCGCCATGCCCCATTTTAGGCTATGTGGTATTGATTAGGGGCGACGCGTGCACGAGGCCCTATGCTGGGCTATGTGATATTGAATAATTATTAGCATGTGTGCAAGGATCTTCCCCGTCGATGTTTGGTATTCACAGTGAGCACATGCACCGAGCTATGTATGTGCTTTGGTGAGGGGCATTTGTGCTAGGCACTTGTACAGTGCTGAGTGTGACCGTGTCTATGATGGAGGGAGGCATTTGCTACACACCATGTTTTCATACGTGAGAGTACGTCGTAAGTCAATTAATGTAAAATCAGAAATGAGATTATATTTTAAAGTACATAATGTATGATAATCATTTTACCTTGGAGGTTACAAATAATTAAGATCATCAATAACAAGTACCAATAGGGTTGAAAGTCTTAGAAGCTAAACAAATGGAAGAAAATAAGTTTCGCCGAAAGTCGATAAGTAGGGAATGTTATAACACGTACTTTTGGGGAGAGACTAGGGTGCTTAACATGAAAAGGAGGATATTTTTTGAGTTATTTTTAGTCTATGATAGTTGTGTACTACGTTTTGAAGTCAAGCGAGTTTTGGAACAAATGTCTGCAAGGGTCATCACAAGTTACATTCACAAATGTGCTGAACGTTAGGTCAAACGTAGCTTAGCTTTTCTCATAATAAACTGGGAATTACGGGATGATCCACTAACCAAATTGAAGATCTATGAGTCTAGTTTCTAATGCATTAAACCATTAATTCATACGACATCAGAGTAGAGAGACATTCGCATTTTCGCGAGACCGCGCAAGCATCTCCCAAAGGGACCCACTTAGGCGCTGGTCGACCTACTTCAATTTAAAAAAGATTTGGACGACCTTTATTTATCATTTCTCGGCCCAACCTCGTCCCTAAACTCCTTCTAACCCACCGAAACAGATACCATAAGGGTTTGAAGGGATTCCAAAGTGATTACACCATATTTCAACATTAAAAAGTTAGTTGTAGTGAAGAACAACGCCTCTTTGAGGTTGTGTTGTCATTGAGGATAATTGTGGGCTGTGTTTGACTGAAATTTAAATTTCTTGCTACTTAATAAGGTGAGTATAACAGCCTACTATTGCGCTTGAGCATGCTTGTATGTTGGTTAAGTTGTTAGGATGATAAACAATAAGATAATACTTGGATTAGCTTGAGATGTAGTTGTTCGTGGTGGAGTGATTTGAAAGCTGCTCTTATGAACTTTAAGTGGCTGGAAATTATTGAAAATAAGTTTACTATGATATTTTTAGTATGGTTTCATTGGTATACACGTCAATCTTGTTTAGTAAATTTGTAACTAGAAATGGAAATGGCTATAAAGCACTTGGAAGTTGTTGACATTGATACTATCTTGTGTTGGGATATTTTGGGTAACTTTAAAATTGAGTACAAGTTTGGAAATCCTTTAAAGGTTATTTTTTAATTATACTGGATATGTTACTAAGTTCAAGATTGAACGATAAAGGGGTTGAAGGGTGGTAATGGGATTCAAATCTGAGCTTGCCGCTCGTCGTGATATGTTGATGGCTTGTTAATGAAATATTTTGTACCATATTGTTAATGTTGTTCTTATTATATTACTCGGTTTGTTGACGTTGGTGTATGGTATTGGAGGAGGTCCTTGTTGCAGGGGAGATGCTGCCCAAATTTACATAAACAAGCTACTAGCTTACATTACGGACATAGCCTTTACTCATCACTGATTTTAAATCTCCTTATGCTATGGTAGACTGAGTTGAGTTGTTTGAAGAGTTGCTTGGAAGCTAATAAGGATTCAATGAGGTTAAGGTATGTCAAGGATAAACCGTTCCTTCATTTTGGCATGATCTCGTAACTACATGTTCTTATAAGGAGACACAAAGGGAAGTTCATATTCCTGAATTTATGTACATTATACTAGTCTTATAAGTTATCATATGCTCATTAGCGGGACTTTATATTCAGCTAAGTATTTTCTTCTTCCAAGCAAGAGAAGGGTCTACATATATATACACAGACACAATATTACAGTATTTTCACCATTATCGAGCTATAATCAGTGGGCATGCCCAATTAGGGATCCTCGGATAAGATAGTAAGTTAGTACCGAACCTATTGTAGTCGAACGCCTATTAGAGAGCCCAGAATGGCCGAGATGCAGAGACTAGTATGGCCGAGCACCTATAATCGAGTCTACTACGACAGAGCAGTTACACATACGAACCTTATAAGGCCAGACCGTTATTTGACTTAGTATATTAAGAGAGTTGAGTCAAAATCAGCAGGTAAGCATATCTTCATATTATCTGTGACTCCTAGTTACTTCCAGTTATTACATTATCAGTTCAATTTCAACTTTCAGCTATTCTAATGCTTTACATACTCAGTACATTATTTCGTATTGACATCCCTTTTAATGGGGACACTGCATTTCATGCCTGCAGGTTGTGATAGACAGCCGGATAGACCTTCCCAGTAGACAGAGCACAACATCAGCTTGGTTAGTAAGCTCCACTTCCCCGGTGTTACCAGTTCTAGACCTTGGAGTCAATTTTACACATATATATACAGGTTTGATGGGTAGGTCGAGGCCTTGTCCCAACAATGATAGAATTCAGTTATCTCTAGAGGCTTGTAGACGAGTCCTGTGTATTTTGGATATCAATATTATGGCCTTGACAGCGCTGTTTAAATCATTGTCTGGTACTGCTATTTGGAGACATTCATGGCGACCACGTCGGCCCGTATAGATATGTATATGAGCTTTTGGGTATGTTTACCCCTCAAATGGGAGAGATGTTATTGTTAGACTATACAGAATATGGCATCAACGACTTTGATTGGTATTATTACTTTGAAGTTAGGCAGCACTAGCCTAAGTTGAGGGTTACCCCTCCAGAGTTCACTCTTACAAAGTGGTACGCTGGGGCCGAGTATGGCACCGGGTGCTGGCCACACGTCCGTAGGTTTGGGGTGTGACAAACTTGGTATTAGAGCAGTTCTATCCTAGGGAGTCTACAAGCCGTGTCTAGTAGATCCTTAATTATAGAGATGTTGTGCACCACATTATATAAACAGAAAGCTATATGGCATTTAAGAGTCTGTTACCCTTCATTCAAATCCAAATCGTGCAATAGAGCTGAGTCATAAGAGTTCGAGTCGGGACTTTTGTTTGATGATGATGCAGAACAATTATTTAGATTACAGCCAATTGGAGGGCTAACATAGCCACAGGTGAGGGCACTAATAGAGAGAGATATCTTGACGATGTGGCCCTATTTGAAGCCTTATCAGATCGTGCATACTAGATATGCAAATATCCAGCATAAGACCCTAGGATGGGAATATCAAACACACCCTATGAATAGCAGGACATGGGAGTATCGGAAGATAGAAGAATAAGTTGCAACAGGTAACAAAAGCAAGGCGAAGGAGGGTACGAGGTATCAAATTAGTGAAGATTTTCAGTATTTATAATTGGGGCAAAGAAATATAAGCATTATGACTTACCTTCAACCATAGCAGAATGCAGATGGGGTTAGAGTAACCCAAAATGGTTGATGGGTAGTTAGGGTTAGATGACACTTCCAAAGGATATTGTAAATGTGATATAGTTCTCCTTATGAGACACCCAGGCGGTACACTCTGAATAGTACAGTTAGATATAAATACTAGAATGTTTAGAAATTTTAGAAGACATGCACCGAAATCTTAGAAGGGATAACGATTTACCTTAGTATGGCTCCCGTTCCTATTAAAGTGAGGATGTTAGGCGACCCGAAGAGCCAGTAAATGGAGCAAGGGGAGCAAGAAAAAAAAGAAAAAACAAGGAAGAATGTTTTGTTGAAGTTTTCAGAATAAAGTGATAGACAAAAATATTTGAACGAGAATAAGAAGAGAGTAAATGAAGCATTATGAGTAAGATGTGATAAATGAGTGATAACAGTAAATCAAAATATGATAGGATGAAAGAGCCTATAGCTAAGAGAAGGAAAGGACAAGAGAAGACAGGCTTTTAGACGATAAAAGTGTATATGACAGTAGGTCATATCCTTATTTTGAGAAATGAGTTGGTGACATCAACATGATTACTAGAAGGCTAAGTTAGACCTCCGAAGTAATAGAAAGTAGTGTGGGCTAGTAAACAAGATGAAACTGAACATGAATTATGGATCGACGGATTTGATAATAGTCGACTAGGTGGAAATTTCAGAGATCGTGTTCCGACAATAATAGAAAGGACAACAGAAGAATAACCTCTAAAGCTCATTCAGGAAGATGCTTCCCTAAAGCAAGTACTGTAAGCAGAGTTAAGCTTAAGGGACTAAGTGTGCCAGTTACACTAGGTGTCACCCTCATGCGTAAGAAATTCAGTTATCCTTGTACATAAAGTTTACCTCCAGGCGAGTAAGATTTGTGATGATGTGAAACAAAGCCAAAGATGAAGAGGTAACTATGGAATATTAAAGGAAGAATGCGGTAAAAAGGGCGAAAGGAATGAGATTGCATTTATTCAGATCCTACAGATATGTTATGACCCCAGAACATTATGCAAGAAAGACGCAGGGGAGAGGCGGAAGGGTTCCTACTCAGGATGTTATTAATAAATAAGTGCGAATGAACACCTGATACATAATGAGCCAGTGCGAGAGTAAGTCAAGACAAAGGAGACAATCCAAAAGAAATGGACCAAGGGGTAGTTAGTAGTTGATTCAGGAAGAGACTAGTTTTTGGCTAGGCAAGAGCATACAGACAAATCAACTGATCAAAGGTTAACGTAGTGAAACCCGACATAGGGAATTCAGTCAAATGTTCCCTGATGAAACGTGAGCCCTAGTGACAATGTGTTATGTAAGAAGTTTCAAACTATCAGTAGTAAATTATAGATCAACATTAAGGTGAGTCAACAATATATGGATAAAAGATCCAATGCATGAGATGATATTAAGCTGTCACTATAAAGAAGAGCTGTAATGAGGAAGCATTAAATAACTTATATTTATACATATAGGATAAGCAACGAGAGAGTAACCTAGAGTTGGGTAGCAAACCTCGGTAATAACTAATTGAAGTAAGTGTTATGGTATAGTATGACATACCTAGATGTAGATAACTGAGACTCTGAAACAAAATATAGCAATAGTCTTAAGTTCGACAAAGTACCGAGCGAAGAACTTCAGTATACCTATTGATGCCTAGAGGGACAACTTGACATAGTTCTGTATAGGTTCACAAATGAGGCCTAGAGATTGGCTAAAGCTGGAGGAAAAAAGGAGAGAAGAGTAACATAGGCGCATATACAAGGATAGAGGCGTACAGGCTGCATGACAGAAGGTAGCAACAATTATGAGATTGGAAGAATTCCGACCATAGGTCATGGTGTGAGAAAGAGCCCTAAAGGGGGTTGGATTTATTCACATAACAATTTAGTAGATTGCAACGCAAGTGCTAAATTATTCATAAGAGCTATTAGTTATGAGACTGATAAACGCATTAGTCAACACTCGAGGACGAATGTTCCTAAGGGGGGGATGATGTTACATCCCAAATTGATGTTAAACCCCACACTGCTAAGTGAGAGTACGTCGTAAGTCAATTGATGTAAGCTCATAAATGAGATTATATTTGAAATTGCATAATGTAAGCTAATTATTTTACCTTGGAGGTTAAAAATATTTAAGATCATGAATAAGAAGTACCGATAGGGTTGGAAGTCTTAGAAGCTAAACGAATGGAAGAAAGGAAGAAAATAAGTTTTGTTGAAACTCGACAAGCTGGGAATGTTATAACATGTACTTTTGGGGAGAGACTAGGGTGCTTAACATGAAAAGATGGATATGTTATAAGTTATTTTAGTCCTATGATAGTCATGTATTAGGTTTTGAAGTCAAGGGGGTTTTGGAACAAAAGTTGGCAAATGTCATCACAAGTGTGCTGAACATTAGGTCAAATGTAGCTGAGCTTTTCTCCCAATATACGTTGATTTACGGGATGATCCACCTACCAAATTGAAGATCTACGACTCTATTTCTAACACCTTAAACCATTCATCGATACAACATCGATGTAGAGAGATATTCGCATTTGTGCAAGACGGCGCAAGCAGCTCCCAATGGGACCCACTTAGGCTGTGGTCGACCTACTTCACTTAAGAAATGATTTGAACGACCTTTATTTCTAATTTATCAAGCCAAACTCGTCCCTACACTCCTCCTAACCCTCCTAAAAAGATACCATAAGGGTTTGAAGTGATTCCAAAGTGATTACACCATATTTCAACATCAAAAGTTAGTTCTAGTGAAGAACAACACCTCTTTGAGGCTGTGTTATCAATGAGGATAATTGTGGGCTGTGTTTCGCTGATATTTCAAGTTTTTTATACTATTTAAGGAGATTGTAACTGCCTAGTAATTGTGCTTCCGCTTGCTTGTGTGTTGGTTACGTTGTTAGAATGATAAACTACAAGATAACACTTGGATTAGCTTGAGATGTTGTTGTTCTTCATGGAGTGATTTGAAAGTTGATTTATGAACTTTAAGTGGCTGGAAATTATGGAAAATAATCTGTCTATGATGTTGTTAGTATGATTATGTTGGTTTACATTCCAATCTTGTTGAGGAAATTGGTAACTAGAAATGGAAATGGCTATAAAGCACTTGGAAGTTGCTGACAGTGATATTATCTTGTGTTGGGCTATTTCGGGTAACTTTAAAATTGAGTGCAAGGTTGGAAATTCTTTAAAAGGTATCGGTTATTATACTGGATATATTACTAAGTTCAAGATTGAATGAAGGGATTCAATCCGAGCTTGCCGCTCGTCGTGATATGTTGATGACTTGTTAATGAAATATTTTTTTACCCTATTGTTGATGTTGTTCTCATCGTATTGCTATGGTTGTTGTTGGTATATGGTATTGGAGGAGGCCCTTGTTACAGGGTAGATGCTGCCATAATTTACGTAAACGAGTTGCTATCTTAAGTTAGGGACTTAGCCTTTACATGACACTGATTTTGAGACTAGGATATTGTATATAAATTCAGGAGTATGATAACTTATGAGACTAGGATATTGTATATAAATTCAGGAGTATGAATTCCCTTTATCTCCTTTGAATCTCCTTATGCTATGGAAGACTGAGCTGAGTTGTTTGAAGAGGTTCTTGGAAGCTATTAAGGACACAACGAGGTTATGTTACGTTACGGCTAAACCTCTCTTTCATTTTGTCATGATCCCGTAACTACATGTGTTTGATGAGAGATAAAGGGAATTCATACTCCTAAATTTATATACAATATCCTAGTCTCATAAGTTATCATATTCTCCCATTGTCGAGACTTTATATTATGTTAAGTATTGTCTTCTTCCCGTCATGAGAGCAGAGGGTCTAGATATATATAGATATATAGTATTACAGTATTTTCACCTCATCGAGCTATAATCGGTGCGCAGCCCCTATTGGGAAACCTTTGATCATATGGTAAGTTATATACCGAGCCTACAGTGGTCGAGCGCCTATGAGCGAGCCCAAAATAGCCAAGATACAAATCCTAGTATGTTCGAGCGCCTATGAGCGAGCCTACTATGGCAGAGCAGTTATACATATCGAGCCTTATAAGGTCGAACAGCGATTTTCCTTACTATATTGAGAAAGTTGAGTCAGTGTACGTAGGTAAGCATATCTTCAAATTATCTTTGACTCCCAGTTACTTCCAGTTATTATATTATCAGTTTAGTTTCAGCTTTCAATTATTCGGTTGCATTACATACGCGGTACATTATTTCGTACTGATGACCCTTTTGCTGGGAATGCTGCATTTCATTCCTGCAGGTTCTGATCGACAGCTGGATAGGCCTTCCCAATAGACAGAGCCAAACATCAGCTTGGTTGTCAAGGTCCACTTCCCCGGAGTTTCCAGGTCTTAACCTTGGAGTCTATTTTATATATATACAAGTTTGATGGGTAGGTCGAGGCCCTGTTCCAACCATAATACATTTCATTTATCTCTAGAGGCTTATAGATGAGTCATGTGTATTTTGTTGTAAGGCCCCGTTAAAAAGATTCGAATGATTTAAGATTTTATAGTGCGCAGCAGTATTTGGGAATAACGTGTTCAACTATTAAAGGAGACCCATGGGATAGAACCACAATATTTTGAAAAGAAAATATTGTTTAAGGTGTTTTGGAACATACTAAGGAGTTTTGTGAATGGCAAGAATTCGTGTAGAACAAGTTGGACACATTAAGTGGAAAGGATGTCTCAATTTGCACAAGATCCTATTTCAAACGCATGAAGATACCAAACTATAACGACTTAGGAGGTGATATACCTATCCAATTAAAGCCCTTGAGTCTAGTTTCCAGCACATCAAATCGTTTGTCATTTGGAAACTCCTGCAAGAAGATATGACAAAATTTCCAAAGGCTGGCAGAATATGATTATGCGTTCAATTCTGCGACCGCAGAATCATTATGCGAATCGTAAAAGTGGTATGTGGACCACAGAATTGTCGAAGACCAGTCCAGTGCAGCCTAGTTACGAGCATCAGTTATGCGGTCCATTTTGCGGATCGCATATCTGTTCTGCGGTCAGTTCTGCGACCGCAGACCTGATTTTAGAGGGTTTATTTTCTTATTTTTATAATCCGGCCCCATTATGATAAATAACCTTTGAGGTTTATTTTTGTGAGATTATCTGATGGTTTTTGAGCGAGGTAAGAGCATTTTAGAGAGAGAAGGAGGAAATCAAACATTTTTATCATCCAATCTTGCACCAACCTTCATGAATCAAGTAAGTCAATCACTAGAATATCATCTATCCTGGTAAGTCCTACTCCTAAGCTTTCATGCAAGAGGTTTTGAGTTCTAGTATATTGTGGGGGGTTGGAAATAGGGCATGCATGTGAAAATAGGTTGTAGTATGTGGGGTTAATGAATTATTTTGGGTAGTTTCTTGTTGAAATTGGTTGAGGGAGGAAGAGATTACCATTGTAGAGCTTTTCCATTTTGCATGCTAGGTGACAAAATTCCTAAGAGAGTTACACCATGTGAATCCTTCTAATTATTATCCCACTTTTTTGCAATCTTCCTATAGATTATTATTGCTAGAAGTGTTGGGACATTGTAGTAACTTAAGGAAAGCTCAAACAAGGTATGTTGGCTAAACTACTCTCTTAGCATCAAATTCCATAATGTTCTCGTAAGTTTCAAGTATGGTCGGCTCAAGTTCCTAATTCCTGTGTTCCGGGTTATCCCTTATTAACTCGACTATTCCGAATGAGCCTTATGTCAAAAGATATATGTTCAAAGTGGGTTGCGTATTATAATGTTATAGTTTTGAGTCGTGTTTCAAATGAAAGCTAGTATGCGGAATTGTGTGAGAAATACTCGACATGCTTAAGACTCTTAATTGCTCGTATGTATACCTAAGGTCTTGATTGAAAATGTATTACTGTTGATAATCTATAAAGATGCTTGAAAATGAAATAAGTGAATTGGGGATATAGAGTGTGGCCAACATGCAAAGAATGAAAGTAATACTTGTGGCTAGTGGTGCCAATTAAATAAGATGATGTGAGAAGGATTATGAAATGAACTTTGATTCAACAGTTCAAAAATTATTTTCTTCTAAAATAGAATGTGTGTTACTTTTTTATGATTTTAACTTGTGCATCGATTGTCAATCTTTTTACTCCATTTTTTTGAATGAAATATATCGTGCTTAAATTCTTCATTTCAAATAAACATAAAGTTGTAATTTCCAGAATAGTATATATGTTGATATTTGTTGTGACGATCCATGGAAAGAAGGATATGAAAGTGTGGAATTTGAAATGCGGCCACCATGCCTTGAATAAAGAATATTGTGAATAGCCAACAGTGACCAAAGGAAATATTATTGCTGTGATTGGTTGAAAATATTAATAGAGACTTAAGCACTGTGAAAGATGATGAGGTAAATATATTTGTGCTTTTGTTTCCCTTGTGTGTAAACCAAAAATGTTTTTGGGAGTATCATTACCAAACTGAGGAAGGGTGGGTCATAAGACCCACACCCGAAACTACACGGGCCGGTGTAGGGGTGGATAGTAATGGATTGTGATTATTACCCTTATTTGGGATGACATTATTCCCCTTAATTGGGATGAGGTTGAAAATATCTGTGATTTGGAAAAGTCAACCCACACGGCATATGTGATAAGGCGACCTAGCTGATTGGGTGGAGATCGGACGCCATGTTGCGCACATAGTGGTACTACTGTTGGTAACACCTTTCTTCCGCACCACATGTCAAACCACATTGTTCGTGGGGAGATGGCCTAGCCGATCGGGCGTGATCGGACTCTGTGCTAAAACATGATGGTATATCGGTGCTAATGATCTCCCAACCCAAAATATCTATTATTTTTGTATTTTGAAATTTATTATGTTTTAACTGGGCATTTGAATATTGTTGATTGTGACTTGGTTTTTCTATGGTTTTCCCTTTCTTATATGAGCATTCTATTTTGAAAGAGGACATTTAGCTTTACATACTAGTAAAATTCCATATGTAATAACGTCCCTTTTGCCGGGGCGCTGCATCTTCAATGAATGCAGGTGGTTGATCAACGGGAAAATTTGGTCCTCGTTAGCAATTACTCCTTATTCAGCAGGTTTTGGTGAGCCCTACTCTGTTCCGGGTTTGATATCATTCGATGTTATACTTTGTGTTTTGAGGTATAACCGAGGCATTGTTGATGGTATTTCTATATTATTCTTCTGTTTTTCTTAGAGGCTTTGTAGACAGGTCATGGGTGATGTTTGATGTGGGGAATCAAACTAGAAATGTTGGTATTTGCCAAACATGTTTTTCATTATATCTATAAACTTGTAATATTTCTGAAATTATGAATGAAGCTACTAATGGAAATTATAAGGGAGTTGTTAATAAGATATTTTCAGTGTTTGACTAAAGGAATGTATCTCCTCTTTATTCATTGATGAGTTTGGGTTGAAGGGGATCTAATAGGCTTGCTCGGCCGGGATCACTCGGTTGAGCACCGATCGCGCTCCCCGAGGTCGGGGCGTGACAAATTTGTTATTAGAGCCTAAGGTATTAAAGTGTCCTAGGATGTCTCGGAGCCGTGTCTAGTAGAGTCCTTCTTATCGATGTGTTGTCGACCACATCTATAATGAGGAGGCTACTTGGACATTTAGGAATTTCACACTTCTTTGATGGAGTTCTTCCCATCTCATAAAACTGTTAACACTCAGCGACAACATATATGACTATAGTCTAATTCATGAGAGATGACCTAACCATGATAGAATACATGAAGGGATAATTTATGATGTTCATAAGAGTTGACCTAGTTACCTCAGTGAGACTGTTCCATATAAGAGACTTGGAGATGTGATAGTAGTTAAACATAGATATAAGTCTTTCATAATAATGATTTAAAGGCTGTTTTGGGGTTAACAAAGATTTATATGAAAAAAGAAATCACCTTGAACACTTAAACTTCACGTACATCAATTCATTGATGAAGGATTAAACCATGAGCACTCATGTATGTTCTAGTTAGAGCCATCAAACAACAACATCAAATACACAACAATAGAATATAGAACAGTGTGATAGAAATAGAGATCCCAGCAAAACACTAAAGAAAATTCTGAAACCTAGACAAATATGAGAAGTCATTAAGGCATATTAAGGAACTGAATCGTATAAGGTATTTGATACAGAATAGAGGTCATCAAGATCACATAACAACTCAATCAATATTGATTAGAGATACTTAACAGCATAATGGATATCCATAGATCAACAATGAATCATTATGAACTAGAATAAAAAACTATAAACAAATGACAAATATCATAACAAAAACAGGTAATAGAAAGATAGCGGCATATCCATGATTTTTCGAACTAGACAATCAAAAGAGAAAGGGTGGAGGTATACTAACCCACTTTTATGTAACAGACCAAACAAGATTTAACTTTGCCGTGTAAGAACCAAAGCTTCAAGTTTTTGAGCAATGAAAGAACTCGGAAACAAAAGAAACAGTAATTGATGAGAAGGAGCCTGAGCTTTTTGAAGTCTTAGTGGTTTTGGTAGTTTGTTCAATTCTTCTTTCTTGTTGGGTCTATTAGGTGAAGGAATCAAAAGCCCTATTTATAATGGGCATTGAAGCCTTAGGGTTTCGCAGATTCAAACTCATAGTGGAGAGTGACGACTATCGAGTGATGCAAGCAAGGTCAAGTGAAAAAATCTGAGAGACAGAGGGGAAATCATTAAGGATTGTTACCTTTGGACCAAGAATAATCATGATAACCCCGAGCAACATTCATGCATACCATAGATTTAATAAGACATAGAAGGATTCCGGAGATTTACGTTGCACGATTTGGTCCAGGGTTTTGAATTTGGGGGTTTTGAATCTCCTTCAATGAGAATGGAAATACGATCTTAGACTTCTTATTCTAGGGACAAGGCGACTTGACTCTGCCAGTTGGATTTGAGAGCAAAAACAAAATGGTGTTTCAATTTTAAGGTCTAGCATTTGATGCCTCAGATTTAGTGAATAAATAGGGAAATATAAACGGGATAGGGAAGCAGGAGAGGACAATTTGTTAAGAGATTCATGGCCTTGCACAGATTTGTGCAAGGTTTTGGTTGATTGATTGTTCATGCTGGTAAGAGAGAAGAAGACGAAAGAGGAAGGGGGGGGGGCATGAAAGGGGGAAATGATTTTAGGGTTCGGGTAGTTTTAGGCTATCTCTGGTGTTAATGTTGAGGGAAGAGATCTGGGTCGTTGATGGTTTAGATCAACGGCCCTAATAATTCGGGGTTTAAAGGTTATAAGGAAAAAATTCGAGGGCCGTAGGATCTCCTGGTTTCAACGGCCAAGATTAAGTCCGCTGGGGTGCACTAAAATTGAAGGGGAAATATAGATAAAATGAGAGTCGTAAATTTGGAGGATGGACAATTAAGATATGTTGTGTTTCTTTTGCGAGTGATAGCGACGGGTGACGTGGCGCGATTTGATTAGCTAAGCGAGGGTGGGGGGGTCGCCAACTTGGATCGAGATGGGGTGTTTGGACTGGGTCAGGTATGGGATTGGGCTTGGTATTTGAGCTAGAAATAATTTAACTAATAGCCACTTTGTAATTAATTAAAGAGTTGCAATTGTGATCTTTTAGTCTTTTAACCCTTTTAAAATTAATTTAAATAAACTTAACTATTTTCAATAAAATATAGTACAAATATAAATACCAAACATACTAATGATTAATGTAATTAATTATTTATAAAATACTTGGTTTTCCAGTTGATAACACTAATTTTGAATTTTTAATACAGTAATCTAATTAGTCAAAATCCAAGAAATAATTCATTAAATTAATTATAAATCCTTTGTGTTGTATCTTAAAATTTATTTTAATTGAATTAAAATAGTAAGTATATTTGTAATTACATTTCAAAACTAATGCTTAACTAATTTTGTAAAAATGGGTATCTATTGATAGAAAATACTTTCAAAATATTCATGTAAATTATTAAATACAAATAAATTTATTTTAAAAGGGAGTGTCAAATTGGCCATCAACCAGCATCAGAGACAGAGTGGTTATTTCGGAAGATGGTTGTGAAGCAAAAAGGTATCATTGTATATTTTGATCTATGCTTTTCCATGGATTAGGAGGATTTTTGACGCCATTGGGGTCATTATAGAAGGTTGCGGGCATTTTATAGTAGTGGTTAACTTCTCACATTTTGAGAGTTCGAAGTTGATGAGAAAAGGTTTGCCTAGGCTACTATGGGACTGTACATGCTTGATTGCATACCGTCTTGAGTATGGATGTATTTAATGGCTTTCTAGTTGTTCATTGAAGGAATAAAATAGATTGTTGCAACTTGTGGACGAGTGTGGACTCGGGGGAGTCATTGATTACATAACGTTGTATCATGGTAGGTAATAGAAAGATGTTGATATGAGGTCAGACAAGTAGGCTATCTCCTGCGAGGAAGTTGGGAGTTGTATGATTTCTAAGGTTCTTTAGAAGAGATTTACCTTATATCCACCGGAGTGTGTGCTATGATGTGGGTTCGGATCGCTTGAGGAAGATATCACGATTGTCACGAGATTTAGTGTGCTTTTGGGCTGACGAATTGGGATATGTTATCGTTGGCGCAACATGAGCTTATGATAAATTTAGCTGAGTAACTGTGAGGGATCATGGAAATTATAGAGGATCGATCATTATGAGATATTGGGTTACATGATTCTGGCTTAGAACCAAGTGGGGGAGTCTATAATCAATTATTGGTCACCTACTCACGTTTTGTTATAGATTCTAGAATAAGGGACGCTTGGGGATTAGATATGATCTCAGGAGGAGGATTTTTTAATTCACCTTAGTTCGATATGGAGATTCTAGAAGGACTCTGGTTGAATATTCTTCTGTGGAGGTAGCGTGCGAGGGAAGAATTTGCTCTGTTGTTTAATTTTGGTGTATTCATGTGCTAACGGAGCACTAATTGTTTGACATAATTGGTTATGTATTCGGGAGTAGGACGGAGAGTGTGACTTTCGAGAAGGCTCTAATGGATTCAAGATTCAATATGTGGTAACTAAGGATTCCCGGATTTGTGTGTTACTGAAGATTCAAAACTTTGCTACTTTTTGAAAGAGGCTTGGAGCATTTTCGTATCATTATTGGTCTTACGAGGCAGTGTTTGGGAGATGGAAGGAACAACTTTCGATTCATACAAGGCTTCTTCAGAACAAGTACTTGGGTTGGAGGTACTACTAGTTGTACAAAAGGGAATAAGAGGCTCATGATTCTTAGGACATCGAGATTTCATATTGGATCTCCTGGATAAGTTTCGATCGAGGTTCATAATGTATTTGAAAAAGGGTTAATGTTACTATGAAGATAATTCATGAGTAATCTGAAGGAGTTGGGTCCCTTTAGCGGGTAATAGAGATGATCGGTTCTTTTTGTATTATAGTGTTGTGTGGGTGTTTTGAGGTAATACTGTTGGGATTATCAACCTGTACGACTTGGGTGATCTAGATGGATTTAGTTGGATCGGTTGTGCGCATATAGGCTCTTAAGAGTTCCCGATAATGTTGACAACTACTTGCGGCTGGTGTTTTCTACAGTCATGGAACATTTGTTGCGTATTGTGATTTTCACCTGAATTGAGCTTAGTGGAAGGTTTCTGGTTGATGGAGTGGGTATCCTATTCGTGATTCAGAGCTGATAATTGGATCCCTTGTATTTTCGCATATTATTGTGATTGATGCAGTGAGCTGTTTGGAATTGAGATTGCATAAATGGGGTTATAGTCTAGTTTCGAAAGAAATATCATGAGTTGTAGACAACATAGAAAATATCAAATGTTTAAGAGAAGGCGAGCACTTTTTTTGTGTCGCTTGAGAAGGGTGTGTGTCATGGAAGATGCATTTTATATTGATTGCAGATGCTTGTTTAGTACTACAGATATTACGTGGTTGGTAGCCATTGATGTTCAGGTTTTGCCTTTTGGTGCAGAAGGTTAAGGGGGTATCTCCCATGGGGTGATTATGTATGTGTGACGTGTTAGTCATTTGAGAGAAAAAGAAATGGAGATCAAGTATGGAGATTTTGCTAATCTCGCAATTTGGAGATTATATTTCTAAGAGGCGGATTATACCTCTTGTTGCAGATTGTGGAATTGCGTTAAGGAATTGATAGTTGACCATATGCATCATGATTAAGGTCAGTATGGACCTTTAGATAGTTATTGACTTATTTTGTAATGATTCGAATGGGTTTGGAGGCCAGCGGTAGGCCCAATTAAGGCGTGTATTCTACCTTTGATCGAATTCGCGTAGTCAATGCATCATTTTCTAGGGGCATGTCATAGAGCAGAATGGATGTTATTCATGCCTTGATCTGTTTTATGTGTTACTTCTTTATGACTTGATGGATTTTGAGATTACTTGGTTAGTTACATGCATGTTGGAGCCCTGTTTAGGCGTTGTGACAGTATTTGAGAAAGATATTTCTTGAGATATTGATTTTCTTATAGCACCTTAGTCATGCTTGGCCTTTTCCGTTTCACATTATGCTATTTGTCTTTTCATGGTTAGGTTCATGCATAATATGTGCCTGTTGGTTACACACGTGGTTATTGAGTATGAGCATTTGCACTCGGTAGGTATTCATATATGTATTGATATATGTAGATAGGGTTGCATACCTCAAGGATATTATATGTGGATCGAGTTGCACACTGCAACGATATTATGTATGGATCGGGTTGCACGCTCAACGGGGTTTGTTGGATATGATTCCTCGTGTTCGTTTTGTTTGTTTTGTTTCTCCCTTGCAGGATGGATTTATAGCATTATGCTCTTGATATTGTATTTGTTGAACTTGTTGGATAATTCCCTCCTGGTTCTTTTTTACATTTCTGAGCATATTAAAGCGATTACTTATTGACGCATGGATCACGTCACATGAGGTTCTTGATGGCATTTTATGTGTCTTCTTGGTCGAGCAACTTGTACAGGGTGAGATGAGGTTATTGGAGATGGGATTAGTGCAAATGGAGTTGTATAATGTATGTTTGGAGGACGAATGTCACAAATCAGCTCACAATTTGGTAATGGTTCTTGTGGAGCGGGAGAACCCCATGACTTTGATTTGGCAGGTGATTTTGAGTTTCTACACGTTTCATTCATCATTTGCAGTACAGAGAGGGTTGGAATAAGGTTTTAAGTGTCATGAGGTATATGACCGGTACCGGGTTTGGTTATGAGCAACTATTGTGGTTAGAATATATTACTATAGGTATAGGAGTTATGTGGTACATCATGTGGATACGTCTTGAGAATACATTTATGATTTGTTATAGCTTGTTGAGATTGTTACGATGTAGTTGTAAGAGAAACAGATCTTAGAGGGAGCTCCATAAGTTAAATTTGGTTCTGAGAATTGCAAGCTAAGGTTGAAGGAAGATTTTTCAGTCAGGATTGTGTTAATGGTATCATATGAATTGAGGTGGCGTGAGATCACCCAACGGTATGTGTGTGATGATTTATATAGTGTTTGGAAACTTTTGAATGACTCTTGGCATGTTCGAGGACGAACATATATTTAAGATGGAGAATGTAATTATCCGACCGGTTATTTTGAGCTTTAGCACACCACTTGGGGGTTTAAGATTTTGAGTAGCTTTATATTGTGCATTATGACTCGCGTGTATTGTAGGTTTTGACTTTCGAGGGGTTCCAGAGTTGATTTGGAAGAGTAATTCTTAAATTCGGAAGCATTAAGTTGGAAGAGTTGATCAAGGTTTGACTTTTGAGTAAACAACCTCGGAATCAGGATTTGATTGTTTCAGTAGGTTCGTATGGTGATTTTGGGTTTGGGTGCATGTTTAGATTCGAATTTGGATGTTCCTAGAAGGTTTTGACTCTATATGGAGAAAGTTAGCAATTTAAATAATTGGAGAGTTCACAAGTTTGACAGAGAGTTGACATTGGGTCTATCGAGCTCTAATCATTGTAATGGGAATTGGAATAGGTATGTATCGTCATTTAGGACTTTTTTGCAAAATTTGGTTGGAATCCAGATTGGTTAGACATGAATCAGACCCTTGGTTGATAGTTGGAAGTTCTTGAAGTTAAAAGAACGATTTTTTATCTTCGATTATTTGTTTTGATTTTATTTGTGGCATTTTGAGCCTTTATATACGTTTAGATAATGTATCCGTTGGAGTGCTTGGATGGGTCCCGAGGGGCTCGGGTGTGATTCGGGGTGGTTTCAGACAATTTTGGTTAAGTTCAAAATTGTTAGATTGTTGGTGTGTTGTAGTGCTTCGGGATCGCGGAGCTAGACCTGCGATAGCGAAGAAGGATTTGGCAGGCTAGAAGATGCTCATCGTGTTCGCAGTCCTAGTGTTGCGTTTGCATAGTGAGTCTTGAAGCTGGGGCCTTGGTTCAACGCGTTCGCATACGTGGTTTCACGTTCGCAAAAGAGCATCTGAGGCAGCGGTTTGGGTGCATCGCCATCGAGTGGATTAGGCCGTGATCACGTTGAGTTTTTACAGGCAGTGTATTTAAGTTGTAAATTCTGGGAGTATGCCTATTATTTCATGTTCTGAGCCCTAGACTTCGAAATGAGGATATCTACACCTAAAACTTGGAATTTTGAAAAGAAATTTGGGGTTTTTGCCTAGTCTTCAAGAGAGTGTATTTTTGAGATTTGAATATCAATTTAGACTCGGTTTTGGAAACATATTACATATTTGGACTCGGCCGGTTATGGGTTATCGGCTTTTGGTATTTGTTTCAAATTTTGGGCACGTGGGCCCGGGTTTACTTTTGTTGACTTTTGACAATTTCTTCAAAGATTAAAGCTTTATGGATTGGCATCGCTTCCTATGACATTGTTGGCTTGCTTAAATGATGTTTGGCTTGGATTTGTGCAATGGGAGGGCTAGATCACGGTTAAAGGCTAGTTGGATGAGGTAAATATCTTGCCTAAGCTTCGTTTGATAGTAATTTCCCCCTTGGCTATGATATTTGTTAAAAGTTGGGGGTGACGTATATGCGAGGTGACGAGTGTATATGCCTTTGCCATGGTTATTCATGACCTAAGTAGATTTAGGCGATTATATGCCTTGTTTTGGTATCACGCTTTCTTTCATATCATATTTTCTCCACTTCTATGACCATGTGAGTTGTTATTCATGCTAGAAATCATGTCTAGGCTATTTTCTTATCTATTGAGACATTATATGAGTGCTTTGGCTATGTTGAGCTCTTTGTATTAGCCGTAGTCATATTTTTCAGTCATGATATCAATCCGCGTGTTATATCTCCATCTCCGTGCATTTTTATATGTTATTGGTGTTTTAATTTGTGACACGAGTTTGAGCTGAGTTGTGGCACCTTGACATATTCTGTGTGGTATTTTGATTTTGGTACTGTCAGATGTGAGTATACTGAGAGTTTAGAGGATTGATGATGGATCTTTTCTTATAGAGACGTGGTGATATTGATATAGATGTGACGCGTATGACATCCCCGATTTTGGGCTGAGTGGTATTGATATTGAGGTAACTCGTGCACCATGTCACTTAGGATGAATTATGATGATCATTGACATTTGATCTGGTTAGCGCTTTGGCTAGGATCAGCCCCACCGAAGTCTGGTGATAACCCATGGTCTTTGGGCCCTTTAAGGGCAGGCTCACATTACTTGCTAGGTGAGGTAGTTATGTAAGACACCCATACAATGCTGAGAATGTGTGTATGTGTGTGTGTGTTAGGATCCATGGCATCATGCCATGTGCTGTGAGAGTGCTGAAACTATGATTGAGGGGCACTGTGTGCCAAGCACTTTTAACCTGCTGAGATTTCGTATATCAAATATTTAAACTGTGATTCCTAGTTGATTTGGCATGTATAACTGACTACAGGCTTAGAGTTGTATTGTTCCTCGTGCTAATTGGTCTTGATGTCTCCACTTGACGTTTGGAGCTTGATGTTATTGATGTATCTTTTTAAGTACCTGTCTAAGTGAATTCTGTGGAATTTGATGCCTTGACTGTTATATCTAAAAAGCATATCTAGTATTCCTCCTATTTTGTTAAGTGAGCATGTTTTTATTCGAGCTGCTTTTCTGTATATGTTATTATTCTGCTATTATTGCTATTGTGTTTGCTATGGATAGTGAGCATCAAACCTTGCCAAGATCATCACTGCTTTCATCTTGAGGTTAGGCTTTCTACTTATTGAGTACATTGGGTTTGTTGTACTCATACTGCACTCTGCACTTCAAATGTAGATCTAGGTGTTGTTGATAGCGACTGTTGCTCGTGAGTAGGATCCAAACTAGCTTGGATATTTCGAGGTAGCGCTGTTGTTCCGCTTGCTGGCCTTGAAATCCCCTCTTTAATCTTATGTTCTAACTTTTCAGGCTTATGGACAATATCATATTTTCTTCAAATATTGTATTTAATATTATGTTGAGCTCATGTACTTGGTGGCACCAGATTTTGGGGTAGATTCATTTGTATTGATATTTTAACTTTAGTTATTTATACCATTCCGCTTTTGAGATTATTTCTTATTATTGTTAAAGTTATTTCCGCATATTTGTTGAAGCAAGCAGTGTTAGGCGCCAACACAGCTCCGCTTGGATTTTGGGTCGTGTCATCGGCATATGCTCTGATTAGAATTTGGAATTTTGTAGGAGGTTTTGGCTCTATTTGTTGAAAGTTGGCAATTTGAAGAAAGAGTTCATAGGTTCGAATGGGAGTTGACTTCGGTAATATCGGGCTCTTATTGTGGTTTTAAGACCTTAGTTTTGTCTTAATGATTGATATAAACTTGTGTGCAAAGTTTGGTTGTTGTTCAGAATGTCTAAGTGTAATTCTGACACGTTTGATGAAGTTTGAAGGTTTGAAAGTTATGAGAGTGATTTGATATTTGATTCTTGCTTTGAATGGTATTTGTGGTGCTTCAATCCTTTGCATAAGTTTAGATTGGATATATGGACTTGCTATTGTGATGACACATGGTCACGAGGGGCTCGAGTGCATATATTCGATCGGTTTCGAGCGGTTTTGTTGTTGATTGGCAGTTCTGGTAATGATCCGTCTAGCTTGAGGATCATTTTGCGCAGGTGAAAGGTCATAGAAGTGAAGAAGTATGTTGCACTTGGGAGAAAGGACTTTGGGCTGGAGACATGCAGATGCGGAGATGTTGTCGCATATGCGGTGTCGCATAAAGGATGTTTTGGTCGCACCTATGCCTTCGCAGAAGCGAGGAGTGTGCGAAGATGCAAAGGTCGGCTGGTGGAGTGAAGATTCCAGATGCGAGACTTGGACCGCAGAAATGGCATCACATAAGCAAAATCCCTGGCAGCTTATTGTATTTCGAGGGTTTGCTCATATTTCATTGTTTTGAGTTTTGGAGCATGGAAATAGGCAAGTTTGAAGGAGATTTTTACTATTATTTTGAGGCTAATTAATTTCTACTTGGATTTTATTATATATCTTGTTTACTAAGAAAATTGATTTTTAAAGGAATATTTGAGGTTTTTGCCTACACTTTAAGAGATAGTATTTTAGTGGTTTTGAGATCCGCTTTGGCCTCAGTTTTAGAACCTAATCACTTATTTGGACTCAGCAGGTTCTGGATCATCGAGAGTTGGTATTGGTTTCGGATTTCAGTCATGAGAGCCCGCACTAACTTTTGTTGAATTCATAGAAATTCATCAAAAATTGAAGCTGTATGGATTAGGATCATTTTCTATAACATTGTTTGACTTCCTTGATTGATTATTGGCTTGGATTTGCATGATTGGAGGTCTAGAGAGAGGTTTCTATACAAATTTAAAGTTCAAGGCTAGCTCGGATGAGGTAAGTATCTTGACTAATCTAGTCAAAGGAATAGCCCTTAGGAAATAACTTTGTTTGACTAATTCAAATTTGTGAGAAATGATGCATATGCTAGGTGATGAGCGTATTGTAATGACCTGAATAGTCATTTTGCGTATTGGAGCCCCGCTTCCTATTTGATTCTTCTTGTATGTTTGGATGTTGTTTTGTGACTTGCGGGGATTGTTTTGGTTCCGGGAAGGTTATTGATTGAATTGGAACACTTGATTCCATTGTTGAAAGCTTAGGTTATAAAAGTTGACCATGGTTTGAATTTTGTGTAAACAAGCTCGGATTAGTGATTTGATGATTTCAATAGGTTTGTATGGTGATTTTGGACTTAGGTGTATGTTCGGACATAGATTTGGAGGTTCTTAGGGTGTTCTAGCGCTATTTGCCGAAAGTTGGCAATCTAAAATTTTGGGAGGTTTCTATGTTTGACCAGGGGATAACTTTGTGATATCGGATTCAGATTTTAGTTCTAGAAGTTGGAATAGTTTCATTTTGTCATTTGGGTTTTGTGCGAAAATTTTGGGTTCATTCCAGATTGGTTAGGCTTTAAAGTTTGAAGGTTCTTGGGCTTAAGTGATTTTCAATTTGCGTTTTGGCTTTTGATTTGTTGTTGTTATGTTATTGTATGTGTTCGGATGCTTTAGATAGGTTCGGGTAGTATTTATGGATTTCTCGGTGTGTGTTGACAGGGTCCCGGGTGGCTTGGGTGAGTTTCGGACTACCCGGAGCATTGTCAGAATTTGCAGATTTTGCTGGTGTGATGTCCTTATTCGCGATCGCGGAGGGTATTTTGAGATGGGAAGATTATTCTTCTTTGTGTTCGCGACGGTGAGGTTCCATTTGTGATGTGTAAAGCATATTGGTTTTCGGGATTGCTACTGGGGCGTCGCATTTGCAATGGAGTGAGGCAGGCTGGGGATGGTCAGGTCCTTGGCCTTCGCATTTACGGGAAGGGTTGCCCGTGGAGTTGTGAATTGCATTCGCGGGATGGAGGCCGAGTTTGCGAAGGGTCAATTCAGGTTGTTGTATTTTTGTACTTCGCAAAACGCTAGGCAGTGGCCGTGTTCGCAAAGGGTATCCCTGGGTAGACATATAAGTGATACCATTTCGGGAGTTTACCAATTCTCTCATATTTAAAACCCTAGAGTTCGAGAGATAAATATTTTTTAGAGCATTTTCACTACTATATTGGAGGTAAGCAATTTTCACATAGGTTGGTGATGTTGGGCATAATTTCATATATTTTAATATTATTTACTCTACATTATATGACTTTTTTATTGCATTTTATATTGTATATGCTTACCTTAGTTTGAGTATTTAGCTTTATACTTATTTGGGTGTTAATTGATAATGTAGGTATATTGGAGAGTGAAGATGGAATTTTTGGAGGGAAAAAAAGATTGATACCAATAATTACATAATGATTACTTGGTGAGTAATCATTACATGATGATTGGTTGATTAACAGACAAGTGAAAGTTATTGTAAATAATCAAATTTTACAATAACTCCCATTTGATTAGTCTCTAAGCTTGCAGGCGTATTTTCTCTAGTTTCCACGTTTACAACTTTAGATTAGTTATTGTAAATAATCAAACTTTAGAAAATCACTTGAACAGATTTAGTGTTTGAGTTTAATTTAGTTGATAGTTAATCACGAGTCCTTGTGGGAACGATACTGTACTTATTACTTTATTACTTGTCAACCATGTATACTTGCGTTTGTGTTACGAATGAAGGTTATTGATGAAGACGCTTGGTTGACGAAGGACTTTTATGGCCCATATTTTTGGGCTTATTATGACCTGACCTCTTAGAAGTATAATTCTGAATATGGGAGTAAGGGTTGGTATTGTGACGAATATTATCAATTAATGGAATATGTGAAATGACACTGTTTACTATTAACGTTGGTGGATGATTGGTCTAAGGAGAGAGCTGATTTTGCACAAGAAATTGACAGGTTTGGCTTGGCTGTGCACAATTTTGATGCAGATTTGTGAACAGGTTGATTCGTGTAACGCCCAACAATTTAGTGACGAGTTATGTGAAGGTGATAAAGATCTTATTAGCCAAATTGTGGAGCTAAAACGGGAATACCAATCATTAGAGCTTGTTCTTTTTGATGATGCCCTTGAGGGAGTATATAATATTGAGGATGTAAAAAAATGCAGTTTTGGAGTTGGGGCGTGTTGGTCCTCATTCTAAATATTTTTCTAAATTTTATTTGAATGGAGACATGGAGATTGAGATATTGGAGAGATGTAAAGATGAAGAACAAGACCCTTACATTTTAAAATTTCCAAACCGAAAAGACAAAACGACATACCTCACTTAAGGGCCAACATGTGCAAGCTGAGATTTGTATTGCTTGGTTCCTTTATTTTCACACCACCTCCGCAGGAACGTGACAGAAAATTGATGGAAAATTTGAGGCACAATTCATATCCTCAAAGTGGAGGAAAAAGTGGTGAAGTTTATATAAGTCGTGCAACGACTATAAATACGACGCTTGTTGAGAGGCAACTACAAATTTAATTCTTTTTTAGTGTTATTTTTGTGTTTTGTAGGAGTAAGAGCATGGAATCAAAGCCAATAGGTATACCCAAATCCTCCTATAGGTTGTGGTGGCGCCCAACATTGTCGCTAGGCAAGCCAACAGTGAACTAGCCCTATATTTATTTCTTTTAATAATTTCAAGGTACTTGATTTTTATTTGTTAAGAAAATTAAAGTGAAAAAATAATTAAAGTAAAGCGTAAGCTTATAAAAGAGAAAATATGGTAAAATAAATACTAAAAAGTCATAAACTGCCTACTAGTATGTTTTCAAGACTTGGTCTCACAAGTATATGAGCAACTAGTAGAATATACAAAGCACCTAAGCTACTGTCTGAAAGTGAGATAGACAGAAAGTAAATACAAAAGAGAGATACTGCGGGTGCTACAGAAGGGGCTCAGAGAGTGGCTTACAACTAAGCCTCCGGATAACAGGGGTGCGCGCCTGAATAGACACCAGATGCACCTGCCTCAGATCCTGTACGATTAGAGCAAAAGTGTAGCATGAGTACACAAACAACATGTACCCAGTAAGTGTCCAGTTTAACCTCGAAGTAGTGACGAGGGGCATCGACACTTACTATGGGCCATCAAATAAAATACAGAAATTCTAAATAGGCATGGAATATGTCAATAATAATAATAACACAATAGCAAGCAGTGAATAAATAATTCTTTAACTGATGGTAAATTCCAATGTCTCCAACTAACACTTACTAATTCCAAATCAATTTAGGTCATTAAATAGATTATAACCTCTCAACCTATAGAATAATATCAAGTGTGATCGGGCTTCGAGTGTTATTACGCACAATTTATGCCGAGGTCGTATGGCCCGATAGAAAATACTATGTGCACTGCCGAGGGTCATAAGGCACGAACCATAGATGCATCTATTATACTGCCGAGACGAACCGCTCGCTCCCATGAGAGTAATTAAGGATACCTCGCTCGCGGAAGTACTTGCGATGCTAGGGGACATGGATTTCTCAGAGTTATTATGTATTTCCTGAATTCTTCCCAAAAATAAGAAATCTTAATTTGAAATTTGCAACATTAAAATCCCTAGCCTCAGCTCTATTCAAAACAATTAATATGCATAATAAACACAATGGTATAATTAAGGCATGGTGTGGATCTAAGACTAGCCGGACATATCATGGAATATAGCTACGCACAGAATCTCGTCACCTAGTGCATATGTAGCTCCCCACACAAGTAATACACAACAAGATACACCTAAGGGGATAAGTTCCCTCTTACAATGTTAGGCAAGAGACTTACTTCGTTCTCAAGCTTACTTCGAGGTCCACAAATCCGCTCTAAGTCCTCAACTTGGAGCGAAACAACCTAAAACTAGCCAAATATTATTATAATTAATGAATATACACTCACAAGTTCATAATTTAACTATTAGAGTAATTACCCAACCCAAATTGCAAGATCCCTAAGATTCACCCCCGGGCACATGTACCCGGATTCTGGAAATTTTTTAAGATGATTGTTACCCATAACCTCACGAATTAAAATATATAATTTTCACCCAATTCCATAATCATTTTCGTGGTTAAATTCCATATTTATTAAAACCTATATTTTTACACTAAACCCATTATTTCTACAGTTTATGTGTTAAGAATCTAACCCAAAATGCGTGTATTGAACTCTTCTTATGTAGAAATTACGTACGCCAAACTGCTAGGTGAAAAACCCTCTTCAAAGAGCTCTAAAATCATCCAAGAAGTGAAAGAAATGAACCAAAATAGCATAAGTCCCAACATTAAATGGACCTTACTGCCTTCAGGGGTTTTCGCTCCTGCAATTGCACTGTTGCACCTGCGACTCCGCTTCTGCGGACAAGATCATCGCAGGTGTGGACCATGACCAGGTCTGCCATGCTCGCATCTACAGGCAAAGCCTCGCTTGTGCTAGCCCGCTTCTGCGACTAATGCATCGTACTTGCGAACCCAGTCTGGCTGGTCCCATTTCGCTTCTCCGATCGACTTCCTCGCACCTGCGAGTTCGCAGGTGCGGTTTCTGCTCCGCTTCTGCGACCACTAGCCAGTCCACGCAGGCTGCTTATGCAGTCAATCACTCGCTTCTGTAGGCGCGCCTGCACCAGAAACCCTACTACTCCAGCCTTCTTTCCAAGATCAACCATGTTTCGCACTATGTCGGAATAGCACCCGAGGCCCCTGAGGCCTCGTCCAAACACACCAACAAGTTCAAAATCATAAACGGACTCACTCGAACCCTTGGAACACATAAAACAACATCAGGACTAAGGATTACATCCCAAATCAAATCAAATCAATATATGAACTTCAAGTTCTTCCAACTTACTCCGAACGCGTCGAATCATACATAGACTACTTGGAACGACACAAAATTTTATGTGTAAGTCATAAATCACCATATGAAACTATTCCAAGACTCGGCATCCCAAACGGACCTTGATAACACCAAAAACCTACATCAATCAAAATTTAAAGAACTTGAAAACCTTCAATGCGCCAACTTTCAATATTAAGCGTTGAAATGCTCCCAGGTCATCCAAAACCCGTTCCGAACATACGCCCAAGTTCAAAATTATCGTACGAACCTATTGGAACTGTCAAATCCTGGTTTCGAGGTTGTTTACTCAAAATATTGACTCAAGTCAAACTTAACCATTTTAAGCCAATATTAAGGAACTAAGTGTTCCGATTTCAACCCAAAACCTTCCAAACTCGAACTTACCGTCCACAAAAGTCATAAAATAGTAAAAACACATACAGGAAATCTTATTTGGGGGAACGGGAATCTAGAAAGCAAAACAACCGGTCGGATCGTTACAATAGGTGTGTGCAAAAGCAAGCAGGTAGTTAGAACAATGTGTGGGGTGCTTGTACAAAGGATCATACTTGGGAAAAGGCTTTGTATCCCGTGATCTATTAGTGCTTCGGCCCTTGGTGCAAGTTAGACACTTTTACCCTCTTGTTATTTATAGTGTGCATTGTGGATATAACATAATTTTAAGTGTGGGGGGAGGAGATCTTTTGGGTGATTATTTTGTCCTATCCTAGGTGATTTTTTTGTGAAATCATAACTAAGTTGTACTACTCTGTCTTAGAATAGTGATTTTCATAAAAATAAATAAATAAATAAAAATTGTAAAAAAAGTGAAAAAAAATTCTGAAATGTTTGGACTTTTCCGGATGATGGATTTTGTGGATAACTTTCTCGAGGGATTAAAGTTCAATGAATAAAAAAGTTGCAAAAATATTTTCTTCTTGTTTGTAGTTAGTTTTAGTTAGGTAATAATTCCCCTTGGTTTTTCTTTTTGCTTAATTATTTTTCAGGGGATGTAACTTGAACCGCATATTTTTATTTATTAGAATTAAAGTAGGAGTAGGAAGGAAGAAAGAAATGCTCTTAGACGCCCTTTGAAATATTTGATGCCAACATATTTAGGCCTTGGTCTGTGTGCTATCTTTCCCCGTATTTCATAATTTTTGATGCCTTTACAAATTGGATAGCATGCCTTATGATTCCTCTGCCTCGTTTTTTTGACCCGTGTGCACTTTGTGTTTTATGATGCCTACATGAATACTTACTTTAATCTAAGAGTCGGAATGAGATTGTCCTTTGTGAGTCATGTGCCATGCGTGAGTGAGTTTTTGTGTAGTCCTTGAATTGCATTTTTGAGTCAAGAACTTGCCCTACATGTGAGTTAGAAAAATAATTTTAGACTTTCTTTAATCTTTTTGAGCTTAATGCATGCCACAAATAAAATCATCTCTAGTTAGCCCTGTTGAGCCTGTAGACCTTTTGTTTTGCACCCACATTACAAGCGCATATCCTTTTTGTTCTTTATTGATATTATTTTGATTATTTTACCTATTGAAGAACTTAACTTCAAATCAGTGTTAGAAGAAGTAAGGAGGGAACTTGGGTGGCTTTTGAGTACAACCAATGATAGGAAGAAAGGTGCACTTGTATCTTCAAGAAAATCATTGGCGGGGAGCGTAATGTAAAAGAAAATAGTTGAAAAAGAAATAAATAATAAAAAAGATCAGCAAGAAAGAAAAAACCTTTGTAGAAATACAAAATATGTATATCTTGTACTTGCTAGTGCGTGTAAATCAAAGTAGTGCTTAAAGAAGAGGGAAAATTTGGAGGTGATCTTCTTGTGACGTTTGAAGTTGGGTTGAAGAGAGTTGCGCTTAAAATGATTATTTGACATGTTAAAGTGCTTAGGAGGGTTAGCTACTCTTACTGAATTGTATCTTACGGTCCCTTAGTCCACATTACAATCACGATAAGGTCCAAATTGATTTTAGACCTAGTGAGCCTACATTAGTAGATACTTACATAATGGGCAAGCCTATGGTACGTTCTTGCATGCATGTTATTTCTTTGAGAGAGTAAGTGATTTTTTTCTTATGTGTGAGTCCTTAAATTATATTTGGACAAACTAATTTGAATGTGCGGATTGTCTACTCTCATTGTTTTACTGTGAAGACACATTGTTTCGCAATGGATAGGTAATGTTATTAGACTTCTCGTTTAGGGTGCGTGTTCAAGCCATGGGTGCTTTGTAACGTTGAGTTGGTTTTTGAGCCTAGGATTATCATGAGCATATGGGTTGCATACTTTGAATAAGTTTGTCATGGAAAAGTGGAAAGTGTGTGGAATGTACACAAACTAGAGTTTAATTATTGATATCAACCACACTCATGGGTGTAGTGTGCTTAGTTTCTATACGCTCCCTTATGATGTGGTATCTTGAGTTGTGTGGTTGAAGTAGTAATGTTTAGGTTGCTCGTGGACGAGCAAAGTTTCGGTGTGGGATGGTGATGTTGGACATAATTTCATATATTTTGAAATTATTTACTCTATATTTTATCACTTTTTAATATTATTTTATATTGTGTATGACCAACATAGTTTGAGTATTGAGCTTTATGCTTATTTTGGTGTTAATTGATAATGCAGGTATACTGAAGAGTAAAGATGGAATTTTGGGTGAAAAAAAGAATGATACCAATCATCACATAATGATTACTTGATGAGTAATCATTACATGATGATTGCCTGATTAATAGATAAGTGAATGTTAGGCAGCATGAACTGAAAGAAAGCAGCAAACCATTTTTTATTCCAGCACTTTCGCGCTAGCCTAGACCTTGCATTGCGGTATTTATCCTATTTCGCCCGAGATAAGATTATTTTGGCCATACACAGTCTAAATTCGCATAAAGTTTAGAGGAGATCTAACATACTTTGAAGGAGAATTCACGTACGGGAACCCAACCCATGCTTGGAGGAGGATTTCAATTAGTTTTTCTTCTCTTTTCTTTCTTTAACATCATATTTCATTAGTTGTAGAGTTGACGGTGCTACATGAACGTTGTAGTTTGAAGTTTGAATTGTTCTTATTATTTTATGGTATTGATTTATTTATTCAATCATGTGCTTAATTATTTGACTATCTGATCAACAATTGAATACTATCTATGAATCTAGGATTGAACTTGAGAGAGAGAATTCTAGATTGCATATAGGATTGACTAGAGCAAGATCTTTACCTGAATTACGGGGAACTGATTTGTGGTTAGGTAGGGATATATCTAATCACCTTGTTTGGTTATTATACAGGAATTATTAATGTGTTCTTGTTAATCATAATTCCATAGGAATATATTAGGTTAGCTTGAATAGACGAGTAGTACTTCAGAAGAATACTACGAGTAGTATTAACCCTGTCAATGAATAAACTAGATAAATTAAACGGATAATTTAAGTAGAAAACTGAGCAGGAGTGTTAGCTAATCCATAGCTCTAGAATTTTTTCTCCCATTGGATTAGTCTCTAAGCTTGCCGACGTATTTTCTCTAGTTCCCTATTTTACAACTCTAGATTAGTTATAGTTAATAATGAAACTTTAGAAAATCGCTTAAATGGATTAATTATTTGAGTTTCATTTAGTTGATAGTTAATTACAAGTCCTCTTGAGAACGATACTCTACTTATCACTTTATTACTTGTCGGCCACGTATACTTGTGTATGTGTTTTGGAGCAACAGTTTGACTTTATATCTTGAATCCCCATGGATTTCAATACTTGAAACTTGAAATTTTAAAAGAAAAATGTGTGTTTCTGTCTACAACTTAAGAGAGTGAAAATTGGGGATTTGGACGTTGATTTAGACTCAGTTTTAAAATCTAATAATATATTGGGACTCGTGGAGTTATGGGTAGTCGAGATCTAACCATTGACTCGAGTTTGACAATGTGGGCCTGGGTTGGCTTTTGTTGACTTTTTGGGATTTCATTGAAGATCGAAGCTTTATTGTTTGGGGTTATTTCCTTTAGATTGTTTTATGTTATTGAGTTATTTTTTGCTTGATTCGAGCTGACTGGTGGTTTCTAAAGGAAAGATTATTTTGGATGGTTGATTTTGCCCGTTTGAGGTAAGTGTCTTCCCTAATCTTTTGTGAGGGAATAACCCTCATGTTAGAAATCATGTTTTTAGGATTATTATTTCCTAATTAGACAGGATGGGCATTTGTGAAATCATTCCTAAATTGATTTAGCTATAGTCATGTCTTATATCTTAAGCATCCACCCACACTTTATTATTTTGATGCCCTTGTACACTTTATTAATAAATTCTAAGGGTATGTCTCTTGATGACAATTTATATGTTGAATTATTATGATTATGGCACATGTGGACTTGTTAGGGCGGATACTATTGTTATGACCCAAAATCCCACCTTAACGATCATGATGGTGCCTAGTCTATAAAACTAGGTAAGACGATTACTTACAATAGTTAAACCAGTAAACATGATATTATGAAGCAAAGTTTAATATAAATGCAGAAGTAAAGGTGATACAAGACAACACGGCAATAATCCAACAAATCCCCAAGACTAGGTAAGATAGAGTCACGAGCTCTAACTAAATACATAAAAATATCTCAAAGTACAATATTGTTCAGATAGATAATTGACAGCATAGATTTAAGGAAAGGACTCCAAGGGACTACGACAAATAAAATAGCTCTACTTTGAATCCTTGCAATCAAAGAAGCTCTCACAGCCTGGGCCCGCTACCTCTAACACTTGGATTTGCACAAAAATGTGCAGAAGTATTGTACGAGGAAACCACAATCGGCACCCCAGTAAGTATCAACACTAACCTCGTAGTGGAGTAGTGATGACGTTCAAGTACAGATATTCACTAGTCAAATATAACCTGAGCAAAATGCCAAAGACCAACAGGAAGAATGGCATAAGGCAATAACTGAATCTCGTCAGAATAACTGATAACAATTTAGAACAAATAAAGGTCCAGTCTTGACTCCATGTCATCCAATTTAATCACAAACATATATAACCTCATGCCCACCTTTTAAATCAAACTCGCATGGAAAAGACTTCATGTCACAACATAAGTATCACTTACATGGCATAGACCTCGTGCCACAATATAAGTCACACTCGCACAACAAGAGGGATTTATCAAGATTCAGATAATGTAAAGCATGATAATGACTTTCTTTTTACTTCAATCCATTATGTTACCAAAAACTCAATAAATATGAGGTAACAACTCCACATAGGTAAATGCATATTGGCAACCAAATAATCAAGTGATAACACAAACACATATTAGCATGTCGGAAATAATGCAACAAATCACGTTGAATGCATGACACACACAAGTAGTCATAAACCTCGTTCTGAACCCTTATACACTACCAACAATGATGAGGAAAATCCTATTGCATTATCATTATGTCACGCCCCGACCTTGGGGAGTGCGATTGGCGCTCAACAAGGTTACCCCGTTCAAACAAGCCTGCATAATGTCTTCTACCCTACTCACCCAAGAATAAAGAGAAGAATACATTTAATTAATTAGATGATAAGTGGTTATGTGTATAACACCAGTTCATTTTCATAGGATACTTCATTAAAAAGTCTCCAGAATAGTACACCATACAAAGTAGAATAGATGATACGATTACAACATTTTTAGTTTAGCCTTCCCAAAATAGGATACAACTCACACTGTGTCGGCGGAGCCTTTAACAGAAACAAAAAAGTACTAAGACAGTACCGACCATAAGGCCCCGGCTATACCTCAAAATACTATGTACAAAAGATGAGAGATGCATGACCCCAAAATGAATTGGGGCTCACCAAGTCAGCTGAGGAGAGGGTGTGCTGCTATCACTGATGAATATCATCTCCTGTGGAACAACCTGCATCCATTAATGATATGTTAGTCCATATGGAATAGTAGCAGTATGTAAAACTAAACACTCTCTCAATAGAACGATTAATAGTAAACAGAGAACGAACCATGAAATCATTAAGAGACTCAAACAGCTTCAAGGTGTCAAATTAGGGGAAATATAAATTTCAAGTAAGTTTCACTCTTTTTAAGTTAGGAGATTATTAGCACCGATACACCATCGTGATATTAGCATGGAGTTCGATTTCAGCCCCATCGGCTAAGCTGTCTCGCCCCGAGACATCCACTCACAATACCACCATGTGTGCTGTATGACGTCTGATCTCAGCCCGATCGGCTAAGCCATCTCACTATAATGCCATATGAATCGAGATCATATCACATCTCGCTAGCAATAACATCATCCCGTTTAAGGGGAAACATATCAACTCATCAATCGCATCCCATATAATGGGAAACAACCTCATTAACACGGGGATTTACCCCTCAATCACTCCTACACCGGCACATGTAGTTTGGGGGTTAGGTTATTTTGACCTACCCTTCCTTAGTGACTAAATGATACTCCTGAAGAATTTATTATTAAAAGGATTAACTACTTATTTCAACATCTTGTTCTAACCTCTTTGTTTCATAGGCACTAATGGCCCCAAGTGTAATATCATTTTTGGCATGTTTGCCGTATTTCATATTCAATACTTACTGTTTCACTTTCAAACACCATCACGGATCGTCAACAACAAACATTTTTATTCAAGACTCTAAGTACACGTTTGAGCAGTTAAAGGTCTTAGGCACATGTTATTTCTTACACAATTCGACATGAAAGCATTTATTAGAATTACGTTTTCAAATCGTAACATATTAACACACAGCCCATACTTAAATCACATTCTCAAGTAGTAACTCAACATAGCAAAAGCATTTGGAGTACATATTGAACGCATATATCATTTGACACAAGGCTTATTCGGAATAATCAATTATTAATGAGCAACATGGGACTTACAAGGCCATTGTGGGTTTCAATTCTAAAAGAGGAGATCAGCCAACATACCTCGCTTTGAGCTTTCCTTAATTCACTACATCAGTTTCGAAAATCCTAAAAAGTTTGATCTATTTAGAGATATAGCAAAATTGAATACAAATTAGGAAGGAGTTCATGATTCCAGCTCATTTGAGCATTTTTTTCAAACACTAGGTGGGAACTATGATTTCTAGCTTCTCATATGATGGATTTCCTCCAACCCACAGCCCAAGGTCTACCCATTTGAGTTCAACTACCTTTCCACAACTCATGACTGTACATACATGCATAGATACACTCTCACACCCAAGAATCACACCCCTCATTAACAATCTTCTACCCCAAATTCGAAATTGAGACTAGGACATGGAACCTTACCTCTTGGATGAAGAATTTATGAGTTTCTCCTTGTGAATTCTCCAACTTTGAGCAAGAATTGATGGACAACTATCTTAGGAACTTTCCATCTCACTCTTTGGCATTTACTCTCTCTAAGAATATCAAGTTTTTACCTTATAAATGGTCTTCAACGACTATATAATGAAATAGGGTCGGGTTAAAAAAATTAAAAAAATGAAGGCCTGATTAAATCTGCAATCGCAAATGCGACCGCATAATGCTTATGCAGTCCGCAAAATGGACAACATAATGGCCCTCCGGAACTGGCCATTTCTGCTTCACTTTGCGACAGGTTTGCGGTCGACAGACCAATTATGCGGTCGCATAATGCGCCGCAGAACTTCCTTGCATATTTCAACCTCGACCCCATGAAACCCCGGGATTAGGTAAAAATTTTTAGGGGACTTACACGTTAACTTCCCTTTCATACATTTCGATTATGGTTGCTAATTAATCGAATAATTTCTCTCGTAGTATTCTCTCGAATTACTACTCGCCTATTCAAAATATATTAATGCTATATTCCAATTGATATTGCGATGTTTAATTGAGCATTGTGACTACGTATATTCCTATACTAACCACAAATCCGCCCCCCGTTTAGCGTTAAGATTATGCCCTCTTCAATTCTTTTCTAAGATGTAGCTTTCCCAAGCATAGCATAGATAGTAAATAAAACTTAACTGTTGGCCAGAAAATTAAACAATTAATCACATAATTGAAGAAGCAATCATATATTAACGAATTATAATCAAGGTCCAGTAAATTTCAAACAACAATATTTATGGCTAAATCACAACCCTAGAATATATGGGTTTGTAACAACCCGGGCGATCATTTTGATTCTTGTAGCCCCATTTCCCCATTTATTGCTTATTCTTTGTTCATTTATGGTTATATGACTTGCTGGGATGGTTGGTTTGGTTCTGGGGATGTTTCTGAATGAATTGGGACACATAGTTCCAAGGTTAGAAGCATAAGTTAAAAGAGTTGGCCAGATGTTGACTTATGAGTAAACGACCCTGAATGGAGTTTTGGTGTGTTTTAGTATTGGTTTTAGAAGTTGGGAGTTCAATATTTGATTAGGCTTGAATTGGGGCGTGATTCGTGTTTTCTGTATTGTTTGATGTGATTTGAGGCTTTAATTGTTCTTGTCATATTTTAGGATCTGTTGGTATGTTTGGATGGGGTCCAAGGGGCCTCGATGCGATTCGGATCATGTTCATCTCATTTTGAACTTGTTGGACTGCTATAATTGCTGTATCTGGTTTCCTTATACGCATTCGTGAGGGAGCGCTCACGATTGCGAAGAGCATTCGGGTGACTGGTGAAAATATTTGTAAGTGTTTGCAAAAACTAGGACGTGTGCGCAAAGGTTCTGGGAGTCATGCATTGCAAACGTGTTTAGACGGTCGGGTTCACGAAGAAGGGAGGTCGGGCAAAGGGCAGCAAGTGATTTTTTCAACGCGGTCACGTGGTCAGGACTGCGATCCCTTAGATATGTGTTCTTAGGGATTGCGCTCGTGGCTGGGATGTCGCGTTCGCGTAAGAGGTTTTGGAAGCTAAGTTTATTTGTGCTTCGCGAATGCGAGGCAATTTCTGCGTTCCCGAGGAAGAGCAACTGGGCAGAGTATTCAAAATTTAAACGAGGTTTTGAGTATTATTTCATATTTTGGCTTGTGAAGCTCGGCTAGGGATGAATTTTGAGAGGGATTTCACTGCAAATCAAGAGGTAAGCAACTTTTTAACATGTTTGTCCAATAATATTGAATACCCATTGATTTTTACACCTAGATTATGTGTTTCTAAGGCGACATTTGAGGGATTTTAGACTGCGAACTGGAGGTAAGATTTGGGGATTTGAGGGTCAATTTGTGGTCGAAATTGGATGATCTTTGTATGGTTGGACTCGTTATTTAATGACGGTTGGGATTTTGTGAATTTTGACTAGTTTTGAGGCATGGGCCCAGGGTTGACTTTTTTTAAATTGGTTAAATAACTTAGCTTTATCATATGGGATTGATTCCTATAGCTTGTATTGATTTTATTATGTTATTTGTGAATAGATTTGAGTCGTTCGGAGGCCGATTCTCGAGGCAAGGGTTCGTTGGAGCATTGAGTAGCGCACTTTGAGGTACATAGCACTTCTAAACTTGGTACTGAGGGTATGAATCCCTATTATACGTATTATATGGTTGGTGCTGAGGTGACGCACATGCTAGGTGACGGGCGTATGAGCATGCACCGTGGTAATTATGATTCAATTTTTTTTTGTGGTACTATGTAGTTATCTAGTCTTGCTTTATGCATGTAATTCCTGCGTGTTAGAATAATTGAGCTGTGCTTCATGTTAGAAATCATGCTTAGGCTATGTGATTATTTTGTTGGGATCAACTGAGGTTATTTCTACTGTTGAGTTATTGGCTTAAATTGCAATTATGTGCTCAATCATGTTTATTCATTTGCATATCATATCTTAGTCTCTTATATCATTACAGTTTACATGATATTATCATTGTTTGGGCTGAGTGGTATGAGATTTTTGAGCCCATGAGGCTAGGGAGATTGATGACTGAGTTGGGCACTGAGAGACGGACTGTGAGTGATATTGTGGATCGGGCTGCACACCGCAGTAGGGCATATTGGCTTTATGTCGATTATTATTATTATGGATCGGGCTACACGCTGCTGTAGGAGTTATTTCCTTATTTATTATTATGGATCAGACTGCACGATGCAGCAGGCAATATAGGCTTTATATTAGCGCTTGCTCAGCATCCGCCCCTCCATAGTCATACATACCAGCAGTGAGCGTAGGCACCCGTATAGTGCTGAGTGATATGTGTGTGATGAGTGGGAGTTTGAAAAAGAAAGATTGAGTATTTTGAGAGTGTGAGTACATGGGATATCATTGTGATCCATTAAATTTGACATTCATATTTGACATATAGCCATAGAGATGTAACATTCCTCATGCTACCTGTACATGGCATACTTTATCAGTGGTGAGCATAAATTGTTGAACTTGAAAGTATGCTTAAATTTATGTACTATGCACGAGCTGAATATTGAAGTTCTCTAGTTATTACTGTCATTATCTTGTTATATATGTGTTGTCATTATTTTGACTCGGATTGTATCTTTCCGAGCTCGTCACTGCTTTCGGCCCAAGGTTAGACCTGTTATTTATTTAGTATATAGGATAGGTTGTAGTCATACTACACTCTGCACTTCATGTGTAGATCCAAATATATCTGGATGAGGTGGTTACTCGAGTGGTGATAGTACCTGTTTGGAGACTTCGAGGTTGCTGCTATGACACCCGCTGGCCTTGACTCTCCATCCTTTCATTTTTATTTTAGCACTGTTCTATTTTCTCAAGCAATTGTATTCGAATTTTTAGTCATTCATTTTTGTTTTGGGATCGTTGTAGTTGAGTTACAGTCGTTTTATCACTATCTATGAGATTTTCTACTGTTGAACTTATTTAATCATGCTTTTAATTCAAATGTGTAGTCATTATGTGACTGTTGGCTTTCTTAGTATTGTGTTAGGTACCATCATGACAAGTAGGTATTTTGGGTCATGACAAGTTCGTACGAGAGCACTAGGTTACTTAGGTCTCACGAGTCATGAACAGGTTTTGTAGAGTCTTGCAGATCGGTACAAATTCGTCTATGCTTATTTTCGAGAGGCTACCGAAAAATTAGGAAACTTCACTTTCTTGTATTCTTGTCATGCGTATTTGTCGATTCCGGAAACTAAACAACTATTATTCTATTCTCTCACAGATGGTGAGGACACGTGCGACTAATCAGGCGGATGACCATCAGTATCACCAGCTAGGGCCGCGAAAGGCTAGAGCTGCGGTAGAGGCTGAGGTGCAGCTTGTACTGCTGCTAAAGCAGTACTTGTGGAGCCACTAGTTGCTCTAGCTCAGGAGCAAGTACCTGATGTGGTCGAGCCGGTGGGACCAGCTTAGGCACCAGCTGTGCCCATTATGACTCCAGGCCTTCAGGAGGCTTTGGCTCGGATATTGACTGTATATGCTAGCCTTGCTCAGGAGGTTTCGGTTTCTGCCGCACCAGTCACTTCTCAGGCCTAGGGAGGTGCTCAGACTCCCACCGCCCACACTCTAGAGCAGGTATTTCAGGGACTCCAGACGCTGGGGCTGTAATCGTGTTTTTTTTTTCTTATCCCACTCTAATTTACTGTACTTTAATTGACTTTGAGCTTTAATCACTAGTGTTTTGCAATAATTGTGTGTTTTATGCTTTGTAAGAGAGATTCCAAGTTATGGAGATGTTATGGAATGCATTCAAGCTATTTTGGAGCTTTGAAGTCTGAATAAAAGCCCAAGGATTAAGTTGAGATCATGTTGGGGGATCAACGAACAATAGTGCATTTAACGAGAGCGACAAAGAATCGAGCAGGACGGCACCCAGGTGCGCTCCACATGCGTGAGCACATCTCCAGGTGCGCCGCCGCGCACGTCCTATTCCAAAAAGAGTCCTATTTTGCGTAGGAAAAGGTGTGCTCGTTTGGGCCTGACCCTACTTGGTATATATACATTGAAAAATGGTATTTTTTTGGCTTGTGTCAAATCTAAGACCTAATGAGGCTAACGAGAAGTTGGAGAAGCAACAACACAAGGATTTCATCATTCAACAAGACAAGAGTTGAGATTGTTTTATGTTTTCCTTTAACTTAAAGTTATTTGTGATGAACTACTCCATATCTATGGAGTAGTTTTCCGTTAGGGATTGATTGATTTGGTGTTTTTGATGATTGTTTGTGGATATTAACTCTAGTTTTTATATATTGAATCATTTTTGGATATTTTAATTGTTGCATCTATATTTACATGTCATGTAATCCAAAGAGGCATAACTTGTGACGTTTTTGCATTATCTTGTTGGTTGAATTCAATGATTCTTCACAGTAATCAAAAGAGGCTAGTTGAATTATTGTTTATACCTAGTTAGGAGGATAATCGGAAGAGGTTATCCTAAAGTCCAATCCACTACGAATTCAAGACAGGCTCCACTGTGATACCTCGTGCAAGTTCTAGTTAATGACCTGAAAGAAGTCACTAGCTTCTTGCTATCGAGCGTGCCTTAGCCTTATGCATATCTTCACCGAACATAAATTGGTTCATATTGTGAGGTTGAGACTTAATCGAGATAGGAGCTTCTACTACACGTCGAACTAATAAATGAATGAATTCGTGTGACTCCCAAAAACATTACGAGTGAATTAACTAGAGTTAATCCCATGCAATTATCTTGCACCTATCCAATTAATCCCTATATTTTCCCATTTGATATCTTCTTTGCTCACTATAGTGCGATTGTCACTAGCCAATAGTTTAGACTTTTAGTTTTAAATCACACAAATCTAAATTATCGACTATCTTAGATAGCAATTAAACTAGAAGCTACAAAAAAATTGTTTAAATCCAATCCTTGTGGATACGATATTATATTATACTATATTCGACTAGCGACCAGTATTCAAGTGTGTGTTTTGTGCTCGTCAATTTAGGTGTCATTGCCGGGGATTGGCAATTAATAGTGTTCAAAATAGCTTGTGGTACTAATTTAAGAATTTTTCTTTTTATTTTATTTTTCTCTTTTAACGTTTGTTGTTCCTTGATTGGGCACAGCCTACAGGTTAGATTGGTGCATGACTCGATCCTCTGGGAAGGACGTCCTACCATACGAACCAAAAATTGAGAAACAACTGCGACAGCTCAGGAAGAAACTAAGTCTTCCCGATAACACAGAGAAGGATGGGCAATCCTCAACCAAAAATATTGTGGCTGGAGATTACGATAATGTTGATTTGGCTGCAGGAGAGGCAGCCCAGCAAAGTGAAAGAGATGAATGTAGAGACTGAAACTGTGTTTGAATTGGGAGGGTTCTAAGGAGATAGTGCGAAAGTGTCAACATAGCGGAATTGAACTCTGGATGCAACTCTATGATTTTTGGGATAGATTGACACCAGCCACAATTAGAAGATTGAGCAATGCAGCTGGAGGCCCTTTTATGAAAAAAACTCTAAAGGAGATAGTCACCATTCTAGATGAGTTGTCTGAGGATGCAAATCAATGACCCTCTAAAATTGCTTAAAGAAAAAGATCAACTGGTGTTCACCAAGTTGACTCTAACAATCTGTGCAGGTACCACTTGATGCCATGGCCAATGAAATAAGGAAGCTGACCTTAGCCTCGATGCACAGTGAACCCCATGCAGCGTGTGATATATGTGGAAGAGGACACCCTAGTCATGAGTGTCAAGCCTCAATTGAGGAAGTTAATGCAGTTGGGAATTATAACTTCAATACAATGGGTCAGAAGCACCCCGATTTTTCATGGAGTTCACCTTGGGGTACTGCAAAGGCATGGCAACAAAACAATCCTAGATTTCAAGAACAAAAAGCTCCAATTTTGTGAATCAGTTGAGGGCGCAGTTCCATCCTAAAACATTCAACTCAGCCTGCGCTAGAAGATCTAATGAAGTCCTTCATTGTCAATATAGATAAGAGATTCGATGCCCATGGTTCCGCTATCAAAGAACTTGGCACTGGTTTGCAAAATTTGGAGAAGCAAATGGGAAAAATGGTAACTGTATTGTCTGATAAAATCCCGGGTACTCTACCAATTGACACTGAGAGAAATCCCAAAGAAACGATAAATGTTGTGACCTTGAGAAGCGGGCAAGTTTTGAAAGATCCCACTCCAATCCAAAAAGAGGTTGTGCTTGAAAAAAAAATTGGGGAGCAGCTAAAAAATGAAGTTGATAAGAAGAAGAAAGGTAAGAAAAGAGCTGAGAAAAAGGAGGAAACTTCAAGAAGGGAGGAATCTAATAAGGGCGAGCAGATGCATGCTCTACTCTTTCCCTAAAAGTTGTATTGTGAAAAGTTGGACAAGCAGTTTGAGAAATTTCTAGAGATGCTGAGACAGGTTAATATAAACTTGCCATTCAAAGAAGTGCTCTCACAAATGCCGGCTTATGCCAAATCCTTGAAAGAGATCCTTATAGAGAAGAGCAACATAGAAGATACCTCAGTGATCAAGCTCACGGAGCATTGCAGCGCAATCTTGCAAAAGAAATTCCCACAAAAGTGTGGAGATCCAGGGAGTTTTTCTATACCTTGCCTGTTAGGTAGTCTTAATTTTGATAAACCCTTCTGCAATTCTGGCGCCTCAATTAATTTAAAGCCTTTGTCTATTTTACAGGAATATGGAGAGTGAGGTTGGAGAGATAAGGTCTGTATCAATATCCTTGCAGCTGGCTGACCAAACAACTTTAATACCAGAGGGGATAGTAGAAGATGTTTTATTTCGGGTAGATAAGGTTGTATTTCCTGTAGATTTCCTAGTGATGGAGATAGACAAGAACAGAGAGGTCCCCTTATCTTAGGAAGATCATTTTTTAGCAAAGGGTAGAGCAATATAAGATATACATGATAGAAAACGCATGCTTAGAGTGGGTGAAGAGACTGTGACGTGCGAGATGAATGTAGAGACGCGGGTGAGAAAGGAGAAGCCAGCTGCAAGTGTAGAGTGGAAAGTGAAAAGCTCTAAAGAGAAGGTCTAGCGAGTGAAAAATACAAGTGTGGGGTGTAGCCCAAGAAGGCGGAGAAGAAGATGTCTGTGTGGATGTGTGCACTTGTTCGGGTGTGAAGAATGGAGCCCGACTTCAACTCAGACCCCGACTAGAGATTTAGGGAAGTTTTCTCTACCATATACTTTTAAATTGTGTGTCATGGGGACAAGCCACAACTTAAGGTGTGGGGTGGGGGACATATTTGTAGGTATGTATGTATATTAGATTTAGTTTTTCTTGTTAGTACATGGTGGTAGAAAAAAAAATTCTTTGTGGATAAATTTGTTAGTTTTGGTTGAAAATTTTTTGATTTTTCTCGACGATGGATATCATTCAACAGGTTTCTTGAGGGATTAAAGTCAAAAGAAAAAGATAAAAAGATATCCTTTTGTTAGGTAGTGTATTAATTCCCCCTTGGTTTTTCTTTGTGCCGCGATTCTCTTCTAAGGGTTTTGTTTGAACTGGGTGTAGTTAGTTATAGTTTTGTAAAATAGTAGGAAACTTGTGCTATGAAATGAATTGGAAGAAATCTCTCATAACTTCATTATGCCTTGAGAATAGTGAGAGCTTCAGTTGTGACACTTAAGCTTAGTTTTTTACTCTTGCATAAGCACCTTAATTTGTATAAGTTTAACTTTGCTTAAATGCTTTGACTAGAGTGTCTTGATATATCTTGAGCGAGTTATGTGCCATGTGTGTGTGAGGTTTTTGTGTTATTCACATTTGATGTATAGAACTTGCCCTGTGTGTTTGCAAATCGAAATAGTAGTTTTGTTAGGTCTTGGAAGTGATATAGGCGTTTCTTTGTTGAGCCAGTTATATGCTATTACCTACCAAATTATTATGTATCGTAGTTAACCCCGTTGAGCCTGTAATCCAGCTTCTTTGGCAATCACATTACAAGGCTTACCCTTTTGTTTGAATTGACCATCTATTTGAACCATTTACCTCTCTTGAGCACTTGAATTTGTATGACTATGTAAAAGATGAAGTGTTGGGTGATTGGGTTGGTTTTTGAGTGGAACTAATGAAATAAGGTGAAAGGTGCACTATTTTGAAAAAAGTAAGAGCCACTTAAATTGAAAAAGCCAAAATACATAGTTGTACTGTTGTGAAAATTATTCATTGATAAGTGGTGACTTCTGATGTAATTGTGCTTAAAGAAGTTGGGAGTTGATATATATGGATGTGAAGGTGGAGTCTTGGTTTGACAAATGTGGGGTTTTGGAAAAAAAATGAAATGTGTGTATTAATTATGGAGATGTAATCACTCTTATATCTAGATGTATCCTGCCCGTCCCGTAGCCTACATTACAACCAAATGAAGTCCTACTTGATCCTTGACTGAATGGGCTCGATTAGTATAGTAGTACACCACGGGCAAGCCTATGGTTCATCTTTTGTGGCATGTGAACGTTATTTCTGAGAGTAAGTTAATTCTTTCTATATTGAGTTCGTAGTTGTTCTTAAATTCTATTGTTTGTGGAACTACTCTCTATTTTTGTGTGAGGGCAATAGATTCGTGAAGGAAAAGTAATGCTTGACCTCTGTGTTAGAGTGAGTGAGCGGGTTATAAATAATGCGTGGTGATTCTGAGTCAATTCTTGAGGCTAGGATGATACGGTATTGTGCTTAATCTATTTTAAATATTCTTGGCATGATGAGTTATGAGAGTTGTTTAAAAAGGTCGTGTCTATATGAAGTGTAGTTTGATTGCTCAAGGACAAGCAATGGTTTACGTGTGGGGTGTTGATGGCAGGTTATAATTACGTGTTGTACTTGCTTATCGCATTCTAATTTATTGCACATTAATTGAGTTTGAGACTTTATCGCTAGTGTTTTGCACTAATTGTGTGTTTTATGCCTTGTAGGAGTGATTCCGAGCTATATAGATGTTATGGAATGTATTCAAGCTATTCTGATAATTTGAAGTCTGAGTAAAAGTCCATGGATTAAGTTGGAATCGTGTTCGGGGATCAACAGACAATAATGCACTTAACGAGAGAGAATAAGAATCGAGCGGGATGCCAACCAGGTGCGCGAGCACACACTGGGCGCGCAAGTGAGGCAGAATATCGTCCAAAATATGCAGCCATATGTGCAAGCACATCTCTAGGTGCGGGGCCACGCACGTCCTATTCTGGATAGAGTCCTATTTCTCAAAGAAGAAGGTGTGTTCGTTTGGGGCCGAGCTTACTTGGTTTATAGACATGGAAAAATGGTATTTTCTGGACTTGTGACATATCTAAGACCTAAGGAAGCTAAGGAGAATTTAAGAGAAGCAAGAGCACAAGTTTTTCATCATTCAATCCACACTCAAGACAAAGTTTGGATCATTTAATGTTTTCCTTTAACTTAAACTTATTTGTGAAGAATTACTTCATATCTTTGGAGTAGTTTTCCATTAGGGGTTGATAGATTTTGTGTTTTGATGATTGTTTGTGTATATTAACTCTGGTTTTTATGTAATGAATCATTTTTGGATGTTTTAGTTGTTGCATCTATTTTCACATGTCATGTAATCGAAAGAGGCATAACTAGTGACATTTTTGCATTATCTTGTTGGTTGAGTTCGTTAATTGTTCATAGCAATCGAAAGAGGCTAGTTGAATTATTCATTTGACATAGTTAGGAGGATAATCGAAAGAGGCTCTCCTAAAGACCAATCCACTATGACTTCTTGCAAGACTTCACTGAGCGTAAATTTGTTCATATTGTGAGGTCGAGACTTAATCGAGAGAGGAGTTTCTACAACACATTGAACTAATAATTGAGTGAATTCAGGAGACTCACTTGAATTTGAGTGAATTAACTAGAGTTAATCCTAGGCAATTATCTTACACAATCAACCCCTATTTTCTCCCTATATCTTCTTTTCTTATTCTAGTGCGATTGTCATTAGCCAATAGTTTAGACATTTAGTTAATTTCAATTTTAAATCACACAAATATAAATTGTTGATCATCTTGGACAGCAATTAAACTAGAGCTACGAAAATACTATTTAAATCCAATCCATGTGGATACCATATTATATTTTATAATATTCGACTAGCGAGCATATTTAAGTGTGTGTTTTGCACTTTTCACCAGCACATCCGGTTGCAGCAATTCGGGCCCAGGTTGGTCCACCTATGAGTGATGAGGAGCAGAAGAGGGTAGAGACGTTTGGGAGGCTCGGGCCTCCAGAGTATAGTAGGGCTAAGCCAGAGGATGCTCAGGATTTCTTAGACTGGTGCCAGCAAATGTTTTGTACAGCGAGTATTCTGAAAACTAGTGTAGTCTCGTTTACTACTTTTCAATTGTCAGGGGCAACCTTCAGATGGTGGGAGGCCTATTAGTTGAGCAGGCCAGCTGGCTTGCACCACTTACGTGGCATGAGTTCTCAATTTTCTTCTTAGAGAATTTTTTTACACATAGCTGTAGGGAGGAGTTGTGTAGGCAATTTGAGAGTTATGCCAAGAGGGTATGTCAGTGACCCAGTATGAGATGAGATTTTTAGAGTTGTCTCGCCACGCGATATCGTTAGTTCCCATATAGAGGAAGAAGATTAGGAGGTCCATTGATGGCCTCAATTATGGAATGTGCTTCGTCATCCTTCAGGAGATTGTGTCAGGTGCGAGGTTTTGACGAGTGAGGGAATAGAGGTTCAATTGGTTTTAACAGTGCCTCTTTTGGAGGACAGTCCTACCACAGCAGGGGTCGTCCTTATAGGCCTGCTCAGATGGCTCGTCCGGTCCACCGTGGTGCATCATCTATTCATACTTCAATTAAGTGGTCGTCCGGGTTAGTCATCTCTTAGTGCCCTCCCAGTTCATAGTTCATCCCCTGCACCATCCGTTCAGGGTTCCCTTATACCAGGTCCTTCTAGTAGTTATTCTAGTTCTCGAGGTCCGATTCAGTCCTCGCCGCCATTGACGAATCATAGTTTCTCAGAGTCTGGAGAGTTTGACAGGTGTGGAGGTATTTTCCCAATATTTGGGAGGCCCAGTTTAGTAGAGGGGTCAGGCTATGACATTCACACCAGTTAATTCACCACCCGCTCAGCCAGCTTAGGGTGGGACTTAGGCAGTTAGAGGTTTCCCTAGAGGTGGAGGCCGATTAGGTGGTCATCGGGCTCAATGCTATGCTTTTCCCACCTTGCTAGAAGTCGTTGCTTCAGATGCAATGATCACATGTATTGTTTCAGTGTGCCACATGGATGCTTCCATATTATTTGACCCTAGTTCCACTTATTCATATGTGTCATCGTATTTTGTTCGTTATTTTGCTACGCCTCGTGATTCCTTAGTTAGTCTGTTTCTGTGTCTACGCCGGTCGGTGATTCTATTATTGTGGACAGAGTATACGGGTCGTGTGTGGTGACCATTGGGGGATAGAGTTGAGATTTTATCTCTTACCGCTTACTATGGTTGATTTTGACGTGATTCTATGTATGGATTGGTTGTTACCATGTCATGCTACTCTAGATTGTCATTCTAAGACCGTGAAGTTAGTGATGCCGGGATTGCCTAGGATTAAGTGGAGAGGTTCTTCGGACTATTTGGCCCAACGGATAGTTGGGAAGGGATGTTTGGCATATTTGGCCATTGTGAGGGATTTTGGTGCTGATACTCCTACCATTGATTCTATTATGGTTGTGCGAGACTTTATGGATGTGTTTCCTACAGACCTACTTGGCATGCCACCCTACAGGGACATTGATTTTTGTATTGATTTGGTGCCGAGCACTCAGCCAAATTCTATTCCTCCATATCGTATGGCACCACCATAGTAGAAGGAATTAAAAGACCAATTTAAGGAGCTTCTTGATAAGGGGTTCATTAGGCCTAGTGTTTCGCCTTGGTGTGCACCGGTTCTGTTTGTGAAGAAGAATGATGGTACTATGCGGATATGCGTTGATTATAGACAGTTGAACAAAGTTACAATTAAGAACAAGTACCCACTGCCACACATTTATGACTTATTGGACCAACTTCGGGGAGCTAGAGTGCTCTCTATGATTGATTTGAGGTCTGGGTATGACTAATTGAAGATTCGACACTCTGATATTCTGAAGACGGCATTTAGGACCCGCTGTGGTCACTACGAGTTCATTGTGATGTCTTTTGGGCTGACTAATGCCCTAACAACATTCATGCATTTGATGAACAGTGTATTCCAGCCATATCTTGATCCGTTTGTCATAGTATTTATTGATAATATCCTGGTTTACTCACATAGATAGGAGGATCATGCGCAGCATCTATGGATTGTACTACAGGCGATGAGGGAGGAGAAGCTTTATTCTAAATTCTCCAGGTATGAATTTTGGGTTGGTTCTGTGGTATTATCGGGGCATGTGGTGTCCGGTGAAGGGTCGAGGTAGAATCCGAAAAGATTGAGGAAGTTCAAAGTTGGCCCAGACCGTCATCAACTACCGAGATTCTAAGTTTTCTTCGCTTGGCCGGATATTATCGCCGCCTCGTTGATGATTTGTCGTCCATTGCTGCCCCTTTAACTAGGTTGACCTAGAAGGGTGCCCTATCCAGGTGGTCTGATGAGTATTACAGGAGCATTCATAATCTCAAGACTACCTTGACCACAAGTCCAGTTCTAGTTTTGCAATTAGCATCGGGTTCATATAAAGTGTATTGTGATGCTTCTCGGATTGGTGTTGAGTGTGTCTTGATGCAGGAGGGTAGGGTGATTGCTTATGTTTCATGCCAGTTAAAACCCCATGAGAAGAACTACCCCATTCATGACTTAAAATTGGCAACAATTGTTCATCCATTAATGATTTGGAGGCACTACCTCTAAGACGTATCGTGTGAGGTATTTTATGGATCATCGAATTCTACAGCATTTGTTCAAGCAAAAGGATCTAAATTTTAGGCAACAGAGATGGTTGGAGCTATTAAAAGACTATGATATTACCATTTTGTATCATCCCGGAAGGCCAATGTGGTGGACGATGCCTAGAGTAGAAAGCCAGTGACTATGCATAGCCTTCCATATATTCCTGTTGGTGAGAGACCGCTTGCATCAGATTTTGAGGCCTTGGCCAATCAGTTCGTGTGGTTAGATGTTATGGATCCAAGTTGTGTTCTAGCTTGCATGATTTCTCGGTCTTCCTTATTTGAGCACATCAGCGAGTGTCAGTATGACGACCCCCATTTGCTTGTCCTTATGGACATGATACAACACGGTAATGCCAAGGAGGTTTCTATTGGAGATGATGGGGTGTAGCGGATGCATGGTCGGATTTGTGTTCCTAATGTGGAACAGTTACATGAGTTGATTCTTGAGGAGGCCTAGAGTTCGTGATATTCCATTCATCTTGTTGCCACAAAGATGTATATGGACTTTAGGCAGCATTATTGGTGGAGAAGAATGAAGAATGATATGGTGGAGTATGTGGCTCGGTGCTTGAACTGCCAGCAGGGGAAGTACGAGCATCAGAGGCCAGGCAGGTTGCTTAGAAGCTGGAGATTCCTTAGTGGAAATGGGAGCATATTACCATGGACTTCGTTGTTGGGCTCACATGGACTTTGAAGAAATTTGATACTATTTGGGAGATTGTGGACCGGTTGACTAAATCCACACATTTCATTCCTATTGTGACTACCAATTTTTCAGAGTAGTTGGCTGAGATCTATATGAATGGCCCCGAAACATTTCACCTAAAACCCAGGGATTCGTGATGCTGAGGTACACTTATGCATTCAACAGTGCGTTAGGGAGTTGAAGAAAATATTTTGAGGTGTAGGGCATTTCTGTAGTCCATTATGCGGTTACAGAACATATTTTCGGATCGCAGATCTGCTGCAGACTGAAGCAGGAATATGAGCAAACTTTGAACCATTATGCGTCCGCATAATCATTTCATGGGCCGCATAACCCATCCCAAACCCAGCATGAAAATTTCTTGGGGGGAAGTTCTGCGGCACATTATTCGATCGCAAAATAGGTCTGCGGACCGCAAACCAGTCGTAGAGTGAGGCAGAAATGCTAGTTCTGGAGGGCTATTATGTGGCCCATTTTGTGGACCGCAGAAGCGTTTTTGTTGGGGCTTCATTTTTCTGGTTTTATAAACCCGACCCAATTCTTATAAAACAATCTTAGGGATCATTTTAGAAGGTTCAAACTTACATTTTAGAGAGAGGAAGGTGGTCTAGAGTGACAAAAGGAACTTCTATGTCATTGTTCATCAATCCTTGCTCGAACCTTGAAGATTTCACAAGGGTAACTCGCAAGGTCTTCAACCAAAAAGGTAAGATTCTAGCCCTAGCATTCAATTTCGAGATTTAACTCAAAATAGGTAATAAGCCAAGCAATTCTTGGGCGTGGGAGTTGTGCATTATGCATGCATGTACTATCTAGCATTGTGGGAAGATTGTTGAGCTCAATTGGGTGGACTTTGGGTAGTGAAATGGAGGAATCTACCATAGGAAGACCTTGAACTCATAATACCCACCTACTGTTTGATAAAATGCTCAAATGAGCTAGAACCATGATCTCCCTCATAATTTCTATTCAATTTTGCTATGTCTCTAAATAGATCGAAGTTGCTAGGATTTTCGGATTTGGATAGTGAATTAAGGAAATGTCAAAGTGAGGTATGAAGGCTAAACTCTTTTTTTCTAGTATTAGAATTCCCGTATTCTTACAAAGCTCCATCTTGTGATGTTCGAATATGGAATGTTGTTGATGTGGGGTATTCAAACTAGTAAAATTGATTTCCGATTGGCATAACGTGATAACCCTCGTGTATTAATGATTCTCTATTTTTGACTTAATTATGTTATACCCCTTTTGGGAAGAAGATATTGTATGAAATCAATGCGACTAAACACTTATTTCTCATATAATGAAATCTAATGAACTTACACTTGCTAAGGCCAAAAGGTGCCAAATGGTTGATTCGAAACGGAACTCTTTTATACAAACTATTATCGTTTTGGGAATCCGAAATGTTGCATTGTGAATACATCTCCACCTGCATACATTGGGGTGAGGTGGCGAGGCCGCTTTGTGTAGAGTTGTGGTATTGTGAATACACCTCCACTCGCATACATTGTGGTGAGGCAGCAGGGCCGCTTTGTGTAAAGTTTGTGGCATTGTGAGTACGCTCCACCCGCATACCTTGGGGTGAGGCGGTAGGGCTGCTTTGTGTAGAGTTTCTGGTACTGTGATTGCATCTCCACCCGAATACTCTAGGGTCAAGCGGCAGGGCCGCTTTGTGTAAAGGTAGTTGTAGAGGATCCCCAACTTAAGGATTTATAAATTTTATTAAAAGCTCTTAACCAATTTGCAATGGTTTTAACGGGCTAACTAAGCCTCTTATTATTACCATGATTCGTCATATTCATGTTGTATTTTCAAGTCCTTGCATAGGTATTTGGTTTTCATACTAGTACTATTCGACATGTACTAACGTCCCTGTTTTCGATGGCGCTGCATCATTAATAGATGTAGGTGTTTCTATAGTGGAGGGCATTGACCAATGATAGCGGTACACCCTCTTCCCAGTTGTCTTGGTGAGCCCCACTTCATTTCGGGGTTGTGCATCTTTTGTTCCATGAGTATTATGTTTTGAGGTATAGCTAGAGGCTTGTTGCTGGCACTATCATTGTACTCTTTTGTATCTATTAGAGACTCCGCAGACATAGTGTGGGTTATAGGGAAGGTGAAGATAGTAATGTCGAATGTGTATTCCATAATCCACTTTAACTATGAAAGTACACGTATTTTGACACTTTATAAATGAAGTTTACCCTTTTTATTTATGGGTGAGTTGGGTAGAAGGAAATCTAGCAGGCTTGCTCGGTCGGGTTATCTCGATTGAGCACCGATCGCGTTGTCTGAGGTGGGGGGTCACACTATATCCACGAGATTTTTCCCCTGCACGGTGTGCCGGTATCCATTATATCTGATTGGGGCACATAGTTCATGTTGTAGTTTTGGAGAGCAGTGAAGCGAGTGTTAGGCAACGGATGGCGTTCAACACAACACTCCACTTCAAAATGGATGGACAATCCGAGCGCACCATTCATATATTGGAGGATATGCTACGCGGTTGTGTTATGGATTTCGTGGGTTTTTGGGATCAGTTTCTATCGCTTGCAGACTTTTCCTATAACAAAAGCTACCAATCGAGTACTCAGATGGCTCCTTGTGAGGCCATATATGAGAGGCAGTGTCGATCTCCAGTTGGATGGTTTAGGCCTGGGGAGGCTAGGTTGTTGGGCACGAATCTAGTTCAGGTTGCCTTGGAAAAGGTCAAGTTGATTTAGGATCGACTTCGCAAGGCGTAGTCTAGACAGAAGAGTTATTGTCGATCGAAAGGTTTGTGATATTGCCTATATGGTGGGAGAGAAGGTATTCCGCAGAGTGTTACCCGTGAAGGGTGTGATGAGGTTTGGGAAGAAGGACAAGTTGAGCCCTCAATATATTGGCCCTTTTGAGATGCTTGAGAGGATTAGATAGATGGCCTACACACTTGCATAACCACCTACTCTGTCGAGTGTTCACATAGTGTTTCAAGTTTTAATGCTCCAAAAGTATTATAGTGTTCTGTCTTATGTTTTGGACTTCAGCACACTCCAGTTAGATGGTGATTTGACTTATCACATGGAGTCGATGGCCATTTTGGTTCGATAAGTTTGGAAGTTGAGATCAAATAATATAGCTTCTGGGAAAGGCCAGTGGAGAGGTCAGCCAGTTGAGGAAGCTACTTGAGAGAATGAGCAAAAGATGCGGAGAAGCTATGCACACTTATTTGAGACTCAAGGCGTGATTGAAGACCCATTCGAGGACGAAACGATCGTTTAAGAGGGGGAGAATATAATGACTCGATCGGTCATTTTGAGTATTGTAGCCCGGTTCCCTCATTTATTTCTTATTCTATGCTCATTTGTGGTTGTGTGACTTGCCTAGGTGGTTGGTATAGTTTCGGGTATATTTCGGAATGAATTGGGTCACTTAGTCCCAAGGTTGGAAGCTTAAGTTAAAAAAATTTACCGGATGTTGACTTATGAGTAAACGATGGTAGAATGGAGTTTTGATGGTTCTGATAGCTTAGTATGGTTAATTTGGACTTAGGAGCATTTTCAGATATTGATTTAGAGGTCCGTATGTCATTTTGGCTTGAATTGGCGAAAGGTGGAATATTGAGAAGTTTGACCGAGAATTGACTTTGTTAATATCGGGCTCTTATTTGGGTTCGGGGAGTTGGAATAGGTCTGTTGTGTCATTTATGACTACATCATTCGGCTCGCGCGCAAGCCCGCCCCCATATGTTATGGAAGAATTGAGCTTATTGCTGGGCTGGTTATTCAGTGCCAGCAATTGGCTGTCGGATTTCGTCCCGCAACTAGAAGAAGATCGCTTCGGGGTCACTGTGGTGTGGATGAATGTAGAGCAGTCCGCCCTTACAGCCTTTGATTAGTAAATTATTTATAACTTCAGAAGATGGTCAAGGTAGCTTGCTTCCAAGCCACTGCACTAGAGGGGCATGTAGTCGTAGTAGTCGGCCCAGAATGCCTCTCTTCTTTACTAAAATACTATTTCGGATGAATGGGGAATTACGTCGCTCTTTGATCTGCAGAATAAGGCTTAGGAGCTCTCTCTTTTATGGAAGAGATCTCTGCATACCAAGAAACCGAATCACAATGGATCGAAGCCCTCCTTTTCCTTCCAATTAGTGAGATTCTATCTCTTACTTGGGAAATTGTGGTCAAGCCCTCCCTTTATTCCTCGGAATCGAAGGGGCAGCAAGAATTAGAATCAACCTATATAACATTTGTTCCCATGTAGTCGGCATTCTAGAAGCAAAGCTTCCCGGTCCCCTGCCTCCTTGTGTGGAAATGCTTTTCATGATCTCCAGCTCTTTCCCACCAGCTCGTTCTTTACTAGGCATCTAGGCGAACCCGCCGGGTTAATTAACTCAACGTAAAGAAAGCTCATTAGGTCAAAACTAGGGGAGTGCTTACTAATAGCGAAAGGTTAACATCTCTCCGCCCTTATTAGTAGTAGCGAACATCAGGTAACTTCGTGCTGTAAAACGACAGATTGGTAATGAAAGGCAATGTACTAAGAGAGAGCAACTCTATTAGACCTTTATCTGGAAAAAGCTGGAAGAAAGGCGAGAAAGAAAGGTTTCCTACTACTAATACGGGCGGGTAAGAAAGAGAGATGAGGTGACTAGCTTAGTAACTTTATTCAATCTAAAAGGTTCGCTCAGTAGATTGGTTTGGCCGCCTTTAAGTGAAGGGGCGCATCCACCGAAGATGGCAGCGAGAAAGACGAGAGCACGAACGAGGTAGCTTATGCTTTTTTTCATCCTCACTACCTGGTTTATAGTAGAATCTGGAGAATATGAACTTCTCGCATTCTTCTTTTTGGTACGTTGTTATGAGCAGCTCTGGTGCTCGATCTTGGGTCTGAGGTATGGGTCGAATCATGATAAAGAAGGTTCGGCGGTTGTATAATTCCCAAGTAGAAAGTCGTATACTTTAAAAGTAGATGGAGTGATCAACTTATTGCGCCAACATACATCCAATGGCATAGAGTGATGCGTCAGTATGAACATGGAACTCCTTATTCCAATCCGGAAACCGAAGGATTGGGGCTGACAGCAAAGACTCATCTGCATGCTTAAAGGCTTAATCATGTTCCGGTTTCCAAGCGTTATACCTTTCTTCTGCAATGATTCCATTCTAGGATTCCGCGCTTCGAAAAGTCTTTTTTGATGCGTCTGTAATAGCCTATGTGTCCCAAAAAAGAACGTGCTATGCCCGGCCCCTTTTTCAGTAGATGAGATTAGGATGAAAGGGCGTTCTTTCATTAACATTGAGTGAAGGTGCATAGCTTCTTTGAATGTCTCGCTGATTGACTACTACATCTAGGGACGGGACTGATCCCGAAAGAGAGGTCTTTCTTTATGGTTATGAAATCGCTTTAATTGAAAAGCAAGTCGATGATGCCATAAGTCAAACGGGCGGGTGAGGCGAGAGTCCTTCACTGCACTCACTGGAAAGAGGGTAACATATCCTATATAATAGTAAGGTCTTATTCCATTATTAGTAGCCGAAGTGTGGGCCGACTAATTCAGGAAAAAACTTTCACATGGGCATAGGAAGACTAGAACATGTTTAAGAAGCCTTAGTCGACATCCGGAGGACAACAATTTTCTTTTCCAATCTGAGATTCTCTTTTTCATTTTCTCCAGTAGAGGAAGGTTCTCTCTTTATTCTCTTGAGGGACAAGAAAACATCCAGGTACTTGATAGGAAAACTACCTTTTTTTTTTATTCCTCTTCAATGATCTGGAATTTCTGCGAGGAGCTCTGTTCGAGAGGAAGCACTGGCTCTTATCGAAATTGACCTTTTGGCCATTACAACATTACAATCAGCTTCTTACTTCTTTCCAGAAAGATTTTCTGCTTCTTAAGATTCCGTTTATGGCTATTATATAATATTAGAACATCGTTATCAAAGAGAAGGTAGGAGAGTGCTGGGCACGATCTCGAAGCATGGTAAGATGTTATCATTTTCAATGATACCAAGTCCCGGCTTAGCACTTCATCAGCTAAAATCAACAGGCTAGGTTTGGAACCCTTGTCGCAGCCCTCGAGAAGCTGGAAAGTACCCATGTGGCACATCATCCACAAGCACTCAAAAGTCTTCATTACATAAACATCCATGTATCAAATTCCTCCATTTATCACAAAAGCCCATTCGATCCAAAAAGATGCTTTTGCCATATCCTGACTCTGTTTTGACCCCCCTCTCTCCTATGTTGTCTTTAGGTTAAAATCCCCTATCACTTAAAGCCACCTCGTGAGCCAAGGAGATCTTCTCTACAATAGTGAGTCCTTTAACAAAAGCGCCCCTTTTTCCTTAACTAATTTTACTGGGAGAATCAAACTAGTTTTTTGAGCTAGAGAGAATTTTATAGAAAAAGTTACAAAGCTCTCCTTCAAATATCCCATAAAAAAAAGTAGGTCGGAATTGGTGAAAATTGAAAGGACTTTAGACTTTCGGAACAAGGGCAATTAAATTGGCATTAAAACATAGGGCTTAACAGCGCCTTCAGCAACGAAATTGTGAACCGCCCTAACCAAGTCGTCAACAAAAATATTCCAACAATGATAATAAAAAAGACCTGGGAGTCATAAAATTGAAAGGACAGGGGAGTCACAGCCCCCAACCAAGGGAGTGGTTACGTTCACTATGTCCCCCTTATTCCCGACATGCTATGGTGCCCCGGGGCTGTCTCGCGAAGATCTTCGATCCGAACCTTCGCATCTACTCTCTCTTAGAGGATGAACCACGCCTTCGCCATCGCAAGAATATAGCGATCGAAGAGCTATGGCTCAGCTGCTTCGCGTATTACACCGTATTTCCCGAAGGGGGCATGCTGCAAGAGCGTAGGTGAGTGATAAGCATAGGAGGCGTGCCCGAAGGGCAGCGGCAGCAGTGTGGTTCCAGATGCCGTCGCTAGATTGAGATCTGCAGGGTGGTGGGTACTTCGATTGCCTTGTATCAGGTGAAGAGAAGGGGGTGGTAGGCTTAGTAGGGCTCGAACCTACAATCACCGTTATGAGCGGTACGTTTCAACCAATTAAACTATAAGCCCCTACGGATCTCTACATGCAATTCGCTCACTTCGGGAAGAGCGAATGGAAAGAGAAGGCCTTTGAGGTCAACCACAGTTGATTGTGTTTCGGCCTTGGTTTTAGAAGTTGGAATTTTAATAGTTCATTAGGTTTGAATTGGGCACGATTCGTGTTTTTGATGTTGTTTTATCTGATTGGGGGCTTCGACTAAGTTTTTGTCATGTTTTTGGACCTGTTGGTATGTTTGAATGGGGTGTCGAGGGCCTCAGGTATGATTCGGATCATGTTCGGCTCATTTTGGATTTGCTGGACTGTTGTAATTGTTGTATTTGGTTTCCTTATACGCGTTCGCGAGGGGGGGCTCGCAATCGCAAAGAGCATTTGGGTGATAGGAAAAAAGTTTCGATTGGTTCACAAGACCTAGGACACATACATGGGGATTGTGGGAGTTGTGCATTGCAAACGCATGTAGAAGGTCGCGTTTGCCAAGAAGGGCGATCAGGCTCTAGGCGGCAGGTGATTTATCCTTAGGCATCGCGTTCGCGACTGGGATGTCGCGTTCGCGTAAGATGTTTTGGCAGCGGGGTATATTTGTGCTTCGCGAACGTGAGGCAATTTCCGTTTTGCGTAGAAGAGCAATTGGGCAGACTATTTAAAATTTCAAAATGAGGGTTAGAGTATCATTTCATATTTTGTCTTGTGGAGCAAGTTTAGGGACGATGTTTGTGAGGGATTTCACTACAAATCAAGATGTATGCAACTTTTGATCAATTTTGTCCAATAATATTGAATACCAATTGATTTATACACGTCGATTATGTGTTTTGTAGGTGAAATTTGGGGGATTTTGGACTAGGGATTGGAGAGTAAGATTTGGGAATTTGAGGGTCGATTTGGGATCGGAATTTGAAGATTTTTGTATGGTTGGACTCGTCATTGCATTGGCATTTGGAATTTGTGAATTTTGTTGGGTTCCGAGATGTGGAATCAGGGTTGCTTTTCGATTTACTTTTTTGAATTTTGTTTAAGAACTTAGCTTTATCGTATGGGATCGATTCCAATAGCTTGTATTGATTATATTAAGTTGTTTGTGAATATATTTGAGTCGTTGGGAGGTTGATTAGCGAGGCAAGGGTTTGTTAGAGAATTGAGTTACGCACTTTGATTGTAAGTAACACTTCTAAACTTGGTACTGAAGGTATGAATCCCTAGAATATGTATTATAGGGTTGGTGTTGAGGTGACACAAATGCTAGGTGACGGACGTGTGGGCGAGCACCTTGATAATTATGACTCCATTGATTCCATGGTACTATGTAGTTATCTAGTCTTGCTTTATCCGTGCAATTCCTATGTGTTAGAGTAATTGCGATGTGATTCATGTTAGATTTCACGCTTAGGCTATGTGCTTATTCTGTTGGGACCCACTGAGGTTATTTTAATTGTTGAGTTATTTGCTTGAAGTGCAATTATGTACTCAACCATGTTTATTCATTTGCATATCATATCTTAGTCTCTCATATCATTACTGTTTACATCATGTTATCATTGTTTGGCTGAGTATGAGATTTGTGAGCCCATGAGACTATAGAGATTGATGACTGGGTTGGGGCCTGAGAGACGGATTATGAGTGATATTGTGGATTGGGCTGCATGCCGCAACAGGCTATACTAGCTTTAAATTTATTATTATTATTATGGAACGCTCTGCACGCCACAGTGGGCCATATTGGTTTATTTATTATTGTGGATCGGGTTGCATGCCCCAGCAGACCTTATAGGCTTTATATTAGCGCTTGGGCAGAATCCGCCCCACCAGAGTCTGACACACGTACAATGCTGAGTGATTGTTTTTTATGAGTAGCATTTTGAGATAGACAGATTGACTACTTTGAGAGTGTGAGTACCTCGGATTATCACGTTGATGCGTTACATCTGACATGCATATTTGACATGTAGGCATAGAGATGTGACATTCCTTGTGCTAGTTGTACATGGCATATTTTATAAATGTTGAGCATAAATTGTTGAACTTGAAAGAATGCCTAAATTTCTATACTGTGTACGAGCTGAATATGGAAAATCTCTAAGTTAATATTGTCATTATCTTGTTATATCTGTGTTGTCATTATTTGATTCGGACTATATCTTTCTGAGCTTGTCAGTACTTTCTGTAGAAGGTTAGTCTTGTTACTTATCGAGTACATTGGGTCGGTTGTACTCATATTGTAATCTGCACTTCATGTGTAGATCCAAATACATCTGAACGAAGTGGTTGCTAGAGTGGTGACAGTACCTATTCGGAGACCTCGAGGTATGCCATGACGCCCGCAGACCTTGACTCTCCTTCCTTTCATTTTTATCTAGTGTTGTTCTATTTTCTGAGGTAGTTGTTAGAGTTTTAGACTATTTAGTCATTTATTTTTGTTTTGGGATTGTTGTAGTTGAGTTAAAGTTTTTTTATCACTATCCATGAGTTAATTCAAATGTGTAGTCATTATATGATTGTCGGCTTGCCTAGTACTGTGTTAGGTGCCATCATGACAAGTGGGGATTTGGGGTCGTGATAAGTTGGTACTAGAGCACTAGGTGACTTAGATTTCACGAGTCATGAGCGAGTTTAGTAGAGTCTTGCAGATGGGTTCGAAGTCGTCTGTACTTATTTTCGAGAGGCTACCGAACCATTAGGAAATTTCACTTTCTTGTTTTCTTGTCATGCGAATTTGTCGATCCCGGAAAGTAAACTTCGATTATTATATTCTCTCACAGTTGCTGAGGACACGTGCGACTAGATCAGGTGGAAGACCTCCAGTACCACCGGCGAGGGCCGCGAGAGGCCGAGGCTACGGTAGAGGTTGAGGTGCAGCTCGTACTACTGCTAGAGCAACACTTGTGCAGCGATCAGTTGCTCCAGCTTAGGACCAGGTACTAGATGCGATCGAGCCGGTGGGAGCAGCTTAGGTAGCAGTTGTACCTATTGTGATTCCAGGCCTTCGGGAGACTTTGGCCCAGATATTGGTTGTATGCACTAGCCTTGCTCAAGCGTTTTCAGTTCCGGCTGCACCAGCCACCTCTCAGGCCCGGAGAGGTGCTCAAACTCCTGCCGCCCGTAATCCAAAGCAGGTAGTTCTGGACTCCAACCGGGGGTACTACCAACCCAGCCGGTTGTAGCTACCTGGGCCCAGGTTTGTCCCCCTATGAGTGACGAGGAGCATAAGACGCTAGAGCGTTAGGGAGGCTCAGGCCTCTAGAGTTCAGTGGGGCTAAGCTAGATGAAGCTTAGGATTTCGTAGACATGTGCCAGCAAATCCTTTGCACGGCAGATATTCTGGAGACTAGTGGAGTCTCGTTTATTACTTTTCAGCTGTCGGGGGCAGCCTTCAGGTGGTGGGCCTATGAGTTGAGTAGGCCAGACGGCTTCCACCTCTTACATGGCATGATTTTGCAGTTCTCTTCTTAGAGAAGTTTGTTCTGAAGACCCACAGAGAGGAGTTGCATAGGCAATTTGAGCAGCTACGATAGGAGGGAGAGGATTAGAAGGTTCATTGATGGCCTCAACATTGGACTGTGCTTCTTCAGTACTCGGGAGATTGCATCAGGTGCGAGTTTTGACGAGGTGGTTGATATAGCTAAACGCCTAGAGCTAGTTCATAGTCAGGAGCGTGAGGAGAGGAAAACTAAGGCGCTTCGTGGTTCAGGTGGTTTTAGCAGTGCCTCATTTGTAGTACAACCCTACCACAATAGGGGTCGTCCTTATAGACTTGCTCAGATGGCTCGTCCGGTCCATCATGGTGCATCAGCTAACAATGGTTCTTTCAATGGTCGTTTGGGTCAGTCATCTCTCATTGGCCTCCCAGCTCAGAGTCCATCATATGCTCCATCAGTTCAGGGTTCATCTGTATCAGATCCTTCTAGTAGTTATTCTAGTTCTCGAGGTCCAATTCAGTCCTCGCCGCCATTGACGGATCGGAGTTTCTTCAAGTCTGGAGATTTTGGACATGTAAGGAGGTATTGTCCCCGTCTCTTGGGAGGCCCAGTTCAATAGAGGGGTCTGGCTATGACATTCGCACCAGTTACTTCACCACCCGCTCAGCCAGCTTAGGATGGGGCTCAGGCAGCTACGGGTCGCCCTAGAAGAGGGAGCCGATCAGTTGGTGGTCAAGCTGAATGCTATGCTTTTCCAGCCAGGACAAAAATCGTTGCTTCAGACACAGTGATCACATGTATTGTTTCAGTGTGCCACGGGGATGCTTCCATATTTACCCTGGGTCCACTTATTCATATGTATCATATTTTGTTCGTTATTTGGATGCCTCGTCATTCCTTATTTACACCTGTTCACGTGTCTACAGCGGTGGGTGATCCTATTGTTGTGGACCGTGTGTATTGGTCGTGTGTGGTGACCACTTGGGCGATTAGAGATAAGAGTTGATCTCTTACTGCTTAGTGTGGTTGATTTTGACGTGATTTTAGGCATGGATTGGTTGTTACTAGGTCGTGTTATTCTTGATTGTCACGCTAATACCGTGACGTTGGCGATGCCGGGATTGCCTAGGATTGAGTGGAGAGGTTCTTTGGACTATCTTCCTAGTAGAGCAATTTTATATTTGAAGGCCCAATGATTGGTTGGGAAGGGATATTTGGCATATTCGTCTTGTGCGAGGGATGTTGGTGCTGATATGCCTACCATTGATTCTGTTCTGGTTGTGCCAGACTTTGCGGATGTGTTTCCTGCAGACCTGCCGGGCATGCCACCCGAGAAGGACATTGATTTTGGTATTGACTTGGTGCCAGGCACTCAGCCCACTTCTATTCCTCTACATCGTATGGCACCAGAATAGTAGAAGCAAGTAAAAGAGCAACTTTAGGAGCTTCTTGACAAGGGGTTCATTAGGCCTAGTATGTCGCCTTGCTGTGCATCGATTTTGTTTGTGAAGAAGAATGATGGTACTATGCGGATGTGCATTGATTAAAAACTGTTGAACAAAGTTACAATTAAGAATAAGTACCCACTGCCATGCATATATGACTTCTTTGACAGGTTTCAGGGAGCTAGAGTGCTCTCTAAGATTAAGTTGAGGTATGGGTATCACCAGTTGATGATTCGAGACTCTGATATTCTGAATACGACATTGAGGACCCGCTATGGTCACAACGAGTTCCTTGTGATGTCTTTTGGGTCGACTTATGCCCCACCAGAATTCATGCATCTGATGAAAGTGTATTCCAGCCATATCTTGATTCGTTTGTCATAGTATTTATTGATGATATCCTGGTGAATTCACGTAGACATGAGAAGCACGCACAGCATCTGAGGATTATACTACATACGTTGAGGGAGGAGAAGCTTTATGCTAAATTCTTCAAATGTGAATTTTGGGTTTATTCTGTGGTGTTCATGGGGCACGTGGTGTCCAATGAGAGAATCAAGGTAGATCCGAAGAAGATTGAAGCAGTTCAAAGTTGGCCCAGACTGTCTTTAGCTACTGAGATTCTGAGTTTCTTGGCTTGGCCAGATATTATCGCCGCTTCCTTGATGGTTTCTCGTCCATTGCTGCACCTTTTACTAGGGGTGCCCCATTTATGTGGTTAGATGAGTGTGAGGAGAGCTTTCAGAAGCTCAAAACGGCCTTGATCACAACTCTGATTCTAGTGTTTCCTTTAGCGTCGGGTTGATATACAGTGTACTGTGAAGCTTCTCGGATTGGTATTGGGTGTGTCTTAATGCAGGTGGGTAGGGTGATTGCTTATACTTTACGCCAGTTGAAACCCCATGAGTAGAATTACCCCATTCATGACTTAGAGTTGGCAATAATTTTGCATGCATTAAATATTTGAAGGCATTACCTCTAAAGTGTGTCTTGTGAGGTATTTACAGATCATCAGATTCTACAACACTTGTTAAAGCAAAAGGATCTAAATTTAAGGTGGCGGAGATGGTTGGAGTAGTTAAATGACTATGCTATTACCATTTTGTATCATCCCCGGAAGGCCAATATGGTGGCCGATGCCTTGAGTTGAAAGGCAGTGAGTATGGGTATCCTAGCGTATATTCCTGTTAGTGAGAGACCGCTTGCATCAGATGTTCAGGCTTTGGCTAATCAGTTCATGAGGATAGATGGTATGGAGCCTAGCCGAGTGTTAGCTTGCATGGTTTCTCGATCTACCTTACTTGAGAGCATCAGAGAGCGTCAGTATGACGACCCCCATTACGATGATGCCAAGGAAGTTTCTATTAGAGAGCATTCGGCTAAGATTTATATCCGCAAGATTGTTCGCCTGCACGGTGTGCCGGTCCATTATATCTGATCGGGGCACGCAATTCATATTGTAGTTACGGAGAGCAGTGCAACAAGTGTTAGGCACACGAGCGGAGTTGAGCACAGCATTCCACCCCAGACGGACGTACAGTCCGAGCGCACCATTCAGATATTCGAGGATATACTACGCGCTTGTGTTATGGATTTCGGGGGTTCGTAGGATCAGTTTCTACCATTTGCGGAGTTTGCCTACAATAACAGCTACCAAATGAGTATTCGGATGGCTCCTTATGAGGCCTTATTGAGGAGGCAGTGTCGATCTACGGTTGGATGGTTTTAGCCGGGAGGGCTATGTTGTTGGGTAGGTATCTGGTTCAGGATGCCTTGGAAATGTCCAAGTTTATTTAGGATCGACTTCGCATGACACAGTGTGGACAGAAGAGTTACGCCGATCGGAAGGTTTCTGATCTTGCCTATATGGTTGAAAAGAAGGTATTGCTCGGAATTTCATCCATGAAGGGTGTGATGAGGTTCGGGAAGAAGGGCAAGTTGAGGCCTCGGTATATTGGCCCTTTTGAGTTGCTTGAGAGGATTAGAGAGGTATCCTACAAGCTTGCATTGTCACCTACTCTATCGAGTGTTCACCTAGTGTTTCATGTTTCCATGCTCCAGAAGTATTATGGTGACCTGTCTCATGTTTTGGACTTCAGCACGATTCATTTAGATGGATATTTGAATTATGATGTGGAGCCGGTGACCATTTTTGTTCAGCATGTTCGAAAGTTGAGATCAAAGAATATAGCTTCAGAGAAAGTCCAGTCAAGGACGCTGCTTGGACAGAGCAAAAGATGCGGAGCAGCTATCCACACATATTTGAGACTCCAGGTATGATTCTAGACCCGTTCGAGGACGAACAATTGTTTAAGAGGGGGAGAATGCAACGACTCGGTCGGTCATTTTGAGTATTGTAGCCCCGCTCCCCCATTTATTACTTATTTTATGCTCATTCGTGGTTGTGAGACTTAACGAGGTGATTGGCTTAGTTTCGGGGATGTTTCGAGATGAATTGGGACATTTAGTCCCAAAGTTGGAAGCTTAAGTTGAAAAAGTTGCCCGGATGTTCACTTATGAGTAAACGACTCCGGAATAGAGTTTTGATGGTTCTGATAGCTTCGCATGGTGATTTTCAACTTAGTAGTATGTCCAGATATTAGTTTGGAGGTCTGTAGGTCGTTTTGGCTTGAATTGGCGGAACTCGAAAAGTTAAAGGTTTGGAAAGTTGAGAGGTTTGACCGAGAGTTGACTATGTTGATACGGGGCTCTTATTTTTGTTCCGGGAGTTGGAATAGGTCTGTTGTGTCATTTATGACTTGTGTGCAAAATTTGAGGTCAATCGGTGTTGCTTTGGTGTGTTTCGGCATTGGTTTAGAAGTTGAAAATTCAATAGCTCACTAGGCTTGAATTGGAGCGCGATTCATTTTTTCAATGTTGTTTGATGTGATTAGAGGCGTCAACTAAGTCTGTATCATGTTTTAGGACATGTTTGTATGTTTGGATGGGGTCTCGGAGGCCATAGGTGTCATTCGGATCATGTTCGGCTCATTTTGGATTTGTTAGACTGTTGTAATTGCTGTATCTGGTTTCCTTTTATGCGTTCGTGAGGGATGGCTCGCAATGTCAAAGAGCATTTGGGCGACAGGGGAAACTTTTTCAATGGGTTCACGTTAAATAAGACATGTTCGTGGAGGTTCTGGGAGTTGTGCATCGCGAACGCATGTAGAAGGTCGCGTTTGCGAAGAATGGAGATCAAGCCCAGGGCGGCAAGTGATTTGTTCAACACAATCGCACTATAAGGACCGCGATCGCAAAGATATGTATTCTTAGGCATCGCATTCGGTACTGGGATGTCACGTTCACGCAAGATGTTTTGGCAACTGAGTATATTTCTGCTCTGCGAAAGCAAGGCAATTTCCGTGATTGTGAAGAAGAGCAACTGGGCAGACTATTTAAAATTTCAAAACGAGGGTTTGTGTATTATTTCATATTTTGTCTTGTGGAGCTAGGTTAGGGCGATTTTTGTGAGTGATTTCCCTACAAATCAAGAGGTAAGCAACTTTTGATCAATTTTGTCCAATAATAATGAATACCCATTGATTTCTACACGTAGATTATGAGTTTTTAAGGTGCAATTTGGGGGTTTTTGGACTAGGGATTGGGGAGTAAGATTTTTGAATTTGAGGGTCGATTTGTGGTTGGAATTTGATGATTTTTGTACGGTTGGACTCGTTATTGAATGGGAGTTCTGATTTTGTGAATTTTGTCGGGTTCTGAGACATGGGACCGGGGTTGACTTTTCGGTTTACTTTTTTGAATTTGGTTAAAGAACTTAGATTTATCATATGGGATCGATTCCTATAGCTTGTATTGGTTATATTATGTTGTTTGTGAATATATTCGAGTCGTTCAAAGGATGATGAGCGAGGCAAGGGTTTTTTAGAGCATTGAATTGCGCACGTTGAGATAAGTAACACTTTTAAACTTGGTACTGAGGGTATGAATCCCTAGAATATGTATTATATGGTTGGCGTTGAGGTGATGCACATGCTAGGTGACGGGCGTGTGGGCGTGCATCGTGGTAATTATAACTCCATTGATTCTGTGGTACTGTGTAGTTATCTAGTCTTGCTTTATTCGTTAGATTCCTATGTGTTGGAGTAAATGATCTGTGATTCATATTAGAAATCATGCTTAGACTCTGTGCTTATTTCGTTCAGACCCACTCAGGTTATTTCTACTGTTGAGTTATTTTCATAAACTGCAATTATGTACTTAACCATGTTTATTCATTTGCATATCATATCCTAGTCTCTGCTACCATTACTATTACATTAGGTCATTATGGTTTGGCATGAGTGGTATGAGATTTGTGAGCCCGTGAGACAAAAGAGATTGATGACTAAGTTAGGGCATAAGAGCCGGATTGTGTGCTATATTTTGGATTGTGAGTGATATTGTGGATTGTGAGTGATATTGTGCATCAGGGTGCACGCCGCAGCAGACCATACGAGCTTTATATCTATTATTATTATTATGGAACAGGCTGCACGCGGCAACAGGCCTTGTTAGCTTAGTATCATGGATGTGGTTGCACGCTCTAGCAGGCCTTATAGGCTTTCTATTGGCGCTTGGGCAGGATCCGCCCTTTTGGAGTCTGACATACCAGCAGTGAGCGCAGGCACCCGTACAATGCTGAGTGATTATGTGTGATGAGTGGGAGTTTGAGATAGATTTTGAGATAGACAGATTGTGTACTCTGAGAGTGTGAGTACCTGGGATTATCACTGTGATGCATTACATTGGACCTTTTCAAAGACCTCGAGGTTGCTGCAATGACACCCGCTCTACTTTCATGGACAGTTGTATTACAGTTTTACACTATGATGACATAAGTAGCTTATGTACTCTATGACACCGGGATTTTGGAATTGTTATAGTTGAGTTACAGTTGTTTTATCATTATCCATGAGATTTTCCACAGTTGAACTTATTAAATTATGTTTTTAATTCAATTGCATAGTCATTATGTGATTGTCGGCTTGCCTAGTAATGTTTTAGGCACCATCACTACAGGTAAGGATTTTGGGTTGTGACTGGGTTTTTAGCCACTCATGTTCATGACAAAAATCAAAAGATGGTTCTAAACATAAAGCTATGAATACTAGATTAATGATGGAAAATTGATGAATTCTCCGCTCCGTTTGAATTTCTTTGCCTTTGCTTGACTCCAAAATTGACCTAATCATGTTTAGGGGGTATTTATAGGTTAAGGTCGGAGTCCCCAAGCCCAACTCCATGTAGAAAAAAATTAGTGCACGGAATAGGAAAGGACTAGGCCTCACAGCTCGCGAGGCCTGGTGTGAGACGCCCTGCAGAGTGGGCGTCGCCCATTATAACGCCGGGTTGACCGCGCCCTGGACCAGGCGTCGCGCACTCTGGCGCCTGGTCCAATTTTTCTGCCTTTTGGTGATCTTTTTGTGTATTTTGGACGTCCATGTTTGCAACCTTCATGTATTTTCATCCTTCAACAATCCTATGCATAAAACGACACTATTAAGCTTAAATGTCGGCACATTTATTCACTGAAACATTAAAAAGTAGGACAAGCAATGCACTACAAATACACATTTATAGCCAAACATCACAGCCCCACACTTAAATGTTGGTCGTCCTTGAGTCAACCAACAGATTGCACTATTCTCGAGTACTTTAAAATTACACAATCAAAGCACGCAACACCAATGACCATGATTGATAGCAACAATTGAGCTAGATTATATGCCATCACAAACAGTTCCCTGTTTCTTATGCCATTCTTCACAAGATACATACACAAAGACGACAATATTCCCATAAGATTCTTAGCCTCGAAAATCGACTCAATATCACAATGCACTCATGGCTTGAACACCAAACATCACCAAGAAATCTAACAACGTTACCTATCCCTCGTGAAACCATGTTATCTCACAATAAGAACAAGAGAGTAAGTTGAATACACACATCAAAATCTCATGATCAAATATAATTCAAGGACTCACATCCATCAAAGAAAATCTCTCGCTCTCCCAAAGAACTCACATGCACGCAATCGGTACCATAGGCTTGCCCATAATTTAAATCTCTACTAATGTAGGCTCGCTCAATCTAAAATCAATTAGGACTTTTTCATGGTTGTAACGTGGGCAAAGGGATGGTTAGGATATATTTGGGAATAATGGTTCACCCTCCTTAAAATTTTAACACATCACACAATAAACTTTAGAGGCAAATTCTTCAATCCACTTCGATTTCACAAACAAGATCACTCCCCGAAATTATTCCCTCTTTCTTTAAGCATTACGTTATTTTATACCTCATTAGCAAGAACAAGACAACAATTTATTTATCTATATTTTCCCTTTTTTCTTTTTTCCCTTTTTTCTTTCTTCTTTTCTTTCAATTTCCTCTAGTGGTGTATTATTTTACAAAACAAGTGTACATTTTTTCTTCCATTGGTTCAACTCGGAAGCCACCCAAATTTCCTCCTTACTTCTTTTAGCGCTCAATTCACACTTAAAGCCTTTAAGAGGTAAAAAGGATCAAAATAATGTCAATGAAGAACAAAATGGTATAGGCTCGTAATGTTGGTGCCAAATAAAAGTCTATAGTCTCAAACGGGTAAATAAGGGATAAATTTTATTTGTGATAAGCAATTAAGTTCAAAAAGACCAAAGAAAGCATGAAATCATTTTTGAAACCGAGCAACGCCTAAAGTTTCGCTTCAACTCAGATACCGAGTAAGTTCAAGACTCAATCACAATAACATGGACTACACAAAATCTCACTTCACACATGGCACATGACTATCTAAGGACAGCCTCATTCCAACTCTCAAAAAATTCAAGTATTCGCGGAGCAACAAGATATTAAGCATTTAGCACAAAGTGAATATAGGTCAAGCAAAAGAGACATAGGCGTCACAAGACATGCTATCTAATATAGAAAGGCATCAAGATCAATTTAAACACATAGGGGAAGATACTCCACATGCCAAAGCATAGGAATTACATCATTCTTCGTCCTTTCTTTCCTAAATTCTACTCTAAATTACTACCCGGATCAGCTACATCACATGGAAAAGAAATGAGGCGCAATGAAAACTCACGAGGGATTATTACTACCTAAAGAGAAATAAAAGGCATACTTTTGGATTTTTCTATTTTTCAAATTTATTTTTTGTTAGACATTAATCCATCAAAAAAACAGCCTACGAGATCCATCGTTGGAAAAAGTCTAAATTTTTTAATATAATTTTTTTTGTTTTTTCTGTATTTTATAATATTTTTTTCTTTTAGCTAACTACAAATAAGAAAAAGAAGCTAAGATAAAAATTACCAACCTAAAAAAAATACTAACTAGCAGTAACATACCATATACATCATCCAGAGAATTCCCACCCCGCACTTAATTTCATTCAATATCCTCAATGCACATAACACAATAAACAACAAGTGAGGTAAAAAGAAAACTCCTTGGTCACTCCTTGTCATCACCATCATCATAGAAGGCCATGTCAGCAGCTGCCAGTCTACATCATCATCTTCCTGGCTGATCATCTTCATCAGCGTCATCATCAGACAACTTGGGGTATACCGCGAAACACTCGGTCATGTTAACATCTTCATCCTCTGGCAAGCGCTGACCCTTGACAAGCCTCACTAGATGCTCTGTATGAGCATTGAGCGGGTACCACACATGCAAACGGTCTCCCTCTTCCTGAGTAGCGGGCCTCCTTCCAATCTGCAGCTATAGATCCAACATCCAATAAAAATGGGCCATAAAACTATCATCTCGAGCATTTCGCTTTAGACCTGTGAGTACAGCCACATCAGCCTCCTTCTTCAGACGGATGCTAGTGACGTCCGCCCCATGGAAGTTGCTGGAATGATTATATCAAATTCTTTCTCCTCTTCTACCTTCCTCCTTCATATATGTCAACATATTGCCTAAGAACAGTCTATCAACTCTCTTACTCTTTCTCAGAAGCGTCATCTGGTGACGTATTCGACAGCCCATATTAACGTTTTGGCCGGGCATCAGAAAGAACAACTAGCACACCCTATCTCTCCTAATCAAAGTGTCATGATTGCATGATAGCAATCACGTTTTACTCAACTTCAACCAAACATGTGCCTCTTTTTTTATCTTCTTCGGGAATTTCTTATGGTGGCCGGTCTTCTTGTCAAGAACCCAGAAGGCCATAGAATTGACACCACATAACGTGTGTCTCAGCTCTCGATACGCTGGGCGGTGATGAAATTGCCTAGAGGCTTATGTAGGACATATAGGGTCCCCAAGTAGTTGCAGATGGTTGTGGTTGAAAAGTCAATCAATCTACCCCAAATAGGAACGTACAGCTCTAGATCATATGGGTCAAATCTGATAAAAAACTCCCATACAAAATTCAGATTAATGTCACCGGGGTTCCCAAACACAAAGCGCAATCCAAGCTCATGAACAGATTTCCATATCACCCGATACTCTCGATGGTCATATCAGGATGCATATGCTCGAGGCGACAATGCTTGTACCATGCCATAATAGATGGGAGTGTACTTCTAATTCCATACTCTCGTTGCCCTGGGGCCTGGGACGTGAGGTTGATGTTGCTGCAACTATCCTCAGTCCCTTAGCCTGACTAGATATGCCTTCTCCCCCTTTTTGCTTCATTGGTGGTGGCACGGAAGAATTCTTCCCCTTTGTGGTGGCTGCGACATTGCCTTTTCCCTTATTTGTTAGTCGCACCATCTTTGTTTTGTACCTGCATAAGCGAACGTCAATCAATTTGAAACATAGTCGCATGAACCCACATTTAGCAGTTTACTTCTACTCGGACTTCACCGTTGAATTTAAGCAATAATTCGCACTACAAGACAACTGGTTCATGATATAATGGTATGTAAGTGTAATGCTTGAACCTTTCAACCCGGTTTCGATGACCCACCCACACTTAATTTGATGTTCGGGATGCTCAAAACCTCCTAGTATATCAATCCTAGAGACACAGGCTCCAATTGGGACATAACGTGCCTTTGAGGCATTCTATCAAACACATGGTATGCACTAGTATGATTGAAGGCTTTTGTGGGTGAGGGATTGACTCACCCTTCCAAACCGGCTTGGGATTTGAGTATAAACACTTGTAGCAACAAGAATAACAATCTTTAGGGTTTTATGGGGCTGGGACAAGCATGCACAATTTTTCATTCATAGCATTCATAGATTTTGAACTTTGCAATTCTGTTACCTCAATTTTTCCCAAACTGAATGAGAAGGAGAGAACAATCCATACCTTGAATGTTGTAGAGGAGAAGAGAGTGTTCAATTAGTGGTGATTTTTGAGAGAGTGTTGAGTGAAATGAAAGCGGGAGGGTTTGGTTGTGGTAAAGAGAGAGAGAGAGACGAGAGGCAGTGGTGATGTTTGTGCGTGTGATTATGTTTTATGTTGTAAGAGGGTGTTAGTATGGAGTGTGTAGGGTTTTTAATGTTAAAAGGAACAAAAGACTTACTTGGCGACACCCACTCTCACGTGAGCTATCCCGGGAACTGGGCTGGGTGACGCCCACAGTGATGTGAGCTACATGCCTGGCGACGCCCACTGGGGTGCGAGATGGACCTGGCGTTGAGCCCGGTGAAGCCTTGTAACACGAGACGGGGGCACTCGTTGGGCTAGGCTATGCCAGCTGTGTAGCGAGATCCTTTGTGTTTTGGACTTCTTCATGAGTATAATTGGCCTCTTACATGCTCCTGTACCTATTCAAACCTCAAAATTCAAAAAAGCCTCCTTAGTACCTAAAACTCAAAGTTAAAAGCTAACAGAACTAACTATACTACACTTCAAATTAGGTTTCCTCCCAACAAGCGCTTGATTTAACGTCGCGGCACGATGCAGGGCCTCGCTTACTCGTCAGCGGATTATTACTTTGGATTTCTGATGATCAATGACACCTCCCCAATAATTTTTGACTCTTTACCCATTCACCAAAGATTTTCTTTCACCGTTTAAAACCTGCAACTTAATTTCACCATAAGGAATGACTCTTACCACCACAAATGGACCTAACCACCTCGATTTTAACTTTACAAGAGATAGCTTAAGCTTGGAATTGAACAATAGTACCTTTTGGCCTGGTAAAAAGTGACTCGGCTTGATATGCTTGGCATGCCAACTTTTTGTTTTTTCCTTCTAAAGCTTAGCATTTTCATATGAGTTCAGCCTGAACTAATCTAACTTATTCAACTGCAAGAGCCTCTTTTTGCCTGGGGCTTCAAAGTCCATATTCAACTCCTTAACCGCCCAATACGCCTTATGTTCAAGTTGAAACAGCAAGTGACATGCCTTCCCATAAACAAGCTTATACGGGGACACCCCAATTAGTGTTTTATATGCAGTTCTATATGCCCACAAGGCATCATCTAGCTTCGCAGCCCAATGTTTCCTTTTCACAATCACTATATTCTCTTATATCTACTTTATTTCTCTGTTTGACACTTCATATTGTCCACTTGTTTATGGATGATATGCCGTGGCAACTCTATGGCGGACACCATATTTGGCTAGAAGGTTATTCAACAACCGATTACATAAATGTGTTCCTTCATCACTAATTAAGGCACGTGGAATCCCAAACGTCGAGAATATGTTTTTCTTCGCAAAAGTGGATACCACCTTGGCATCATTGGTTGGAAATGCGACCGCCTCTACCTATTTTAACACGTAATCTACCGCTAGCAAAATATATTTTTTTCCTCTAGACATTGGGAATGGTCCCCTGAAGTCCATGCTCTACACATAAAAAATCTCTACCTCCAGGATATTGTTCAAAGACATCTCATGCCTCATTGTGATCATTCCTGTTCTTTGACACTGGTCACGCTTCATAACAATTGCATGGGCATCCTTGAACAATGTTGGCCAATAGAACCCCGACGGAACACCTTTGCAGCTATCCTATCGCCTTCATGATTGCACCCATAAGGCGAGGCATATCAGTCATACAACACTAATTACACCTATCAGCACACTGTCTATACATGAATGGCTCATCCCAGTAGTAGAAGTTCACATCCTACAGAAACGTCTTCCTAACCTCGGATTGAATTTCAGGAGAAAATACCCCACTATCAATATAATTTAGATAATCCGCGTACCATGGGGCAGGATCATGGGTGATGCTAAAAACTTGCTCATTATGAATGCCTCGTTAGCTTGACCACCTTCCTCCACGTGCTCACGATTTTCCAGCCTTGACTGATGGTCAGCAACTTGGTTTTTGTTGCCCTTCCAATCTTGTATTTCTATATCAAATTCATGCAACAATAAAATCCATCGCATAAATCTAGCCTTGGATTCTTTTTTTTGTAAATAGATACGTGAGTGCTGCATGTTCTGTGTGGACTATAACTTCTGTTCTCAACAAGTAAGCCCCAAATTTCTCAAAGGCCCACACAACTGCTAATAACTTTCTCAGTGGTGGTGTAGTTCAACTAAGCATCATCAAGATTCTTACTCACATAGTATATAGAGTAAAACATCTTGTCCTTCCTTTGGCCTAGCACTGCCCCAATAGCACGGACACTTGCATCGCACATGAGTTCAAATGGTAAGGACCAATCCGGTGCCATAATGATGGGGGCAGCCAGCAACGTTTCCTTGAGATCCTCGAATGCCTTTCAAGCAGGCTTCATAATATTTTAAAGTCATATCCTTTTCAAGCACCATGCACAATGGAGTAGCAATTTTAGAAAAATCTTTAATAAAGCGTCTATAAAACCTGTGTGTCCTAAGAAGCTCCGAACACCCTTCATAGAGATGGGTGGAGGTAATTTTGCAACTGCCTTTTCAACTTTATTGCCACTCTTCGATAGTCTACGACCCAACACGATGCCCTCTTGCACCATAAGAAGACCCAAAGACTAAAAAATCATATGTGAAGACTTCTACAAATTGTTCCATCATATTAGTAAAAATGGCCGTCATGCATCTCTGGAAAGTGGCTTGTGCATTACAAAGACCAAATGGCATTCAATTGAAAGCAAATGTACCATAAGGCCACATGAAAGTCATTTTCTCCTAATCCTCTTGGCATATGACAACCTGGTTGTACCCCGAATAACCATCAAGGAAGTGATAATACTCATGCCCAACCAACCTATCCAACATTTGGTCAATGAATAGAAGTGGGAAGTGGTCCTTGCAGGTTGCTTTGTTGAGCCTTCTATAGTCAATGCAAACTCTCCACCCCGTCACGCTGTGAGTAGCAATTAGCTCATTTTTCTCGTTCTCTACAACAGTCACCCCCCTCCCTTTTAGGCACACATTGCACTCGGCTTACCCAATTGCTGACAGAAATAGGGAATAGGATACCTGCATCAAGCAAGTTAGTTACTTACTCCTTTACAACCTGCTTCATAATAGGATTCAACCTCCTTTGTTGCTCAACACTTGGGTGGTGTCCATCTTCTAGAAAAAATTTATGCAAGCAAAATGATGGACTGATTCACTTGATATGAGCATTTCTCCACCCAATAGCTCTTTTGTGCTCACGAAGCACTCTTAGCAAGTTCTCATCTTGCACATTAGTTAAGCTGGATGAAATAATCACTGGAAAAGTTTCATAATTACCCAAGTAGGCATAGCATAGGTGCACTGGAAGAGGCTTGAGCTCTAGCTTTGGAGCTTCTTCAACAAATGGTTTTGGAGGAGTTAGAGTGACAGTTCTGTCCCATTCCTCAAAATCCCAAGCCCGTGGGCTTACTTGCAAGACATGTTAAGGAATTGCTCAATTTCTTACCTCATATCATCATAACATTCTTCTTCATGCCCAATCAAAACTCGTTCAAGGTGGTCTATGGGGCTCATATAAAGCACCAATGAAGTCACATCACTTTCCACCACATACATCATGGCTAGCTCTTCATAGTGGGATGGTAATTTGAGTGCTTTATAAACATTGAATACAACCAAGCGTTCATCCACTCTCATTGTCATCTTGCCTTCACACACATCAATAATAGCTGGGTCTGTGGCTAAGAATGGATGCCCCAAAAAAAATATGACTTCCTAATTAGGCTCATAGTCAAAGATAATGAAATCAGTAAGGAAGAAGAAAGAACCCACTTGAACTAACACATCTTCATTCACTCCCTCTAGATGAGCATGGGAGCGATCATCCAAATGTAGAATCACCATAGTTGGGCGTGGGTCACCCAACGCCAACTGTCTGAAATTAGATCTCGCCCCAAGATCGCACAAAGCTCACCCGACTCTGTGCTTGCCAATCGAGATCTGGATACTGAAACTACCAGGATCCTTCAAATATTGAGGTAGCTTACTTTGAAGCTACATTTTTCAGTGAGTGCCATAGTCTCGAACTCGGCCAACCTCCTCTTATTTGCAACTATGTCTTTGATACATTTTTCATATTTTGGCACTTACTGCAAGATACAACGGAATATTAATTTGCATCTACTTCAAAATATCAACATACTTCTTATCAGCAGCACTGTCCTTCACTTTCTGCAATCTTTGAAGGAATGGAGGTGGAGGCCTCTCAGCTAGTGGTTGGGTTTGCTTTGCCACTATCTCCTCAATGACAAAGCATTAATAGATGCTTGACGATTAGCCTCAGTGTCGCTTGGAAGATCCCTAACTGGTCGAGTATTTTAGGCACTGGCAAGTTGCCCCTTTTTTCACTCGAAATTTCGAATAGCTGTTGAGTGGGCTGCTGCATGGGCCTGCTGATTAGCCATCAATTTCTTTAGCACCTCCTCAATGTGGCTCGTCGAGATTGTAGGTTGCTTAGCCAATGGTGGTCGATAATGTTGTTGAGGAGCTTGTGGCATGTGCTGATACTGATTTGATTTGCCCCTACTTGAATTACCCACAAAACATACAGACTGTGGATTAGCTGGGCATAAGTCGCTCGCGTGACCCTCTCCACATACTTCCCAAAGTATCTGAACCAGCTGCACTGCTGAACTTGTTTCTTGTTAATAACCAAGGTCATCTTATTGACTTGGTTGGCCAATATGGCAACTGCACTGATAATATAGTAACAATGTCTAACTTGAGGACCCCAACAAGTTTTTGAACTGTGTGTCTACCCATCTCTCCTTCCCAATCAGGATTACTTTGGAGAATTTGTTCAATAATGCATAAAATTCATAAAAGCTTTTTTCCAACACTTGACCTCCCGCTGCAGCGTCCATTACAAGTTTCTGGCGCCATCGTCGGTGACTTGAATATTGACTAATTTACTAGATTTTACTCTAGTTGTTTATTTTGTCAAGTCTAACGTTTCTTATCGGCTGCTTTGCTCTCACGAACCTTGATTCAATGCAAAAGGTCAGGAGCTGGGATAGACTATAAGGCTTTGGCCCTTAACCGGAGAGAACATTTCACAGGAGGTTGAGAAAAGCGAGGGACACAGATAATCTTCAAGAACTTGTGCAATTATGTGTGAACATGGTAGAGGAACAACATATAACTCTTCAGGATATGGTTATGCCCAACATTCCTAGTGTCACCACCAGCAATATGAAGCCCAAAATCACTGGGCACTTTGAGCTAAAACAGAGCATGATCTAGTTATTACATGCAAATGGGCGGTTTTTGGATCTTCCACACGAGAATCCACAACAACACATTCTAAACTTCTTGGAGATTACTGATACTTATACCACTAACAGAGTCACTCGAAATTTTTTGAAGCTCACACTGTTCCCATTTTCTTTGTTGGGCGAAGCGAAGTGCTGGTTGAAGGTAGAAGCAGCTAATTCTATTACGTCATTAAATGATCTAGAAGAAGTTTTTTGGCACGGTTCTTCCCTTCAGGCAAAACTGCAAAGATAAGAAGTGAGATAAAAGCCTTCAATTAGAAATTGAGGGAGTCTTTAAATTCAGCTTCGAAGAGGTTGAAGGGGCTGCACAAAGTTTGTCCTCATCACAGCCAGACGAATGAAGTGTTGGCTCATACCTTCATACAAGGGCTACATCCAGAGACAATATGATTGGTGGACGCTGTAGCGGGAGGTCAAGAGTTGGAGAAAAGCTTCGATGAAATTTATGCGTTATTGAACAAATTCTCCAAAAGTAATCCTGATTGGCAAGGAGAGATGGGCAGACACACAGATAAAAATCTGTAGTGGTCCTCGAGTTAAATGTTTTTTCTGCATTATAAGAACATGTTAGCATATTGGCCAACCAAGTCAATAAGATGACCTTTGTTATTAACAAGCAACAAGCTCAGCCATTGTAGCAAGTTCAGATATTTTGGGAAGTATGTGGACAGGGTCACACAAGCGACATATCCCGGCTAATCTAGAATTTGTATGTTTTGTCGGTAATGCAAATAGGGGCCATACAAATTAGTATGAGAACACTTACAATCCTAATTGGAGGAACCACCCAAACTTCTGTTAGGGTGGAAACCAATGTGCTCAGAGTCAGTATAGGCCACAAGCAACTCAACAACAATATAGACTACCACAAGGCTGAGAAACTTACAAACTCGACGAGTCACATTGAGGAGATTCTAAAGAAATTGATGGATGATGATAACCAGGCCCAAGCACTAGCTCACTCAGCCACTATTCGAAATTTGGAGTGACAATGGGGCAACTTGCCAGTGCCCAAAATACTAGACTAGCTGCGGCTCTTCCAAGCGACACTAAGGCTAATCCTAAGGCATCTATTAATGTTGTATCATCGAGGAGTAGGAGACAGTTAGAAGAAGTACCATCGAAAAAGATAAAGCAAGTGACTTTTGATGAAAAACAGGCTACCATAAAAGCAGAAGCAGAAATTGCAAAGGTGTCAGAAAAGCTAGTTGAGGAGACGGTGGCAAAGCAACCCCAACCAGTACTTGCAAGGCCACCACCTCCATTCCCTCAAAGAGTGCAGAAAGTGAAGGATAATGTTGCTTATGACAAGTTTCTTCATATTTTGAAGCATGTGCAAATTAATATTCTGTTGGTACATATATTCATGGTTAAAACACAACACCATTATTTATGGGTTTTAGCCACTCATGTTCGTGAGAAAAATCAAAAGATGGTTTTTAAACACAAAGCTGCGAATACTAAATTAATGATGGAAGATTGATGAATTATGCGCTCTGTTCGTGTTTCTTTGCCTTTGCTTGCCTCCAAAATTGAGTAACCCCGAACTAATCCTGTTTAGGGCGTATTTATTGGTTAGGGTCGGAGTCCCCAAGCCCAAATCCATGTAGAAAATATTTAATGCATGGACCAGCAAAGGACTAGGCCTAAAAGCTCGTGAGGCCTGATGTTGGGCAGGCAACAAAGTGAGCGTCAACCCCTGTAATGCCAAGTTGACAAGCTGGACCAGGCGCCGCCCACTCTGGTGCCTAGACCAATTTTTCAGCCTTTAGGTGTTCTTTCTGTGTATCTTTGACGCCCATGTGTGTAACAACCCTACACATTAAACGACACCATTAGGCTCAAATGTCGGACATTAAATCACTAAAATATTAATATGTTAGGTAAGCAATGCACTCAAAATGCACATATATATCCAAATATACGATTAGAAACTCATAGCCACTCATCATAACAACAATCCATGGGGATGGCTCGTCCAACAAGAATTATAGCCAAAATCTAAGCTGATTAATGACATTCTCGTCCCAACAGACCTTATCCAAGTCTGATTGCGCAAAATACTGGTCCAATAAGCTTATCTCACCTGGTAAAAGTTGCTCGACCAACATGCCACACCCAATGCCACCTAGAGTCACATATGACGCAATTCGTACCAAACAAGTAACAACTCAACAACAACTGACGACAGAAAGAGAACTGAATGAGAGAACCGCCCAACATATTGAACAAATACCACCACAAGGAACAACGCTAGGAAACCATCTCAAAAGGGGGAAGCAAACACACAAAGCCAGCATAAATATCATTTTCTAACATAACTCTGATACGGCGCGTGACCCGATCCAAACATACTGATCTACATGAAATACCCGACGAGCCATAATATCAACAACCACATCTGTGCCAACAACAACCCCGCAAAATGCACCACCATAACCATGGAGAAACAAATAACAAAAAATACCTTAGATAGGAAAACCCATAAGCAAGGCACAATCAATCATTCAGCACCCCAAGAGCTTGCCACAAAGCCCAAACAAAACCGCATAATGTGTGTAAGTAGTCAACAGTCACACAAATCATCGTAGCATAAAGGAGTAACACATGGAACACATTAGAACACAAATAAGATCAACTCCTACTAATAACACACCCCTCCTCAATAGCTATGCCGAGTAAATAAATTCGACCCAATATATAATACACATTCTCACTAGGCCTGCCAGTGGCCTCAAAATCAATTCCGATCCTCCAAAAATGGGTTGACAACGTCCGAAAAGTCCATAATAATCTATTCATAGCACATACAATCAGCCCTCAACCTCTAAACATACCTTCACCGCCCGTAACCACGGAATAATCTGCTTATGAGAATCCTCCCAGTCTTCAAATCCCTAGTATACAAGAATCGCCATGCCCAATCTCAACTTTACTACTCAAATGATTGACACTTTCCCCGCTAAACAATCATCTCACGAGAAATACTTCCATTATTCTCTGTGCCACAAAGTAGAATCTGAACATCAGTAGTCGATCAACAAGGCAATTGTCGTAGTATCAGTCAAGCATCCACAAATCAAAATGCAGTGCGCCTTCTGAAATGTGCACCCTTCTTAGGTGACACTAGATAGTGCAAAAATTCATCAAAGCATCTGAAACTGTCCATGCTGTCTAAAAACGCATGACCATCCTTTCGAACGGAAACATAACCTCGTACATGTAAAACCTCAATCCTACATGTTGCAACACATCTATCATGTCATCATATGAAACCATGAGAACCCTATCATCAGTTCTGAACCACATGTAGGATAGTCACCCCATAAGCCAGAAACCTTCCACTTGACCTCATACTCGAGAAAATCACAACATGCTACAAAACTCCCTCATGCTTGCAGAAAATATTCGTCCCAAGCTGTGTCGAAATCATCTGGAAGTCTTCGAAACCCCTTCCGCAAGTAATCAAGCCGTCATAACTGAATCCCCCCAACTCAACCAAGTCACGCAGGCTGCCAAATCCAAGAGTATTGCAAAAAAACATCGGTAAAGCCCCATCACAACAAAGGAACCAATCACCTTTATTACTATGCTGACGCTAAACCACCATCAAGCTTACCCATTTCTTCGATTTCTCCTTGACTTGCCTTCAAGTTAACATTTCTCTTTGCCATTACTCTACAATCCTAAGCCAAAGCTCACCACAAGATATCCTAGCATGAACCACACCGTGCGAAAGGCCATAAATCACTGTATTCCCTCTGAAGCACCCAATGATGCTGCAATCGAGATACCAACTCTGAAGAGACCTTCTGTGAATTGGAAGTTGTTTCTGTAACCTCTCTGATACCAAAATGTAGAATAACTAATGATAAAGAAACATCGCAAGTCTCAGCACCCTCCAGTGCATATCTCAGACTTTATTCATGTATAAATCCAGGAAATCCAAAAATACCACATCAGATTCTTGAACTCATTAGAAGCTTCTTGAAAGTCATGTGCTCCTCTCTAATCCCCTATGCACCGCCAATACCAACGAATGACTTGTACACCATTAGCACACAAACACCTCAAGAAGTAATCCCGTCTTGAAGCAACCAAGTGAATTCCTACTCCATGCACAATACATCCACCATAAATGACAACCTGAGTCATTCTAAGATTTCAATATACTCATAAAGTGTAGTACATCTTTTATCTAGGAATTTACTTACTCGAGTAATCCTCGAAACCAACCTATTCAAGTCATAAGTGATCCACAAATATGCCTAACAAAAAACTAATATAACATATGACCATGTAATCTGATCGTCGATAGTAGACTCTCTCACTTAGCTCGAAGCCATAGAACATAACATCCAATAAGCCACAATACCCTTACTCTATATATGCCATGATCTTGCACTATAATCTAACAAAATCCTTTTTAAGCTCATGTAGCACTAATCATAAGATACCTCAAATCATCTAAGCATATTCCCCAGTCACACAATGCTCAGCATATAGCTATCTAACCACTCACCGAGCCATCAATCCCACTCCTAGGGGACGCTACCAAACATATATGTCCTAAACCACATACTCACACAACAGAAACCACCAAGCCCAAGTTAAGGTCTGAATCTAGCCTCAATCTTCTAGATTGGCCTATCCCATAACATACAAAACACATCGCTTATGCCTAGCTGATATCGAGTGCTCAATATAACATACGAGTCAATACCACACGATATAAAAGAAAGATGGGAAGATTCCTACATATTCTATAGCCTCTCGAAGATAGGTATGGACGTCATCATATCGATTCACAAGACTCTACTAGACACTCGCTCATGACTCGTAGAACCTATAAACCTAGAGTTTTGATACCAACTTGTCACGATCCAAAATCCCACCTTAAGGATAGTGATGGCACCTAGTCTCTAAAACTAGGTAAGCCGATCACTTTAGCAGTTAAACCAAAATATGATATTGTGAAACAGAGTTTACTATAAGTGTGGAAGTAAAGATGATACAATCTAACACGACAATAATCACAACAAATCCCCAAGGACTAGGTAGTACAGAGTCACGAGCTCCAACTGAATACATAAAATTATCCCAAAGTACGATATTGTTTGAATAGACAATTGATAGTACAAAAGTAAGGAAAGGACTCCAAGGGATTGTGACGAACAAAGCAGCTCTACCTTGAATCCTTGCGATCAAAGAACCTCTCATAGCCTGGCTTCGCTACCTCCAACACCTGGATCAGCACAAAAATATGCAGAAGTCTAGTATGATACACCATGGTCAATACCCTATAAATATCAAGACTAACATCGGTGGAGTAGTGACGAGGTTCGAGTCAAGAAACTCACTAGTCAAATATAACCCGAGCAAAATGTCAAAGACCGACAACAGGAAGAATAACATAAGGCAATAACTGAATCTTCTCAGAATAAATAATAACAATTTAGAACAAATAAAGGTCCAGTCTTGACACTGGGTCACTAAATTAAATCACAAACACATGGAACCTTGTGCCCACCTTTTCAATCAACCTCGCCGATAGAGACCTCGTGTCACAACATAAGTCACACTTGCATGGCAAAGACCCCATGCCACAATATAAGTGACACTCACACGACAATGGCCTCGTGTCATCACATATATTGTACCCCTGTCAACTACTAGTAACATGCCCCAGAAGGATTTATCAAGAAACAAATAAATTAAAGCATGATAATGACTTTCTTTTAACTTCAATCCATTATGTTACCAATAACTCAACAAAATGTGAAGTAACAAGTCCACGTAGGTAAATGCATCTTGCCAACCAAGTCATCAAATGATAATAGAAACATAGATTAGCACGTTGGGAACAGCGCAACAAATCACGTAAAATGCATGACACACACAAGAAGTAATAAACCGTTAAACACAAGAATAACAACAAGAATCACTCCGATGTGCCATATAAAAAAATCACAAATCGACGTGTGATGCCGTGCGAGCTTCATAATTTTAAAACCTTTTCCAAAATTAGCTACTCGCGCGAAAGCCCCCTTATCTCGCCTAGTGTGCATCACAATGAAGTAATTCCCCCCACCTGCACCACGCGCATAAGCCCCCTTATCTCGCCGCATGGGCATCACTTAACACACCACCCTTATGCTGCCGCATGAGCATCTAAATCACAACACACAACCAATGCACACCACATGCACGTATGCCACAATATCACCCGAACAATATTACCAATGCCACAAAATACATAGCCTACGGCTCAACAAAAATAAGTACAAGAATAACAACAATAACACAAGAATACGGGGATTAAATCAACAAAGAAATGTGATTCATATAACAACAACTTCAATTCAAGGCATATTAATAGCCTAAAGGTCTAATTCGGTCAATTACCACACATAAGCCTGTGTACACACTCGTCATCTAAGTATATGTTTTTTCACATAGTTCAAATAACAATTAGACTAAATCCTAAGGGGTAATTCCCTCACGCAAAGATAGGCAAGATACTTACCTCAATTAGGCCAAGTAAATACTCAAAAAATGCTTTACCTTTAAAATTCACCTCTGTCCTGCTCAAATCTAACCAAACTCGACTTATTAATAACAAAAAAGTACCAGAGAAACCACTTTCAATTAATAAAGTTAAGATGTTTGTGCTATTCCAAAATGTCAAAAAAAGTCAACCCCGGGCTTGCTCGATCAAAACTCGAGTCAAGGGGTAGATCATAATTACCCATAACCCCACGATTCCATATATGTGTTTGGTTTTCAAATCCGAGTCTAATTCGACTCTCAAATATGCAATTTTCATTTTTTTCAAAACACATTCAAAATCCCCGAAATTTCTCTTCAAATCTCATGATTTACATGTTAAAATTCATATAAAATCATGTTATAATATCACGGTTGAGTCAAAATCACTTACACAATGGTTTGGAATGAAAACCTCCTCCAAAAACCGCTTCTCACCGAGTCTAGTGCTCAAATGTGACAAAATGAGACTAAGTCTTGAAATCCCAATCTTTTGTTCAAATGCGAACCCCGCAAAATGCTGACAAATCAAGGGAATGTCATGGATGCAACCCTGACTTTGAATTTGCGAAGTCAGTCCCGTTATCAAAAGTGGACAAAAGGTCGCAAAAGCAAACAACTCCTAGCCCAATCCCTTTTCGCATTTGCGAGGCTGGCATTGCAAATGTGTAGCCTCCACCCATTTCCCCCTTCAGAAATGCGATATGCATTTCGGAAATGTGATATTCGTAAATGTGAACTGGTGGTCGCATTTGCGATAACTACAGCACCAACACACTAGGTTCTGAGAGACATGCCCAAACCAATTTGAAACGCGTCCGAAACTCACACGAGCCCCTAAGGCTCCACACCTAACATCCACACAATTGTAAAACCTTGACAGGAACTCGTTCATGATCCTAAAATACCAAAATAACATCTGTAAACACGAATCAGACGCCAAAAAATTACAATAATGCTCAAGAATCACTAAAATCACAACCACATGTTTGATTTCTACCAGACCAATTCGGAATGACACCAAAATTTGCAGACAATTTTCGAATGAAAAAACGGAACTATTAAGTCCCAAAGCAAAGTCCAAACCCGATAGCCACAAAGTCAAATCATGGTCAAACTTAGGGAATTTATAAAACTTCAAATGTCCAACTTTTGCCAAAAGAGCCAAATTAACCTAGGAACCTCTGAATCCAAATTCGAACGTATGCGTAAGTCCAAAATCACCATAAGAACCCAGTGGAATCATCAAAACATGAATCTAGGACTGTATACAAAAAGGTGGAACCTTGGTCAACTCTTCCAACTTAAAGCTTCTAAAATGAGAATCATTATTCCAATAAATCCCCAATCGCTCAATAACCAAAATAGACCATACTCGCAAGACATAGTAAATCATATGAATATACTCACAATCTCGAGCCACCAAACAGGAATGCAAATGCTCAAAATGACTGGTCGGGTGGTTATAATTGTTATTGTGATGATGTGTGGGAATAAGGATGGCATTCATATCGATGATATGTGGAGTACAAGGGTGGTATTCATATTGATGATATTTTGAGTATAAGGGTGACATTCATGTCGATGATATGTGGAGTATAAGGGTGGCATTCATATCGATGATACGAGGAGTACTAGGGTGGCATTTATATCTATGATATTTGGAGTATACGTGCGGCATTCATATCTATGATATGTGGAGCATAAGAGTGGTATTCGTGTTGATGATATGTTGAGTATAAGGGTGGCATTTTCCTTGTTGATATGGGGAGCATAATAGTGGCATTCTTATTGATGAAATGTGGAGTATAAGGATGGCATTCCTGCTTAAGCAAGTGAATTCTTTATATTTTATTTTTGGTTAAATTTATATTTTTATTACTGAAATTAAAGTACAATAATGGAGGGTGACATAAACCTTACCTCCCAAAATAGAGTGCCTGTACTATTCGTCATTCTAATGTGATGACTAACTGTACCTAGAAAGTAGTAGGGGGTTAGACCTAAGATGATGTAACGGTTGTCTATTTGATGGTAGACAATCGTCTGTACAAAAATAATGTGATTTTCTTCTAGGTCAGCTATACAGAAAAGTACATGTATTCCTATTTGTACTAAGCTAAAGGGGAATTTGCTCCCTACTATGTGTTCCTGCCATCTATCTATGAGATGTTGCAATATATTGACAAAACAGCACGAGCTATCTTCAACTTTGCTTTGCCAAAGGCCAAGTTGAAGATAACTGTCAAGAAGTATCTTGTTTTTGGATATCAATGGAGCTTGTGTTGTTTGCTGGCCAGTTTTCCAGTTGCTGTTGCTGAAGCTTGATATGGTGTGTGTTATAGGATGAGATGCTGTTAGTGATTGTTTGATGTCCTACCTCTGAGGGGGAGTACTGTTTGTTCTTGTGGCTGGGCACTCAGGTATATGTCTATGCATTTTAAAGTGATCTGCTCTGTTTGCTGTTGTTCCTGGATGAGTGTTTCTTCTGCTGGTATTTTTATTAATTTTGTTGTTGTGTCTGGACACTGCTGCTATTCTGCTTTGTGTCTGTGTGAATCCTTGTTTCTGTGCTACTTTGAGTTGATTGGAATTTTGTGAACTGGAGTCTGTGTATTTGCAGCTTGGAGTTGCTGCTACATTGAGTTATGTATATTCTTATCCTTGCTCCTATACTGCTTTGTGTTGATTGGATGTCTATGGAAAATGAGTGTTGAAGGGATCCATGATGATTGACTTGATTTGCTGTTGCTCTTGTATGTGAACTTCCTCTGCTGGTGCTTTGCTGGCTGAGTTTATATGTCTTGAAAATGCTATTGATGTGCTTTGTAGTTGTGTTTGTCATTGCTATTATGCTGTTTTTGATGATAGTTTGTTGGTGTTTCAGTTTCCTGTGATGACTGTTGGCCCTGTAGATTGCTGATGTGTTGCTGAGTGAGGTCAGATTTCCTGTATTGTGATGTGGCTGGGAATGTCCAAGATTACTGTAGTTGCAACAGATTGAGCACCAAGGGTGCTAATACCACACCTTGCAACTGCAGCAATAATCTGGACCATTTCCATCTGCTTACAATACTTTAAAGGGTGCTGGGTTCAGTGGTGAACATCGTATTTATGTTGCTGCTTTTTTGGATTTTGTTTGCTGTTGATGGTATGGAAGTTGTCTTTGTTTTGCATGCGGATTTAGGTGCTTTGTGGTTCTATAATCTTCAGGGTGAAGCTTCTGTTGGTTGTCTGTTAGGAGTGCTTCTGGCTGTTGTAGTTGCTACAGGCAATGTGACTGCCAGTCCATGTTGTTGTTTTTGCTGAATTGTATGATGACTGAGTACCGGTGTTTTATGGTGACAGAGAGTGTCCATCTTGCTGCTCCTATGCTGTTGCTGTTGTTTAATTGTGTGATTGTTGGGTTGCTATGTTGTATACTAGCAAGGGGTGTCCATGATAATTGTTGTAATTGCAATAGATTGAGCATTAGAAATGCTACTATCATACATTGCAATTGCAGCAATGATCTGGTCTCCTCTAAGCTATCCGCAGAGTTGAAAGATATGCTGAGATTATGTATGTGTGGTTGTTGAGATTGGTTGGAGATATTGGGATCTAGTCTACTAATCAAAGAAACAATGTAATGATACATTGCTTCCTCAGTAGTAATCTAATCCCTCACAGTGGCTAGCATTTCACTGCTGCTTGACTCCAAGGTGCTGATGGTTGGAAATGTGAGCAGGTGTTGATGGCAGCCCCTGTCAGCATTTCCTGCAATAAAGAACATCATGTTAGATTGGATCCCCTTCTCTAGTTTCTCTTCATTGCAGATGTTGTGATGATCTTTGTGGTGGCAGTCCTGGTATAACATTATGCCTGCACCCACAAGTACACTAATTATGCTAAATCCTGCATCCACTATCTTCTTGCTGATGTCCTGCTTTAGTGAGTGGCTGCTTATTTGGTATGTGGCTTGTGTGGTGCTGTTCCATGGTACGCCATATGGCAGCAGTTGGTGTGGAGGCATTAAGCCTTTGTTGCATGTGTTATTGGCAGTGTTGGCAAGTTGTGCTCCAGTTTGTCTTTGTTAGTGTTGCATTTTCAGTGGTAACCTTCAACTTCTCTTTCTTGCACGAATTAGTTGATGTGCTTGATCTGTGAGATTAGATGTTCCTGTGTTCCCTGCAATAAAAGAAAAAATAGTTAGTGTAGGGCCACTGCTCCATTCTTTCTTCACCATTGTTGTTTTGCTTTTCACCAGGTTTCTTTTCCCTGGCAGTGTTACTGCCCCTTGTTTCCTGCCACTCTTATTCTTAGGTATGGACATTGACTCTTATCACTGTTTCAATCTCCTGCTTTGTATATCTAAATCATCAAAACAGTAGCATTTCATTGGTCCAATGTCCAGAGCATAGTTAGCCAGGTGTGTCTGCCACTTTGCTGCCTTCTCTAAGTGTGTGTGATTGTTATATTGTAGCTTGCCATCAGTTTTCTGATTTCTGAGACTGTTTCATCAGTGGACCATGCCTTATCTGAGTGTGTGTGTGATTTCTATGAACTTTACATGATTTCACATTGCTTTTAACATGCTTCTCTATGCCTATGTTAATGATTGATAACTCTTTTGTCAAATATGATTTACTTGTTGTGAGTTGATAACTCTTTCTTAGTTGTGTTTATGGTACTACATCTTGTGCTTTCACTTCTCCACCTCCTTCTTAGCTTCCTTAGGTCTTAGATGTCTCAAAATTCCTCAAAATAATATTTTTCCATGTATATATACTATGTAGGGTCGGGCCCAAACGAAACTACCTTCTCCTAGCCGAAATAGGAAAATAGCTCTGGGAAAATTACACAGGCGTGCCGCATGGGTTTAGGCGCCACGCTGTGTGCTAGTGGAGTTTTTCAGGGAGTGTGCAATTTCAAGGAAGCAGCAAAATGAACAGCCGCGGTGCCCCATGCACTGCCCCACGCGCTTGGCTATGGAAAATTCTCATAATCCAGCTTCTTTCTTGATTTTTGATATCCAGATGTGGTTCTCGACCCCTAAATGTGATCCCGGCTTAATCCGTTGGGCTTTTACTCAGACGTCAAAGCTCCAATTCCTTCAAATTCTTTCCATAACATCTATATCACTCAGAATCACTCCTACAAGGCATAGAACACATAATTTGTGCAAACCACTAGCGATTAATGCTCAAACTCACACACACAGTTTGTGCAAACCACTAGCGATTAATGCTCAAGCTCAATTAAATTGCAATAATTTAGAGTGCAATAAGCGACAAGAATACGAGATTATAGCCTACCATCACGCCTCATATTCACATTTCACAATTTTCATTCACGATCTTTCCTTATACCACCGCGTGAGCTTTGCATATAGTTTTAAAAATATTTTCCCGAAATAGCTACACGCATTTTAGCTCCCTTATCTCACCGTGTGGCTTCAAGTAATTCCCTTACTAGCAACACGAGTATAAGTCCCACCTTAGCTCACAACATGCGTATCAACCCCTATCCTTATGCCATCGCATGTGTATCAATATCACAATGCCACAACACTTCTCCAAAATGAACCATACCAATGTCACAACAATGTATAGCCCATGGCTCAATCACAATGTGTACAAGAATCTCAGTAACATCAAAAGGAATGAGAAATACTCAACAAGGAAAGATATCTCAACAATTAACAACTTAAACCTCAATGTGATAATGGCATCCACAACTTCAACATGAATAACCCAACAAGAAGATATTCCACGAAGTAATAATTCTAAGTAAGAGTAATTTAACAATAAAAGGAGTAACAAGACAATAAGAGAGGTAGTAACTTCAAATAAAGCATAGAGGAGAAATTACAACAACAGAGTATAGAACAAATACTAACACCATTAATTAGAGCATATGAGAGGAAATTTAGCAATGGAACATGTAACATGATAAAAAAATTCATTAAATGCATGGAAGAAGTCTAAAAGTCTAAACCGGCCAAAACACCACATATAGCCTGTGAACACACTCGTCACCTTGTGTACACGTCTTCCACATAATACAATTAACCAAAACAACCGAAATTCTAAGGGGTAGTTCCCCCACACAAAGTTAAGCAATATACTTACCTCAACAAGGGCAAATCATCCGTCGAAAATTGCATTCTCCCCTAAAATTTGCCTCTACACGGCTCAAATCTAACAAACAATGACTTCACATAATCAAAAGTTGCAAGGGAAACCAACTAATTTAGATAAAGCTTTGATCTTTGCACAATTCACAAAAAGTCAACAAAAGTCAACCCGGGGCTTGCTCGGTGAAAACCTTGGCCTAAGAGCAGATTCCAACTGCCCATAACCACACGAGTCCGTATATATGCTTTTTTTTTTTCAAATTCGAGTCCAAATTGACTCTCAAAACTCAAATTTTTATTTATTAAAAACGTTGACAAAGATCCCCAATATTCCTCTTTGATTCGTGTGAATTTGACATTAAATCTAATATATAATCATGAAATATAGTTGGAATTGATTAGAATCACTTACCCATTGTTTCTAGATGAAAATCCCATCTCCAATCGCCTCCTACTGAGTCTAGGGTTCTAAAATATGAAAACTGAGACATTGCGAACCCTCGTAAATGCGAAGAAAATCTCGCAAATGCGGCTTCTGATAGCCGATGGGTAAATTCGCAAATGTGACATTGGGATCCTAAATGCAACAAATTATGTCACAATTGCGATCCTACCCAAATCTGCCTTTGTTCGAAATTGCGAGTGAGACATCGCCACTGCGATACCTGACACTCACTTGCTCACGTCGCAATTACGAGGCTAGGGCTGGCGATTATGACATCAGAGACACCAGCACACTAGCAATCAAAACACTGAATTCGACACACTAACCTACGGTCAAACTTGGGAAATCTTCTAAACCTCAAATTGCCAACTATCGGCAAAACAAGTTAAATCAACCTAGGGACGTCCGAATTCGATTCCAGGCTTTTATCCTAGTCCAAAATCACGATACGAATCTATTGGAGCAATAACGCTCCAGGGTTTGTTTCTCTTGGTGTCAACATAGGAATGGGAGCAGTTTGAATGGATGAAAAACACCGTTCCAGGGTCGTTTCACAAAAGTCAAACTTAGCTAACATTTCTAACTTAGGCTTCTATGCCAACAACCAAAGAGTCCAAATCAACCCAAAACGGTCCCGAAACGAAACTAACACACCTCGCAAGTCATAGAACCACAAATACACATGCCTGAAGCATCAAATGGGGAAACGGGATGCAAATACACAAAATGACCAGCCGGATCGTTACGTTTTCCCCCATTCAAAACAAACTTTCATCCTCAAACGTGCATATAGACATACCTAAAGTGATGAAAAGGTGAGGATAACGAATCTGCAAGTCATTCTCGGTCTCCCTGTTCGTGTCTTCGACCGGATGACCCCTCCACTGAACCTTTACTGAATCAATATTCTTTGATATCAACTTCCAGACCTGTCCGTCCAAAATAGCCACCGGGTCCTCAATACAAGTCAAATCCTTGTCCAGTTGAACTGAGTTGAAATCTAATACATAGGACGGATCTCCATAATACTTTCGGAGCACGAAAACATGGAACACTTGGTGGACCGCTAATAGGCTGGGTGGCAATGCAAGCTTGTAGGCCACCTCACCAACTCTCTCCAGGATCTCAAAAGGACCAATATACCTAGGCATCAACATTCCCTTCTTCCCGAATCTTATCACACCCTTCAAGGGTGAAACCCGCTGTAAAGCCCTCTCTCCAACTATATATGCTACATCATGAGCCCTCCGGTCAACGTAACTCTTTTGCCTAGACTGGGCCGTACGAAGCCGATTCTTAATCAACTTGACTTTCTACAAGGCATCCCGAACCAAATCAGTGCCCAACAACCTAGCCTTACCTGGCTCAAACCAACCAACTGTAGAACAACACCGTCTCTCATATAGGGCCTTATAAGGTGCCATATAAAAACTCGATTAGTAGATGTTATTGTAGGCAAATTCCGCAAGCGGCAGGGACTGATCCCATGAACCCCCGAAATCCATAACACAGACATGTATCATATCTTCCAAGATCTAAATGGCGCGGTCGAACTGCCCGTCCGTCTGGAGGTGAGATGTTGTACTCAACTAAACCTGTGTGCCTAACTCATGCTGCACGACTCTCCAGAAATGCAATGTAAACTGTGTGTCTTGATTGGAGATATTGGACACCGAAACACCATAGGGACGAATAACCTAACGGATATAGATCTGAGTCAGATGCTCCGAAGTACAGGTAGCACCACCGGAATGAAATGTGCTTACTTTGTCAGCTTATCCAGAACCACCCACACTGCGTCAAATTTAGTCAAAGTCCATGGGAGCCCAACAATGAAATCCATGGTAATAAGCTCCCACTTCCACTCATGAATCTTAAGTCTCTGAAGCAAACAGTCTGCCGGCTTCTGATGCTCGTATTTTCACTTGTTGACAGTTCAAGCATCGAGACATATACTACACTATATCTTTCTTCCTTTTCTCCACCAAAAATGCTTCCTCAAATACTGATACCTCTTAGCAACACCCGGATGAATGGAATACCGCGAACGATGGGCCTTCTCAAGAATGAACTCATGCAACTCATCTACATTGGGCACACATATCCGGCCCTACATCCGCAACACCCCGTCATCTCCAATAGAAACCTCCTTAGCATTGTTGTGCTGCATTATTTCCTTAAGAACAATCAAATGGGGTCGTCATATTGACTCTTTCTAATGTGCTTATATAATGAAGACCAAGAAACCATGCAGCAATAACCCGGTTGGGCTCCGAAGCATCCAATATCACGAACTGGTTGGCCAAAGATTAAACATCCATGGCTAGTGGCCTCTCTATTGCAAGTAGATATGCCAAACTGCCCCTACGCTCGGCCTTTCTACTCAAGGCATTGACCACTACATTTTCCTTACCTTGATGATACACAAGACTGATATCATAGCCTTTCAGCAATTCTAACCATCTTCGCTGCTGCAAATTGAGGTCCTTCTACTTGAACAGATGCTGAAGACTCCGCAAGGTCGGTATCGACCTCACATGGGACACCGTACAAATAGTGCCTCCAAATCTTACATGCATGCACAATAGCTTCCAATTACAAGTCGTGCATTCTTCTCATGATCCTTCAGCTGTCGAGATGGGTAGGCAATTACCCCACCGTCTTGCATTAACACCGCGCTAACGTACGTGACACGTCATAATACACACTGTAAGACCCCAAACCCATAGGCAACACCAACACTGGGGTTGTAGTAATAGTAGTCTTGAGCTTCTGAAAGCTCGTGTGACACTCCTCACACCATCTGAAAGGAGCACTCTTCTAGGTGAATACAGTCAAAGGTGCAGCACAGGATGAGAAACCCTCTATGAAGCGCGATAATACCTGCAAAACCAAGGAAACTCCGAATCTCTGTAGCTAAAGATGATCTAGGCCATCTTTGAACTGCCACAATTTTCTTCGGATCTACCTTGATCCCCTCGCTAGACACCACAAAGCCCAAAAACGCCACCGAATCAAGCAAAAATTCACACTTGGAGAATTTTGCATATAACTTCTTCTCCCTCAAGTTCTAGAGCACGATCCTCAAATGCTGCTTATGATCCTCTCGATTGCGAGAATATACCAAGATGTCGTCAATAAGCACAAGGAAGAATGAGTCAAGATATGGCTGGAATACACTGTTTATCAGGTGCATAAATGTTGCTGGGCCATTGGTCAGCCCAAATGACATCGAGAGGAACTCATAGTGACCATATCGAGTACTTAAAGCTTTCTTCAAAATATCTGGATCCCGAATCTTCAGTTGATGATACGCTAGCCTCAAATTAATCTTCAAGAACACTTTGGCACCATGAAGCTAGCCAAATAAGTCATCAATGAATGGTAATGGTACTTGTTCTTCACTATGACCTTGTTCAGTTGTCTATAATCGACAAAAATCCACATACTACCAACCTTCTTCTTCACAAATAGAATTGGAGCACCCCAAGGTGACACCCTAGGCCGAATGAAACTCTTATCAACCAACTCTTGCAGTTGTTCCTTTAACTTCTTCAACCCCACTAGTTCTATACAATATGGTGGAATAGAAATGGGCTGAGTGCCAAGCACCAGGTCAATACTAAAATCGATATCCCTATCGGGTGACATGCCCGGTAGGTCTGTTGGGAACACATCAAGAAAACCTCTCAATAACAAAACTGACTCAACAGTAGGAGTATCAACAATAGCATCCCTGAAAAAGGATAGATATTGCTTCACATACCTTATCAACCATCCGACGTGCCTCAAGGAAGGACACAACCCCATTTGGAATAAAATCCAATGTACCCCTCCACTCCAACCGCAGCAAACCTGGCATAGTCAGTGTAACAATCTCGGCGTGACAATCCAGAATAGTGGGATAGGGCAACAACCAGTCCGTGCCCATGATCACATCAAAGTCTACACTATTGAGTAACAATAGATCAACACTTGTCTCAAAATCACCAATGATAACTAAACACGACCAATAAACAAAATCCACAACAATAGCATCCCCCACAAGCGTGGACACATATGCAGGAGCACTCAAAGAATCACGAGATATATCAAAATACGGAGCAAAGTAAGATGACACATGAATAAGTGGATCCCTATGACAAATTGGAACCATACCTGTGATGGTAGCATCCGATGCAACCGCTTCCGTCCTACCAAGAAAAGTACAGAAACGATCATGGCCTCCCCATCTAAGGCGATCATGACCCGCTTGACCTCCTCGCCTAGATTGTGGGGCGGGTGGAGTGGCAACTGCAGCAGCAATCACAGCCTGCAAACCCTGCGGACCCTATGGAATCCGTGGAGCGTATGTAGTCTGCGGAGGTGCAACCCTCCTGAGTCTGGGGCAGTCCCTCACCATATGTCTAGTATCGCCACACTAAAAACAAGCTCACGGTGGGCGTGGCTACTGAAACTGACCCTGGTCTAATCAGCTAGACTGACTACTGAAGCCACACCATACAGGAGGTGCATTGGACAGTGGCTAAGAAAAATGGGCAACTTGAGACCTCGGAATAGCCAGAGCACCACCAGTAGCTAGAAATGCTGAATGAATTAGGCGGGTCACATAGCCTCTACCATGATGGGCTGCAACTAGAGCACGGGCACCGCTATATCCTCTAGAATCTTGAGGCCTCTAGGCCTCCTTGTCCTCTCTCTCATGGCCCAATATTGATCGTAGGCCATAATATTGTGTTTTAGTCATTTATTGCACTCAATTTAGTGCACTTTATTCGTTTTGAGCTTTAACTGATAAGTTTTTGCACTAATTGTGTGTTTTATGCCTTCTAGGAGTGATTCCGAGTGATGTAGATGTTGTGGAATGAATTCGACCTATTTGGAGCTTTGAAGTCTAAGTAAAAGCCCAATGGATTAAGCCTGGATCGTGTTCGGGGGTCAAGGACCATGTCTGGAGTTCAAAACGCAAGCAAAATCCGTACTTTGAGAATATCCCACTGCCGCGGCGCGTGGGGCGCCGCAGCTGCCCTAAATCTGCTGCCCGTCAAATTGTTAGCTCTCTAGAAATCACCATTAATGCCCCCCCATGGTGCGTCGCCCCATGCAGCGCGCTTGTGCAATTTTTATAGAGTTATTATCCTATTTCGATGACGAAAAGGTTATTTCGTCTAGGCCCGACCCTACTTGGTATAAATAAATTGAAAAATGTTTTTTTTTCGGACTTTTGACAAATATGCAACCTAAGTAGGCTAAGGCGGAGTTGGAAGATAACGAGCACAAGGATTTCATCATTCCTTCCTCACTCGAGACATGAGTTTGGATTGAATTTAAGTTTTCCATTACTTTAACTATATTTGTGATGAATTGCTCCATCTCTATGGAGTAGTACTCTTTCAGGTTTGATGGATTTGGTGTGTTGATAATTGTTTGTGGATTATAAATCTAGTTTTATGTATTGAAGCATTGTTTGATAATTTAATTGTTGCATCTATATTCACTTGTTCATGTAATCGAAAGAGGCATAACTTGTGATATCTTTGCATAATATTGTTGGTTGAGTTCATTGATTCTTCTTAGTAATCGAAATAGGCTAGTTAAGTCTGCTGATCAAAACGCTGAATGAAAGGAAGCTACTAATCAATCCATAAACAGCCTAATTGAAAACAGAAAACATACAGGGAAAATGATCAATCCACCTAATGAAGGCAGGATTACACAACTCAAGGGGGAGATAACTGTTGTCTCGCATAAAGAAATCACTAACAAAGGACGGCTGAGTCACACAACACAGACCACAGGACCAATTCAAGCAGACATCAATACACAACTGACAGAATACATAGGAGATACTGAAAAGGAATAACATACAACAGGAAAAGGAATAGATCTTGATGAAGAATCCATCACTCAAAACCTTATTAATGTGGCAAGACAGGAAGATATTTCACCAAAGCTCATGGATGTAGGGAAATCAGCCAGAAAGAACAAGAATAAGCAGATCAAGGACAATCAAAGTGCATTGTCAGGGATCCAAACTAGGAGGATCCTATCTAAACCACGCACTCAATCATGAATGGAATTATGTGGAATATAAGGTCAATCAACACTCATCAAGCTTACGAGAGACTGACCAATATGCACGGACAGCATCACTTTCAATTCATTGGGATCATGGAACCTAAATAGAAAATCAAAAAACTGGAAGGGTACATAAGGAAGATAGGCGTGCCTAATTGTTATGCCAATTTCTCAAACAAGATATGGGTATTTGTGGATGATGATCATGAAGTAGAGATAATAAATGGCATGGAACAGCAATTAACTATGCAGCTGGCAAACTTGGAGTCACATTCTTCATTCATTGTCACTTTTGTATATGTAAAATGTGATGCTGCTGAAAGAATCGAACTTTGGGATAGTCTATACAATCTTTCCAGAAACATGTCAATGCCTTGGCTGGTAGGAGGTGACTTCAATGTGATATGGGACGAGGAAGAGAAGTTTAGTGGACTTCCAGTATCCCTAAATGAAGTAGAAGATTTTAGACATTGCATCAACACTTGCAATCTCTCTGAACTCAACTTCAAGGGCAGCATCTACACATGGTGGAATAGGAGAGCAGAGGCAGATTGTATCTTCAAAAGGATGGACAGATGCCTAGCTAACTGTGCACTCTAACAATGGCTGCCGCATTTGGAAGTCACACACCTGCCAAAGATAGGGTTAGATCACTGCCCCATGTTACTCTCCTGCAACCAAAATACCACACCTATTAAGAAAGCATTCAGATTTCTCAATTTCTGGATAAAACACCATACTTTCAAGGATGTGGTAAAGGAACACTGGAAAGTAGACTTTGTAGGGGACCCTTTCCTTGTATTTAATCATAAACTGAAGAAGTTGAAAAGAGCATTATCACTATGGAGTAAAGCAACATATGGAGACATCTTTCAAAAGATAGTTGGCTTGGAGGAAGTGGTCAAAGTACATGAAGCATAGTTTGAGCTGCAACCTACTACACAGAACATAACAAAGCTGCAAAGGGTATAGGCTGATTTGACCAAATATTTGACCTTAGAGGAGGAATTATGGAAACAAAAATCTGGGATGACATGGTTCACAGATGGAGATAGAAACACAAAGTTCTTTCATACACAAGTGAATGGCAGAAGAAAAAGATTACAATTGAAGAGAATACAAGACAGTCAAGGCACATGGTTAGAAAAGGAAGAAGAAATAGCAGAGGAAGTAGTTAACTACTTCAAATCCCAATTCCATGAGGCAAACAATCCTACAACATTCAGAATCTTGGAGCATGTTCCCACATTGGTGGAAATCACAGATAATGCTCTACTTATGCAGCAACCAACAAAAGAGAAAATCAAACAAGCAGTGTTTGGACGTAATGCAAAAAGTGCAGGTGGACCTGATTTTTTCAATGGGAACTTCTATCAGTCATGCTGGGACATAATTGAGAATGACATAGTGGAGATGGTGAAAGCAGTCTTCAATGGACATACTCTTCCCAAGAGTATAACACACACAAATCTTGTATTACTGCCCAAAAGGAAGGAGGTGCAGACCTTCTCAGATATGGGACCAATCAGTCTCAGCAACTTCAGCAACAAGATTTTCTCCAGAGTAATTCATGACAGAACGGTAAGCATCTTACCAAAGTTAATCTCTAAAAAACAAGCTGGATTTGTAAATGGCAGAAGCATAGTGGAAAATGTCCTGTTAACTCAAGAGATTCTAAAAGACATTCGTCTGAGAACCAAAGCAGGTCCAAATGTGGTTCTCAAACTAGACATGAAAAAAACATATGATAGATTGTCATGGCTTTTCTTGACAAAGGTGCTAAGGAAGATGGGCTTTGAGGAGCAAATCACTGGCATGATACATGGAATGCTGGCAAACAGCTGGTATTCTGTACTTATCAATAGGGAACCACATGGATTCTTCAAATCCACAAGGGGAGTCAAGCAAGGTGACCCACTATCACCTGCCCTCCTTATACTAGCAGCAGAGGCTATGTCTAGAGGACTCAATGCTTTACACTCCAATCTATACTTCTGTAGATTTGGACTGCCTAAATGGAGTCCCAAAATAAACCACTTAGCATAAGCTGATGACACTATCATCTTTTCATCATCAGATGCCACTTCACATTAGCTGATCATGGAAGTACTAAATGAATATGAAAATGCTTCAGGCCAACTGACCAACAACAACAAGTCTACTATCTATATGCATCATTCCACCTCAACATAGGTAATTGACAAAGTGCAAAGAATCACAGGAATGATGAGGCAAGATTTCCCTTTTAATTACCTGGGTGTCCAGTCTTCTACAAGAGGAGGAAGATGGATTACTACCAAGGTCTCATTCTAAAGGTGATGGATAAATTACAAAACTGGAAAGGAAAACTACTCTCCATAGGGGGAAGGGCAGTGCTTATCACACATGTGTTACAAAGCATGCCCATACACCTCCTCTCTACAGTAAACCCCCCAGCCTGTGTAAGCAATAAACTACACAAGATAATTGCACAATTCTTCTTGTGTAGATCTGTGGGAAATCCAGGCAGGCACTGGGCATCATGGAACACTTTATGCTTTCCTTGTGAAGAAGGAGGTGCAGGATTCAGATCTTTACATGACATGTCCACACCTGTGTTTTGTAAGCTATGGTGGAATGTTAGAACTAAACCAAGCTTGTGTAGTGCATTTATGAGTCAGAATTACTGCAAGAAGCTTAATCCAATAATAGTACCATGGAGAGGTGGTTCTCACATAAGGAAAATGACTTACTACAGAAACATGATGGAGCACCAAATCTGTTGGCAACCGAAGATGGGATCTTCCCTATTTTGGTTTGAAAACTGGACTAGGCTAAGAGCTCTTTACTTTATCACCCCACTTGATTTCATATGTGATGAAAACATACAAAATATTCAGGATGTGGTATGTGAAGGCTGCTGGGATGAGGAGAAGATCAAAGAGATATTGCCAGTTGAACTTGCTGCACACATACCGGAGAACATTAAACCTCCAGCTTCTTCAGATGAACTTGATAAACCAATTTGGATGCTAGAAACTAGAGGAAAATTCACTGTTAACTCAGCCTGAAAGAGACAGCATCCTCACAATGCTTATAGCAACATATGGGTGAAAGGACTGCCATTCAAAGTTGCTTTCTTCATGTGGAAACTATAGAGAAACAGAATACCACTTGATGATTTCTTCAAAAAACAGGGCTATCACATGGCCTCTAAATGCAGGTGCTGTGCAGAACCACAAGAAGAAACAAGACAGCATCTCTTCTTTACTTCATATGCAGCCAAAAAAGTGTGGAGATACTTCCTTGGCCATGCAGGAAATGACATTGAGGGAATCACACTGCATCAAACAGTGACCAAATGCTGGTCTGCAGATATAGTGAGTCGACTGAAAACAATAATGCAGGCCTTACCTTCAATGATTGTATGGGAGTTATGGAAGAGGAGAAACAGCTACAGACATGGAGATGCAGTCACTATCAGTAGAGTAATCTACCATATCAACTCTACTCTTCAACTACTCATCAAAGTCAGGAAGCCAGGTATACACAACATCCCACACAAATGGCCAGACATAATCACTGTGATGCAACAATACGCCCCCACCCTAAAGTATACAAAGGTACTTTGGGAATTCCCCAATCAAGGGTGGACAAAGCTTAACACAGATGGAGGCTCTAAAGGTAACCCAGGGAAAAGTTCCATTGGCTTCATACTGAGAGATGTGAAGGGAGACATCATATGTGCATGCAGTAAAGAAATCCAAGAAAGCACAAACACAGAAGCTGAAGCACAGGCTATAGTAGAGGCCCTGAGGTTCTGTGTTCACAATGACCACACCCTCATAGACCTTCACACTGATTCAATGATACTATTGAAAAGTATAAAGGGAGAATGGAGAGTGCCATTGTCCACTGATGAAACAATCTTAGAGATCAGAAAACTGATGGCAAGTTACAATATAACAATTACACACACATTCAGAGAAGGCAACAAAGTAGCAGACCACCTGTCCAACTATGCTCTGGACATTGGACCAATGGAATGCTACTGCTTTGAGGATTTAAATATACAAAGCAGAAGATTGATTACCAGTGATAAAAGTCAATGTCCATACCTAAGAGTAAAGGTGGCAGGAAACAATGGGCAGTAACACTGCCAAAGGAAAAGAAACCTGGGGGAAAGCAAAATAACAATGGTAAAGAAACAATGCAGCAGTGGCTCACTAACTACTCTTCTTTCATTGCAGGGAACACAGGAACATCTAACCTCACAGATCAACCACACCAGCTAAATCAGGCAAGCAAAAGAAACTAGAGATCACCACTGATAATGCAGCACCAACAAAGACAATCTGGAGCACAACTTGCCAACATTGACCATAACAGCTGCAGCAAAGGCTAGGTACCTCCACACCAACTGTTGCCATTTGGTGCACCATGGAATAGCACCACACAAGCCACCTACCAAACAAGCAGTTACTCAGTCAAGCAGGACATCAGCAAGAAGATAGTGGATGCAGAATTTAGCACAGTCAGAGTACTTTTGGGTGCAGGCACAATGTTACATCAGGGCTACCATCACAAAGATCATCACAACATCTGGATTAATGAGAAACTGGAGAAGGCAGCCCAATCTAACATGATGTTCTTTCTTACAAGAAACACTGACAAGAACTGTTCAACCATCAACTCTTTGGAGTCAAGCAGTATTGAAATGCTGATTATTATGAGGGATCAGTTTACTAATGAGGAAGCAACATCCAACCAATCTCAGCAACCACATACATATAATCTCAGCATACCTCTCAACACTGTAGATAGCCTAGAGGACACCAGATCATTACTGCAATTGCAATGTGTGATAGTAGCATTCCGAATGCTCAATATTGCAATCACAGTTATTATCATGGTCTCCACTTGCTAATATAAAACATAGAAACCCAGCAACCACACAATTAAACAACAGCAGCAACATAGGAGCAATAAGATGGACACTCCCTGTCACCATAAAACATAGGAAAGAAGAATTGGAGTATGCAAATGCAGCACAACAATTGCAGCAAAGTAGGAGCACAGCAGCAGCAGAAGAAATTCCTACAAAAATAGAGCAATCTCATCAACAATCCAGTCCTACATCCACCTTCATCACTGAGGAAGCAATGTGCAACAACCCTAATGCACACAATCAATTAGTGCAACCACACCAAAAGCTCAAACTCAATGTTGAAAATAACAAGCTCAAACAAGACACCACTAAACCAAAGGAACACAGAAGCTCAATTCAGCAAAGCAACTGCCAACAATAGCAGAAAATCAACAACATCACATCCATCATCTTCATCTCTAAAATGCAACAGTAGAGACAAATTCCAAATCCAAAAAAAACCAACAGCAACAAACCCTCAATGAACTCAACAACTTTTACAATGCAGCAGACAGTTGGGTAAGGTCCAGATCATTGTTGCAAATGCAAGGTGTGGTATTAGTACTTTCAGTGCTCAATCTCTTGGATTTACGACAAACATCATGGACCTTTCCTATCACCATACATTACTGGAATTCAGCCAACACACAGCCACACTGGAACAGGAGCAGAAATAGCCAACCATTAGGCCAGCAGCTATCACAGGGCATAGAAGACCATCCAACGGATAGACAATAAAAGCACCACTCAGCAGTAAAAATAGAAGAGCGCGGACCCATTAAAAAGCAACACACAAACCACAGCAAGACAAATCATAGATAAACCATAGATAAACCACAACTCAAACACCAACTTAGCTACTGAATCCAGCAAATTCTACAACACAGCAAACAGCTCCGAATGGCCCAGATCATTACTGCAGTTGCAAAGTGTGGTATTAGCACCTAGGGTGCTCAATCTTTTGCAACTGCAACAATCATCATGGACTGCAGGCAATACTGGAATCCATACAGCTCATACCAAAACAACAGCAGCACAACAAAGCAGCAGGAATCAAAAGAGAATATTAACCCCCACAGCAGCAGAAAGCATATCAGACATCCTACACTCACTCATAAGCAACAAAATCAATACACAAGCCACCATTCCAAATTCAGAACCTACAGCAGCATCCAGGACACTGCCCAATCAACAACACAAACAGCACTCTCATCCAATCACAGGGAGGTCCCACACTACTATCTTCAACTTGGCTTTTCCTACTCGGGCCAAAGCAAATCTGAAGACAGGTTGCAATTGTTAGTTACACTTTTGAGAACTTTGCACATACAAGGGAACACCTTTTCAAATCACATAATAGAAGCAAGTACATATGCACTTTTTAGTATAGCTGACCTAGAACAATCTCACTTTGCTTTTGTATATGCATTTGTCTGTCATTATAAAATAGACAATCGTCACTTCTCATAGGTCTAACAACTTACCACACTCTAGGTATATTTAGTTATCACATTAGGATAACTAAGTGTATACTCACTCTCTTATTGGAGGTAATATTCATGTCCCCCTCTACTTTTGTAACTTGCTTTTATTAGTGAAATTTATATTTTGCCCAAAAAAAAAAAACTACAAGAGGAGGCTCGGGGTGCTACAGGATAGAGCATGAGAAGCAGCTCACCACTAAGCCTCAAGGTAATGAGGATGCACGCATGGACGTACAATAGATGTACATGCCTCATAACTTGCACAATAGCGTGAGTATGTAAACAATGTGTACCTAGTAAGTATTTAGCCTAACCTCAAAGAAGTTGCGACGAGGGGTTGACATCGACACTTTCTAGTGGTCAATATACATAAAGGGCACGAATTATAAATAGGCATGAAATACAACGGAAATAATGGAATAAGAGGCGATAAATAAGTGATTCTTTGAAAAAATGACAAGTTAAAAGTTCCCAATATCACATGCTAATCTGAACAAGTAATGGTCAACAAGTAAATACAAATTTTGAGTCATGAAGGATATATCGAGTATACTCGGAGTCCTAGCGACAATACGCACGAGGTATGCCGAGGTCGTACGGCCTGATCCATAACAATCGTGTACATACACTACCGAGGTCGTACGTCCCGATCCATGGATGCATCACATTATATGTAAATATTGCGGAGGTGTTTGTCCTGATCCACATGAACAAGGAAACTCTTTGGACTACGAATTTCGTGTTTACAACCTAAGGTAAGCCCATAAAGGTATATGAATTTTCCATTAATAAGTAATCATTCCAACAAATCTCAAAGTAATGAAGCTCGGTCTAACATAATCTTTAATCAAATTTTACTTGTTTATACAAATAATTAAACTAACAAGTTGAGTTCAAATAGTGCAACTATTGCAAGACAAAGTCCTATGTCTACCCTGACATAACATGAATTATAGCTACGTAAGGACTCACGTCACTTCGTGCGTCTGTAGCACATGCAATTAGTAGCAAATAACAATTTAAACACCTATTGGTTAATTTCCTTTTACAAGGTTAGGAAAGTGACTTACCTCGTTTCCCAAATCCACTTCCCGGCCCACAAATCACACTAAAAGTCTCAAGTCAATGCCGAGCAATATGAAACTAGCCAAAAGTCGCACCAACTAATCAATATTTGCACAAAAGTGCATAATTTAACTATTAGATTAATGACGCAACTCAATTTGGAAGATTCCAAATATTTACCCTTGGGCCCACGTGCCTAGATTACGGAAATGTTTATAAATAAATGTCACCCATAACCTCACAAACATAAATATATAATTTCTACTCAATTCCATAGCCATTTTCATTATCTAATCCCATTTTTTATCCAAACCTAGGTTTGTCAACAAAATCCTATAATTTCCACAATTTACATGTTAAAATCTACCCAAAATCCGTGTGTTAAAGTCATATTAAGTAGTAATTACTTACCTTACAATAATAGGTAAAAATTTCCTCTCCAAAATCGGCAAACGCAAAGTGAAACAAGAGAAAATGAACCTAAGTCCCGATTTAAAACAAGTCTCTACCCGGATTTTCCTCCTTCGAGATTGAACAAATGCCCTTGCGATCGCGAAAACAAAACTTCTCAGGCCCCTAAAAGTCTTCTTGGCAATCGCGAGAAGGGTCATACGAACACGACGCACTGAACATCCCTCTCATCGGGAATGCGAGCCTCCCTTCGCAAACAAGAAGGGCATATGACTTGCCCAGCCCCAAGGCCCAGGCCTTATACAAAATGTGAGAAGGCCATCGAGAACATGAAGGCCACTGGTCCCAATCCTTCACGAACGCGACCCTTACTTCGCGATCGCAAAGAACAAAATCACGCAGTCCCTAAATCCTTCATCACGAATGGGAGGGTCCTTTCGCATTCGTGAAGAAAGAACCGGCTCGAACATACCCATCCAAAACATACCCCAGCCACCTAGGACATTGTCCAAATGCACCTACAAGTCCAAAATATAATACGAACCTGATCGAACCCTCGGAGCACGTAAAACTACATCAAATCTAAGAATTGCACCCCAAAACCAAATTGATCAACTTATGAACGTCGAACTTTCAACTAGCTCTGAACGCGTTGAATCCTACTTAGATAACTCGGAATGACACCAAATTTGCGTGCACTTCATAAATCACCATACGTACCTATTTCTAGGCTTGGAATCCCTAATGGAACTTGATAACACTAAAGTCTACAACAAACCAAATTTAAAGAACTAGAAAACCTTCAATGTGCCAACTTTCACCATTACGCGCCGAAACGCTCCCGGATTTCACGGAACCCGATCCAAACACCTGCCCATGTCCAAAAGCATCATGTAAACCTATTGGAACCATCAATATGGGTTCCGAGGTCGTTTACTACAAATGTTAACTCAACTCATACTTGGCCATCTTAGGCCACTAAGGAACTAAGTGCTCCGATTTCAACCCAAACCCTTCCAAACCTAAACCAACTATCCCCGCAAGTAGTATAATAGTAAAAAGCACATACAGGAAGTCTTAATTAGGGGAACGGCAGACCTAGAAAGCAAAAAGATAGGTCGGGTCATTACATTCTCCACCTCTTAAATAAACGTTTGACTTGAACGGGTCTATAATCACACATGGAGTGTTGAATAAGGGTGGATATATACTCCAAATGTCCTCCTCGGTCTCCCATGTCGCTTCCATGACTGCTTGACCCCTCCACTGAAACTTTGCCACAGAAATCTTCTTAGCCCTCAAAAATGGCTCCTGCTTCTCCTCATAACCCAAGCTCTCGTCTAGTTGAGACACAAGGAGAATGGCTGAACTCCCGATAGACTGGGAGGAAAAGCAAGCTCATAAGAAACCTCCTTACTCGCATCAAAACCTCAAATGGGCCAATAAACCTTGGACTCAACTTCTCCTTCTTTACGAACCTCGTGATACCCTTCATCAGCAAAACTTTCAAGAAAACCTTTTCGCCCACCATAAATGATAAATCACGCACCTTCTAATCCGCATAACTCTTCTGTATGTACTATGTTGTGTGAGTTTGCTCCTAAATCAACTTTACCTTCTCTATGGCATCCTTCACTTAATCAGTGACATATAACCTAGCCTCGTCGAGCTCAAACCATCCGATGGGCGAAAGACATCACCGACCATATAAAGCCTCAAATTGAGCCATCTTGATGGTGGACTGATAACTGTTGTTGTAAGCAAACTCAGCCAAAGGAAAAAATTGATCCCATCGCCCTCCAAAGTCAATCACACACGCTCTGAGCATATCCGCAAGAATCTGAATTGTCCACTCCGGCTGCCCCTCGGTCTACGGATGAAAGGCTGTGCTAAGCTATACTAGGTGCCCAACCCACTTTGTACTGCTCTCCAGAAATGCGAAGTAAACTGAGGGCTTCTATCTGATATGATGGAAACAGAACCACCATTGAACTGAACAATTTCTTCAGTGTAAATCTAGGCGAATCTCTTTGAAGAGTACGTAGTCATCACAGGAATAAAGTGTGACGACTTGGTCAGCCTGTCGACAATGACCCAAGTGGAATCAAACACCCTCGACGTCCGCGGCATCCCAACTACAAAGTCCACAGTGATGCGCTCCCATTTCTACTCCGGTATAACCATCTGCTGGAGTAGGCCACCTAGCCTCTGGTGCTCATACTTAACCTACTGGCAATTTAGACATCTCGCTTCATACTCAACTATGTCCTTCATCCGCTGCCACCGATAGTGATGCCTTAGGTCGTGATATATCTTCGTAGCAACTGGATGAATAAAATACCGAGAACTATGTGCCTCCTATAGAATCATCTCCCTCAAACCAACACTAGGAAAACATAGGCGACCATATATTCCTAGAACATCATCCTCACTGATAGCAACCTCTTTGGCACCACCCTATAGTACCATCTCTCTAAGCACCAGCAAGTGTGGGTCACCGTACGAACGAGCCTTGATCCGCTCAAATAATGAAGACCGAGCCACAACACATGCAAGAACTTGACTAAGCTGTAAAATATCAAACCTCACAAGTCTATTAGCGAAGGACTGAATGTCCAAAGCCAATGGCATCTCCTCTACTGAAATGAATGCCAAACTACCCGAGCCTTTCTGCTGACCTGAAGCATATGTAATAACTCGCCCCTCCTGCATCAATACACAACCTAAGCCAACGCGTGAAGTTTAACAATACACAGTATACATCCTTGAACTGGAGAGCAACACGAACACTGGTTTTGATGTCAATGCGGTCTTGATATTCTAAAAGCTCGCCTTGAAATCATCAGACAATCAGAATATAGCACCCTTCTGGGTCAATCTATTCAAAGGTGCCGCAATGGACGAGAAGCCCTCTACAACCCGACGATAATAACCTACTAATCCCAAGAAGCTCCTGATCTTGGTCGCTGTGGTAGGACGAGGTAAACTCTGAACTGCTTAGTTCACACTTGGAGAACTAAGCATATAGCTTCTGTTTCCATAAGGTCTGAAGCACAACTCTCGAATGCTGATCGTGCTCCTCCATACTACGTGAGTAGATCAATATTTCATCAATGAAGACATTAACAAATGAGTCAAGATATGGCCTGAACACCCGGTTCATTAAATCCCTAAATGCCGGTGGAGCGTTGGTCGAGCCGAAAAACATAACTAGAAACTTATAGTGCCCATATCTAGTCCGGAAAGCCGTCTTCGGAACATCCAAAGCTCGGATCATCAGCTGGTGAGTCCCAAATCTCAAGTCGATCTTAGAGAACACCCTGGCACGCTACAACTGGTAAAGCAAATCATCAATACACGGCAACAGGTACTTGTTCTTAATGGTAACTTTGTTCAACTGGTAGTAATCAATGCATATCCGCACACTTGCATCCTTCTTTTTCACAAACAATACCGGTGCATCCCAAAGCGACACACTCGATCTGATGAACCCCTTTGCAAACAACTCCTAAAGCTATTCCTTCAACTCTTTCAGCTCTTTTTGAGCCATGCGGTACAGTGGAATAGAGATAGGTTAGGTATCCGGCGCCAAAGCAATATTGAAATCGATATCACGATTTGGTAGCATGTCTGGTGGATCAGAAGGAAACACATAGGAGAACTGCTGCACCACGGGCACTGAATCAATCATGGGAAATCTCTGTAGCAGTATCATGAACATAAGCCAGATAAGCCAAACAACCCTTCTCGACCATATGTCGAGCCTTCAAGAAAGAGATAGCCCGACTAGATGTACTGATAGATGAACCCCTCTACTCAAATCTATGAAACTCTGGCCTCGCCAAGGTAACAGTCTTGGCATGGTAATCAAGAACGGCATGGTACAGAGACAACCAGTCCATGCCCAGGATGACCTCAAAGTCGGTCAAATCGAGCAACAGAAGATCCGCTCTGGTCTCATAACCACAGAAAGTCACAATATAGGACCAGTAAACATAATCCACAACAATAGAATCGCCCACTAGCGTGGACACATAAGAAGGAGCACCCAGGGACTCACAAGGGACATCAAGATAAATAGCAAATAGAGAAGAAACATATGAATCTATAGACCTTGGATCAAATAGTATCGAAGCATCCCTACCGCAAGCAGAAATAATACATGTGATCACGGCGTTTGAGGATATTGCATCTGGTCTGGCTGGAAAAGAATAGAACCTAGTTGGAGTGCCACCTAACTGGGCGCCACCTCTAGGGCGACCCCTACCCACCTGCCCTCTGCCTCTCGCAGGCCAGACGGCCGGTGCGGCAACTGGTGCTGTGATCATGGGCTAATGGCCCAACTGTATTCCGTTGCCCCGAAGAGTAGGGAAAAAACTCCTTATGTGACCAAGCTCCCCGCACTTATAGCAACCTCTCAATGCGGAAGATGACTGACATTGAGTATGACCCTGGGGACCTGAATACCCACTACAAGAACTATGAATAGCTGGTAGACAGTAGGATCTCTCTAGAATGGCGCTAAAATAGGGTTGCACCAGTGCACCCCGAGAAGGCGGTGGTACTGAATAAGTGGGCTTACTGTACTGACCCCTCATGAACTGGCCCCTGCCCCCAAACGGAGTGCCGCTGAATCCTCTAGAATGCTGAGGCCTCTTCTTCCCCATTGTATACTATCGGCCCTGGTTGCGAATACCTTCAATTCCTCGAGCTATCTCCACAACCTGCTCGTAAGGAGTCCCTATCTCAACCAATTGGACCATAGTAACCTGAATTCCATAATGCAAGCCCGAACTAAATCTTCGTACTCTCTCTGCATCCGTGTGGAGTATCATAAGTGCATGGCGAGACAACTTAGAGAACCTTGCCTCATAATTGGTCACAGACATCTAACAATGTTGGAGCTGCTCGAACTGACCTCGTAGCTCTTCCCGATGAGAGGGTGGAATATATCTCTCCAGAAAGAGAAGTGTGAACTAGTCCCAAGTCAAGGGAGGCGAACCTGCAGGTCTGCTAAGAAGATAGGACTAACACAATGTGCGGGCCCTGCCATCCAACTGAAATGTGGTGAAGTCCACCCTGTTGGACTCCAATATTCTCATGTTTTCCATCCTGTCTCTGCAACGGTCAATAAAATCCCAATGGGTCCTCATGTTGCTCACCGCCATAGGCAGGAGGATGTAGCCTGGTCCATCTATCCAACAGCTTATGTGGCTCGACGGTCGCATCTGGTCTAGGCTCTAGTACAGCCACTGCAACTGGCTGAGCCCTGCCTACAAGTAGTGCACCAAGGGTCTAATATACGGCAGTTGTATGCCCTGGAGCCTGAGCGGACGGGGTCTGTGCTCCCCTTCCTGCCTGAGATGCGGTTGAGTCTACTTGAAATAAACCAACCTACGTCATAGAGTCCAAGAATCGTAGCATACGGCCCACGACCTCCGAAAAGCCCAGTGCGGACATGAAATTTGCCTCAGCTAGCTCAACTGCAGGCACCTCGCCCTGCTCCTCAATGACAGGATCCTCCACTAGATCCACTAGTTGTACAATAGGAACAACTCTAGGATGCCCTCGTCATTTAGAAAGAGCTGGAGCCCTCCCTCGGCCTCGGCCTCTAGCAATAGGGGGCAACTCCTCCACCGTTGGTAACATCTGGTGCGCGCGTTCTCACCATCTGTGGGAGATTAAGAGAAATATACTTAGCACAATATCAACTGCACGATAGAAGAGGAAGAAAGAGAAGTTTCATAACACCCTATAACCTCTCGAAGATAAGTACGTACATCTCTGCAACAATGAGCAAGACTCTATTAGGCCTGCTCATGACTTGTAAGACCTATGTGAACCTAGTGCTCTAATACCAAGCTGTCATGACCTAATTCCTTCTATGCACCGAGATAGCGTCCGACGTTGCTGCTAGGTAAGCCAACGGTGAACAATCCATTTATTTGCTCATTTTAATATTTTTAAAGTCACTGACTGTCATTTAGTAACGAAACAAACAGTAGGTGATTGCAGTAATGTGAAGCATAAACTAAACATAGTAAAGTAGTCCATTTAATAATTAAAAAAACATGAATATCTACTACTCAAGGACCTTATCTCATACCCTCGATCACAAGTCAATCAAAATGCAACAACCTCACAAACACAATCCAATCAACACGAAACTTCACATAAGCAGCTACAGAAACAGGCAACCATAATTCCAGTAGAAGTCACAAGCCACACAAACGCAAACACCAGATGACCAACAGTAGCAGCACACACAGAGAAGCATCAAGAGGCATCAACTTCACAACCACAAGGAGCTAGTCAGACACTTAACTGCTGACCCCAAAGAAGACAGAACTGCCAGCCAACACATACTCCATAGAAAGCCACATCAACTGAACACATTGATCTCACAATTACAAGCACAAAGTACACAACCTCTCGGAAGCAGCAAACTAGATAGACAACTCAACAGAAGAAACATGGTACACATACATACTCGACAGCAGTAGTCCCAGCACTCAGCTTAATACCCCAACTTCAGAACCAACAGCAGCAGTCAGCACACGAAAATAACTCAATCAGTAGCAGCAACACAACCACGACGGTCACAAACAGGCAGCTCAACAATCAAAGCTCAACAGGAAGATGGAAGCAACACAGTATTTAGCTGTCAAGAATTCAAGACACATACATCACCACTGTCCAGACACATGGAATATTCTGATAGTCATCTTCAACTGGGCTTTCCTTCCTCGCAAGGCCAAAGCAAATTTGAAGATAGCTCATATTTTTTGTCACTTTTTTTGGGAACTCTCGACACCTCTGATAGATGTCAGATGTATATAGAAGGGACCATACCTTCAACTCAGTAGAACTAGGAACTAGAGTACATTTTTGTATACTTGACCTAGAAAAATTTCACACTATTTTTGTACATACGATTGTCTATCACTACAAAATAGACAATTATTACATCACCATAGGTCTAACTCCTCACTACTACTTAGGTACAATTAGTTATCAATTTAGGATGACTAAGAGGACATGCATTTTCTTTTGGGAGGTAAGGTTTATGTCCCCCTCCATTATTATATTTTGTTTTGATTAATAAAAAACTATATATTTCAAACCAAAAAAAATTGCAAATCCGATATCACAAGTGCACAAGCATATAGTAGAATATATAAAGCTCCATACAACTATTGTTAGACAAAAATAATAGATACAAGAAGAGGAGGCTCCGGGTGCTGCAGAACGGAGCATGGGAAGTAGCTCACCGCTAGGCCTCAGGGTAATGCGGATGCACCCCTGGACGAACACCAGATGTACCTGCCTCAAAACTTGCACAATTTGTGTAGAAGTTTAGCGTGAGTATGTAAACAACGTGTACAAAATAATTATCTAGTCTAAGCTCGAAAAAGTAGTAACGAGGGGTCGACATTGACACTTGTTAGTGGTCAATATACATAACGTGCAAGAATTATAAATTGGCATGAAATATGACGGAAATAATGGAGTAAGAGGCGATAAATAAGTTATTCTTCAACAAGATAACAAGTTAAAAGTTCCCAAATATCACATGCTAATCTCAACAAGCAAGGGCCGACAAGTAAATACAATTTTTGAGTCATGAAGGATATATCGAGTATAATCGGAATCCTAGCGACAACACGCACAAGTTATGCCGAGGTCGTAAGGCCCGATCCATAACAATTATGTACGTACACTACCGAGGTCGTATGGACCGATCCATGTATGCATCACATTATATATAAATATTGCCGAGGCATTCAGCCCGCTCCACATGAATAGGGAAACTCTTCGGACTACGATTACAGCCCAAGGTAAGCCCATAAAGGAATATGAATTTTCCATCAATAATTAATCATTTCACCAATTCTCTAAGTAATGAAGCTCGGTCTAACATAATCTTAATCAAAGTTTACTTATTAATACAAGTAATTAAACAACCAAGTTGAGTTCAAATAGTGCAAGTATTGCATGATAAAATCCTATATCTACCTGGACACAACATGAATTTTCGCTACGTACAGACTCTCGTCACTTCATGCGCACGTAGCACCCCCAATTAGTAGCAACCTCTTACAAGGTTAGGCAAGATACTTACCTCATTTCCCAAATCCACTTCCCGATCCTCAAATCACACTGAAAGACTTAAGTCGATGTCGAGCAATCCAAAACTAGCCAAATATTGTACAAACTAAGCAATATTTGCTCAAAAGTTCATAATTTAACTATTAGAGTAATTATCCAACCCAATTTGGAAGATTCCTAAAATTCACCTCCGGGCCCATATGCTAGGATTCCGAAAATTTTTGTGAATAAATGTTACCCATAGCCTCACGAACAAAAATATATAATTTCTACTCAATTCCATAACCTTGTTCATGGTCTAATCCAATTTTTATCAAAACCTCAAGTTTTCAACAAAATCCAATAATTTCCATAATTTACATGTTAAAATCTATCAAAAATCCGTGTATTAAACTCATATTAAGAGTAATTACTTAGCTTACAATGATAGGTGAAAAATCCCTCTCCAAGTGCTCCAAAATTGGCTAACCTAAAGTGAAATGAGAGAAAATGAACCCAAGTCCTGAATTAAAACAAGTCTCTGCCCTAGATTTTCCTCCTTCGTGATCATGAAAATGGTCCCACAGTCGCGAAGGCAAAACTGCTCAGGCCCCTGAAAGTCTTCTTCGTGATCGCGAGAAGACATGCAAATGCGATGCACTGAGCCGCCCTCTCATCGCGAACGTGAGCCCCCCTTCGTGAACACGAAGGCTATTTGACTTGCCCAACCCCCAGGCCCATAACTTCTAGGTGAACGGGAGAAGGACATCGTGAATGCGAAGGCCACTGGTCCCATGCCTTGGCGAATGCAACTCATATGTCGCGAACGCGGAGAACAAAATCACCCAGTCCCCTAATACTTCATGCGAACACGAGGGTCCTTCAGCGTTAGTGAAGAAAACTAGAACAACATTTTCTGCAATTTTAGACTTAGCTCCGAGTGGTCCAAAATACACCCGAGCCACCCTGGACCCCGTCCAAGTGCATCAACAAGTCCATAAACATAATACGGACATCCTCGACTCCTCAGAGCACGTAAAATAACATCGACACTAAGAATCTCACACCAAAACCAAATTGATCAACTTATGATCTTCAAACTTTTCAAGTAGCTCCGAACACGTCGAATCATACTTAGACAACTCGAAATGACAACAAATTTTGCGTACAGGTCATGAATTACCATACCGACATAATTCCGAGCTCGGAATCCCAAACGGACCTCGATAACACCAAAGCCTGCTCCAAACCAAATTTAAAGAACCAGAAAACCTTCAATGAGCCAATTTTAAACATTAAGCGCTGAAATGCTCCTGTATCACTCGAAACCCGATCCGAATACACGCCCAAGTCCATAATCATCATAGGAACCTATTAGAACCATCAAATCTATGTTCTGATTTCAACCCGAACCTTTCCAAGCCTAAACCAACCATCCCCGCTAGTCATAAAGTAGTAAAAGCACATACAGGGAGTCCTAATTAGGGAAACGGGGGACCTAGAAAGAAAATCAACCGGTACGGTTATTACACTCTATATGCTGAATAGTTATAAGACTTGCGCCCATCTTCTTTGTGTGCACTAATCGGTGGTACCTGTATTTCATGCTTAGATTTCGAATGTTGCTGGGTACATGTATATATTATCGAGCTGTACATGTTAAGTAAAGTGAGTATCCTTGACCTGAAATTTCGTCACTACTTTACCGACATTAGTCGCAATACTTACTAAGTACGTGGGTTCTGTTGAGGATCGTACTCCATACATTGAAGATGTGGACGACGAAGGCTAGCGTTGAATATGCATCTGTTTTCCAGATATAAGATACCACTTGTTCTTGGTAGTTTATGGCTTATATTCTATATATGTACACATCAAACAGATATTGTATTTATTTTTTGTTCGATTTATTGAATCAAAATCTTAAAGGCTCATGACTCATACTACTAAACCTTGGGGTAATTGTATGAATTTTTACCTTCTCATTTAATTTTTTGGTGCTCTTTCATTTGAGTTGTATTATTCATTGTTTGGCTTACCTACCATATTAGGGTTAGGTGTCGTCACGATTAGGTTAGATTTTGGGTAGTGACATTAACTCCAAATGGGCTGATATATGGGCTACTGCTACTTAGCCCTATTCCAGTTAGTAGGATTTGGCTTTCGCATTTTAGTTAATAAAAATTAAATCTTTCATAACGAATTTTAATAAATCAATTCAATAAGCGTTGATAATTTTAAATAGTTTAACAATAATAAATTTTAGTTGTTATTATTAATGGCCTTTCAGCATATTGGACTTGAAAGGATTCATATTTTCAAGCCCAATAAAATAAAATATGAGTGCTAGCTCTTTTCTAAAATAATGAGCTCACTCTCAATATTTTGCTGACCTATTTCTTTTCTAAGATTTGAATAAGGGGATTGTTCTTAAATGTCTTGGGCTTGTTCTTTGACATCCCTTATTAACAGACTAATATATGAGCTACCACTATTCAGTTCAAAACTTTAATTCAAACCATATTTCCAAAACAAAATTCCATTAGCTTAAGTAAAAATTAATCAACTCCTTAGAAATAAATTAGTTTAATTCTTAGTTGAGTTAATTAGTATTTATTGTATCAAGTTCTAGAATAAAATAAGATATTTTACTTTTCAAATAATAACTTCATCCAAAGATCCTCTTTCCGAATAATTCATAACTAACTCAAAGGCAACGCACCATTTTAAGATTCAATAATTTCATCCTAACTGATGTTGGGATTATTCGTTCCGAAATAAAAATATAAACAAAAATGGTAAGGTCGTAGCTACACGTCTTGACGCTAATATTTTAATAAAGAATAATTATTTAATTAACACAAGTATATTTCAATCTTTAGGTGCGATACACATGCCGAGTTCGGGGCTATCCATCTTGGTTTGTATAGTCTAGGGCTGCGGTATCTTCTAGTTGAGTGTAATAAAAATTCAACAATAAAAGTGACATAGGCAAAAAATAAAATACAGTTTATCCAAACCAAGTTTGAGTTAATAAAAACGATCGTTCTAGAACCATGAGATTTAGGGGGTACCTCGCATCTTTCTCCCGGTCAATAAAATTTCTTACCCAGTCTTTTATTTTTGTGGACAATAAATAAGGAGTCAAACCTTCCATTTGACTAAGGATTCAAAAAACGGTAACTTGGATCACCAAAACTCAATTTCAAGTGGCGACTCTATAATAAATAAATAAATAAATAAATAATACATTCTCAAATTTTCAATTGGAAAAATATTTTATTTATAAGTAAGGGTGTGATAATAAAATTGTTCTTGCACGTTCTAATAACTCTCGATTCCCCTTAAAACATATATTTCTCTCTCTATCTCTAACATAACATTTTTCTCCCAAATTGCAATGACTGAACACCACGAGCTACCTTATGGAGAGGATGCCTGGCCAAGGACTTGTGCATCCAGGCAAGTCACCTGATCATTCAAATATGGCGACGACGTCCAATGAGTCAATTTCATCCAAAAACAATTATCTAGCAGTATTGGTTGGATCACAACTTTGCTATATCCGCCAATGAGAATTTGTGAAGGCAAAAGTTACCATCCATAATGGAATACCGACGGTCATATTTTGCTGATCAAGATTACTATGGCATAATTGCTGATAAATGCAAATATATTATTAATGGGAGATTCTTGAAAACCCAAACTAAAATTGAAACGATCCTACCTACTGGGAAAGAAAGCATTCCAATTAAGGCCTCGATTAAAATTTGTCACGGCCCCAAAATCCCACCTACAGTAGACATGATGTCACCTAGTCTCTAAGACTAGGTAAGCCTATCATTCATAAATAACTTAACATAAATAACGAACTAAGATAATAAAATAAATCGATAAATCTCATAATAACTCCAAAAACGATAAATCAGTACATAGTCCCCAAAATTGGTGGAACTGAGTTATAAGCTCTAAAGAAATGAACTATTAATCTCTAAGACAACACTGCCTAAGAAGAAGATGAACAGTAGTAAAAGCAATAACTGAAGGTGACTCTAAGGCCTACGAGCATCGGGCAGGTATACCTTGAAGTGTCCGAAAATAACTGTATGATCACTAGCGTCCGGCATGAGTAGATGTACCTGGATCTGCACAAAAATATGCAGAAGCATATATGAGCATACCAAAATAGTACCCGGTAAGTATCACGCCTAACCTCCGTAGAATAGTAGTGACGAGGCCAGGTCAAGAAACCTGCTAGGATAAGAATAACTGAACAAAATATAATATAGTCTAATGATGGAAAATGAGGTAAATAGATGACAATAAGGCAGTACAATAATGTAAGCTAACAACGAGATCTAAGGCAACAAAGACAACAACAATGAACACATGATGAGAACAACAAGTAATCAAGTACGGATAAATATAAGTAAGGCAAAGGAGGAAAAAACAAGAGATGTTCAATCAAAAAGCCTTTTTAACATAGAATATTTAATAAGAATCACAACCGAGGTACCACACCTCATAACTTCATTTCACAAATCACAATCACAATCTTTCCTTATATCGAAGCGTGAGCCTTACATTTAGATTTTTGAAAATATTTGTCTCGAAATAGCTACACTCACTTTAGCCCTCTTATGTCACTGCGTGGCTTCAAGTAATTCCCTTACTAGCAAAATGCACATAAATCCCACCTTATGCCGCCGTATGTACATTAACCTCTATACTTTTACTGCCGCATGTGAATTAATATCACAACATATAGCAACCCGCACCAAAAGTGCCTATATGCCAGAACTTGCCAAAATCGACAATACCAAAGTTACCACAACATATAGCCCGTAGATCAACCAAGCCTCAGCTACTAGTGACTCGGTCCAATACCTGGATCTGCACAATTAAGCGCAGAGTCTAGTATGAGTACAATCAATCCCATGTACTCAGCATGTATCATAACTAGTCTCAGCGAGGTAATAGAAGCAAGAATTATTAATGATACTCGTTATTCACCAGTACAGTTCTTGAAATCTAACAAGTACAGAACAATAATATGACCAAGTTAGAAACCACATATAAAACCGCCTTGGTGCAGACAATAACTTAACATGCTCTACTCAATCAACAATCCAGCATATAAAGAAGATATGCAAATAGAGCTAATAAAAAACCAACGAAATTGTAAGTAAAGATGAATGCAATAACCAAAGCAAACACTGGCCAGTCTTTCCTCATACCTCATGTAAACCATCAATAGATAAACATGAGAGGGTGACCCTAGGGGAATGGATCCTTATCCACATGCTGCATAGACAATTCATGTGGCAATAATATCAACTGCACGGACAACTTATGTGCCAGTAATAGCAATATCTCATATCCGCACGGACAACTCACGTGTTGCACGAACAACGCATGTTCCTATAGTAACAATATCTGAACCGCACGGACAACTCATGTGCTGCACGAACAACTCACATGCCAATAGTATCAATATCTCATATCTGCACGAACAACTCACGTGCTACCAATCCAATCCATATCACACACAAAGAAGATATACAAGATTTACATGTACATGATCAATAAATGTCAAATTTCATACTTCTGGACTAGTATAAGTAACACGCTAAGGTGTATGCATATGCAAACTGTGCTATCATAGCTCAAATCAGGCAATTCCATCATGAAAGCAGCAATTATTAGGTTTAATCAGGATATGGACCTCTATGTAATCTCAAACATGGTTCAAATAGTTCATAAAAGGGGTACAAATAGAAGAAACAGCACATCATAAGCTTAACAAGCAATTCAAGGCATAACATTGTCTAAGCACTACCCCGAGCATGAATAATACACTTGTGCACGCACATGGGGTCAACTCCACACATGTGCGCCACCCCTAGCACGTAGCTATCACACATAACTCAGGCAACTAGTTCCTCAACAAATTTTATTTAAGATACTTAACTCAAGCAAGCCACATTAATGCTCTAAGAAGCCCTTCCCACGAGAATCAACCTCCGAATGGCTCGAATCAAGCCAAAATAACATACAATTATCAATAAAACTAAGATCTTGGTTCAATTATGCAAATCCAATAAACCCAAATAATAAAACTAACATCTTGGTTCAATTATGCAAATCCAACCCAAAATATCAACCCATGGCCCGTACCACAGAACCGCAAAACTCACATACTCCGAACACCTATTGCAATATGAGTCCAAATATATGTGTTTCATCTAAATCCGACTTTAAATCGCCCCTCAAGTCATCAATGTTTACTTTAGAAAATGTTTTACTTAAATCCCCAACTCCATCACTTAGATTCATCAATCAAACTTTAAAATTCAAGTTGGAATCACGATAATGAACAAATCCGAATAAAAAATACTTACCAAAATCCAAATCATGAAAATCCCCTCCAAAATCGCCCAAATCCGAGCTCTATAAATAAAAATGTGATAAAATTACCTAAACCCTCAAAATAGAGTATTTAAATGATCCGCCCAGGCATACAAATCGCGATCGCGGGGCCCTTAGAGCGATCGCAAAGGACAAACACTCACCAACCCAGAAACACCTTCGCGAATGCGATGAGGCACTTACCTTGCCCTACACGAACGCTGCCTAAACCTCGCAAACACGTAGGCCAAATGCGTGTCATCTCCCCATCCGGTCTTCCTCTCGCGAACACGAAGGCCAAAGTCTCTCATGCACTATGAACGCGAATCTTCGCGAACCGAAGAACAAACATCGCCTGCTACCACAATACCCTCTATGATCGCCATTATCCATCCATGATCGCGAATCATAGAAGAACATCAGAAAACCAACAATTCCAAAAAATGATGAATTGGTCCAAAACTCAACTGAAATACACTCGAGGCCCCGCGACCCCGTTCAAAACTTAAGTCGGCCATGCCAAAACAACTCGGAATGACAAAAATTTTTGCATGCAAGTCCGAAATGACACAATGGACCTATTCCAACTCTCCGAACCACAATCCGAACCAAATATATCAAAGTCAAGTCTTAATCAAATCTATCAACCTTTAACTTTCCAACTTTTGCCAAATATAACAAAACAAACCTAGGAACCTTAAAATCCAAATCCAGACATACACCTAAGTCCAAATCACCATACAAACCTATTGGAACCATCAAAATACCATTTCGGGATTGTCTATAAAAGAGTTAAACTACGGTCAACTCTAACAACTTAAGCATCCACCCTTAGGACTATGTATCCCAATGCAATCCAAAACCTCCCCGAAACCAAACCAACCACCCCAGCAAGTCACATAACCACAAATACACATACATAAGGAATCATATATGGGAAACGGGGCTAAAATACTCAAGACGACTGGCCGGGTCGTTATATTATCCCCCTCTTAAAAAAGCATTTGACTTGAATGAGTCTAGAATCATACTAGGAGTCTCGTAAAGGTGAGGATATCTACTCTGCATCTCCTGCTCATTCTCCCAAGTAGCATCCTCGGCCTACTGACCTCTCCAATGAATCTTCACCGATGCTATATTCTTCATTCTCAATTTTCGAATCTCGCATCCAGAATGACCATCGGCTCCACATCATAAGTCAAATCCGCATCCAACTGCACCGTGCAGAAGTCCAATACATGTGGCGTATCCCCATAATACTTATGGAGCATAGAAACATGAAACACTAGGTGAACTCTCGATAGACTAGGTGGTAAGGCAAGTTTGTAGGCCACCTCTACAACTCTCTCAAGCACCTCAGAAGGACCAATATACCTAGGACTCAATGTTTAGTTCTTCTCGAACCTCATCACACCCTTCATGGAAGACGTAAAACCTTCTCACCTACCATATATGCTACATCACGAGCTTCTCGTGAGGTTAACTCTTTTGCCTAGACTGCATTGCATGAAGCTGCTCCTAAATTACCTTCCCCTTCTCCAAAGCATCATGAAATAGTTTAGTGCCCAACAACCTAGCCTCTTTAGGCTCAAACCAACCAATCGAAGAACGACATCGCCTCCCATATAAGACCTTATATGGAGCCATTTGGATACTTGACTAATAACTGTTGTTGTAGGCGAACTCTGCTAACGGAAGAAACTGATCCCATGATCCTCCGAAATCAATGACACATGCTCATAATATGTCCTCCAAAATCAAAATTGTGTGGTTGGACTGCCCATCCGTCTGAGGATGAAATGATGTATCACACTGCATGCTCTCCAGGAATGCAATTTAAACTGCGCTTGATCTGAGATAATAGACACGGGCACACCATGACGACTAACAATCTCCCAAATATAAATCCAAGCCAGCTGCTCTAAAAAGTAGGTAGTCGTAATTGGAGTGAAGTGTGCAGACTTTGTCAATCTGTTCACAATGACCCGCACAACATCAAATCTCCTCAAGGTTTGTGAAAGCCCAACTAAAAAATCCATAGTGATACGCTCCCACTTCCACTCTAGAATATCAAGCCTCTGAAGCAGACAACTCAGTCTCTAATGCTCGTCCTTACCTGCTGAAAATTCAAACACCGAGCAACATACTAGATAATATCCTTCTTCATCTTCTGCCACTAATAGTGCTGCCTCAAATCCTAGTACATCTTTGCGGCCCTCAGGTGAATGAAGTATCTCGAACTATGGGCCTCCCCCAGAATAAACTATTGCAAGCCACCCATGTTCAGAAAACAGATCTGACCTTGTTGCCTCAGTACCCTATCATCTCCAATAGTTACCTCCATAGCATCACATCATTGCATTGTGTCCCTTAGGACAAACAAGTAGGGATCATCATATTGGCTCGCCTTGATGCGCTCAAACAAGGATGACCATGGTATAACACAAGCAAGAGCCCTATGAGGCTCCAAAATATCCAACCTCACAAACCAATTAGCCAAAGCCTAAACATCCAAAGCCAACGGTCTCTCCCCGGGTGGGATAAAAGCAAGATCCCCATGCTCTAAGCCTTCCTACTCAAAGCATCGGCCACCATATTGGCTTTACCTAGATGATAAAGAATGGTGATATCATAGTCCTTTAGTAGCTCTAAGCACCTTTGTTCCCTCAAGTTCAGACCATTTTTCTTGAATAAGTACTAGAGACTCTAGTGATCCGTGAACACCTCACAAGACATGCTGTAAAGATAATGCCTTCAAATGTTGGGCGTGTGAACAATGGCTGCCAACTCCAAATCGTGTACTAGACAGTTCTTCTTATGGGGCTTCAATTGAAGCGAAGCATAAAACATCACTCTACCCTCCTACATCAACACACATCCAATGCCAATCCATGAAGCATCACAATAGACTGTATAAGAACCAGATCCCGAAGGCAAAACCAGAACTAGAGGTGTACTCAAGGCATTCTTAAGCTTCTGAATGCTCTCCACACATTCATCTGACCACTTGAATAGGGCACCTTTGTGCGTCATTCTAGTCAATAGGGCTGATATAGATGAAAATTCCTCCACAAAACAACGATAATACCCAACCAACTCAAGGAAACTCCGGATTTAGTAGCAGTAGACGGTTTGGGCCAACTCTGAACTGCCTCAATCTTTTTCGGATCTACCTTAATCTCCTCACTGGACACCACATGGCCCAAGAATGCCACTGAGTCTAACCAAACTCACACTTATAGAATTTAGCATATAGCTTCTTCTTCCTTAAATTCTGGAACATGATCCTCAAATGTTGCTCATGATCCTCCCAACTCTGAGACCAATGTATCATCAATGAATAAAATGATGAAGAAATCTAGATATGGCTGAAATACGTTGTTCATCAAGTGCATGAAAGCAGCTGGGGCGATGGTCAGCCCAAAAGTCATCACCAATAACTTATAGTGGCCATAATGGCTCCTAAAAGAAGTTTTAGGAATATATGAAACCTTGAACTTCAATTGATGATACTGCAATCTCAAGTCAATCTTCGAGAATACTCTAGCACACTGAAGCTGATCAAATAAATAATCAATACGCGATAGGGGGTACATATTCTTGATTGTAACCTTGTTCAACTATCGATAGTCAATGCACATCCTTATAGAACCATCTTGCTTCTTCAAGTATAGCACCGGTGCACCCTAAGATGACACACTAGTCCTAATGAACTCTTATTAAGCAACCCATATAATTGTACTGCAAGCTCCTTCAAATCTACTCGTGCCATGCGATATGGTGGAGTAGAGATGTGCTGAGTGCCCAGCACCAAATCAATACTAAAATCAATATCCCTGTCGGGTGCATGCCCGGCAGGTCTGCAGGAAACACATATGGAAACTCCCTCTCTATAAGGACTGACTCAATAGTAGGAGTATCAACATAAATATCTCTCACAAAGGCCAATTACGCCAAACACCCCTTCCGAACCATTCATTGAGCCTCCAAATACAAAATCACCCTACTCGGAATATGACCAAGAGAACCTCTCCACTCTAACCTAGGTAACCCTGGCATCGCCAATATCACGGTCTTAGCTTGACAATCAAGAATAGCATGGTACGGAGATAGCCAATCCATACCTAACATCATCTCAAAATCAACCATACTAAGTAGTAAATGATTAACTCTAGTCTCATAACACCCAATGGTAACCACACACAATCGATATACACGATCCACCACAATAAAATCACCTACCGGTGCAATACATAAATAGGCATATCTAATGAATCACGGGCATATCAAAATAACGAGCAAAATAGGATGACACATAAAAGTAAGTGGAACCAAGGAAATAACATTGAAGTATCCCTATGGCACACTGAAACAATACATATGATCATGGCATCAGAATCAACTTGCTCTAGCTGGTGGAAAATGCATGGCAATGGGCCTGACCATCGCCTAACAAACCTCTCCCTCTAAGGCGACCTCGAACTTACTGAGCACCACCCCCAGCTAGTTGTGCGAGTGGTGTAGCTACCAGTGCTGAAACCATAGGATGTGTGCTCTGGTGTGGGACTCTGCCCAAATGTCCGAGGCAATCCATCTTGAGATGACTCAAGTCTCCACCGACAACCATTCCTCTAACGATGCTGACCCTGATAACCCGAATAAGTACATGTGGAACCCTAAGTAGATGGAACATGGTAAGAGCTTTATAAACTATGGCTAACTGATGAACCACGAGGAATCTAACGAGCTGCCTGAGCAGGCCTCTGTTGTGTTAAAACTGGCCTCCAAACGAGGCACCAGCAAAACCACCTGAACCACGGGGCCTCTTGCCCTCTCGCTCCTCTCGGTCAAGCATGCGAACATGATCCAAACGCCTAGTAATCTCAACCACCTACTCAAACCTAGCATCCGTCTCGACCTCTCGGGCCAAACTATAACGTAAAACATAGTTGATGACATCAATGAACCTTCTGATCTTCTCCCTCTCAGTGGGAACAAACCATACTGCATGACATGTCGAATCTACATATCTCATCTCATACTGGTTCACATCATACCCTCCTGGAGTAGATTCTCAAACTCCCTACATAGCTCCTCACTACAAGTCTGTGGAACAAACTTTTCTAAGAAGAGAACTGAGAGTTGATGCCATGTAACTGGTGCTGCACCAGCTAATCTACCTGACTCATAGGTCTGCCATCATCTGTAGGCTGCCTTTGTCAGTTGAAAAGTAGTGAAGTCAACTCCACTGGTGTCCACAATACCCATTATGCAAAGAATTCGATGACATCGATCCGGAAAACCCTGAGCATCCTCTGACTCTTTTCCACTGAACTCGGGAGAATAAAGTGTCACGCCCTAAACCTGGGGAGGCGTGGCCATCACCCAGTGCCATACTCACACCAAGAAAACCACTTTGTAACTCTAAACTTTGGACGGGTACCCCTCAACATAGGCAGGCCAGGCACACCTACAAGCTGACAATACCAATGAAGGTCGATGAAGCCATATTCTGAATCATCTGAAAATAATGTATATCTCATATGAGGGGTAGACATACCCAAAATCTCATATACATAGTTGTGTAGGCTGACGAGAGTACATGAACGTCTACAACCTACAATACCAAACTAAACATGCACATAGGGCTAGTAAGTCCACAATACTAACATACAAAATATACAGGACTAGTATACAAGCCTCTAGAGATAAAAGAACTGTATCATGGTCAGGACAGGGCCTCGACCTACCCATTAAACCTATATATACAAAATGCACTCCAAAGTCTAGACATGGTAACTTTGGGGGAGTGGAGCTTACCAATCAAGCTTATGTTTGGCTCTGTCTACTAGGAAGGTCTATCCAGCTGTCGATATAGAACCTGCAGGCATGAAATGCAGCATCCCTAGAAAAATGAACGTTAATGTGAAATAATGTATCGAGTATGTAAGGCAATAGATAACTGAAAGCTGAAACTGAAATGATAACATAATAATTGAAAGTAACAGGGAGTCAAAGATGATCTGAAGATATGCTTACCTGCTAATACTGACTCAACTCTCTCATTATAGTAAGTAAAATAGATGTCTGGCCCTATAAGGCTCGGTACGTGCAATTGCTCTACGTAGTAGGCTTGCTCATAAACTCTCGGCCATACTAGGCACAGTATCTTGGCCATTCTAGGCTCGCTCATACGCTCTCGCTACTAGGCTCAGTATTGGCCATTCTAGGCACTCTCATCAATGCTCAGCCATAGTAGGCTTGACATATAACTTACCATCTGATCTGAGGTTGCCTAATAGGGGCATGCCCATCGATTATTTCTCGGTGGTGGTGAAAACACTGTAATACTCTATATATATAGACCCTATGCTCTCTTGACTGAAAGAAGTTAATACTTAACTTAATATAAAGTCCCTATAAGGGAGAATACTATAACTCATGAGACTAGGATAATGTATACAAGTTATGAATACGAACTTCTCTTTATGTCTCGTTATCAAACGCATATACTTGCGGGATCATGCCTAAATGAAGGAAAGGTTTAGTCTTAACATACCTATCACAATCCATCCAATAACCACGTTCAACTGGCCTCGTAGCACTTTAATCTAAACGAACGATAAGAATGCTATCGTGAATCTGAGAAAGATGCAACTATGGTACAACAAACGACAACCTTGTTTTATATAAAAACAGGCAGCATCTCCCTTTGTTTCCTTGCTTTGCCCAAGTCCATTAAAACAACTAGAACACAAACAACCTTCAACTATATACTTTCAACACCAAAACACACCCAATAGCCCAACAACAAAAATCAATCTACACAATAACAAGTGCACAAAGGTCACCAACGAAACTACTATTTAACACGGAGAGTGGCAAACTTGGATTGGAACCAAACCCTAAATCTTTTTCCCATCTCCCCTGTACTTACAATACCATCAACAGGTCCAGCATATTAACAAATATATTGACATGACATTACAACCTTATATCCATCATAAAAGTAACATCAAATAGCCCAACAAGAAATGACAACAACATGAACTTCTAGGTATTGTGTGGTCGCTTCCTCTTCAAATTACAACATCATTAACATGCTCAAAATATTGACAAGTAAAAAAACAATAAAAACATTATAACCAATCTATTCCCCGCTATATTTAGCCATGTGAAGTCATATTTAACACTCCAAAAGAGTCCAATAAGAGACAACAGCTTCTTATACAACTTCAAGTGCTATCTTTTAGTTATTCATCCAAATAACTTAACCAACACATAGATAAGATTAAGAAGAAGAAATAGGTTTTTATAATTTAAATGATCATAAAAAATTCGAACCAAAGCTTCCCTTAGCTTACAAGCACCCTTAATGACATCACAACATCATAGAGACTCTTTTCTTCACTTAGGCTAACCTTTGAGGTTAGGTTAAGGTAAAACCACCTTGGATTCCACTTGGAACCTTGGAGAACTGTTAGAGAGTTTTTTAGAGAGGTTGGGAACTATCCTTTGTCGAAAATGACCAAAAATGAGCCTTCCAACCACTTTGAAATGTGCAAGGGTCGTCCGCCGCCTATGTGGGCCCTATAGGGAGCTGCTTGCGCAGTCATGCAAAAACACGGGTATCTCTTTACTACGATGTTGTATCGACAAACGGTTTAATGCTTCAGAAACTACACTTGTAGATATTACATTTCACGGGTGAATCACCCCGAAATTCTTATTATATTCTAAGAAAATCTCTGATACATTTGACCTAATTTTCAGCGCATTTATGAACATAACTTGTGACGACTTTCATCGACTTTTATTCCACAACTTTATTGACTTCAAAACTTAATAGACAACCATCATACAAATAAAATATCTCATAACATAAACTTCTTATCATGTTAAGCACCCTAGTCTCACCCCAAAAGTACGGGTTATAACATTCCCAACTTGTCGCCTTTCGACGAAACTTATTTTCTTCAATTCGTTTAGCTTCTAAATCTTCCAACCCTCTTGGTACTTGCTGTTCATGATATTAAATATTTGTAAAATCCAAGGTAACATAATTAACTTACTTTATTTACTTTCAAAGATGATCTCATTTCCGAGCTTACATCGTTGACTTACGACGTACTTTTGCATATGAAAACATAGGATGTAAAACAAAGCCTCTAAAATCGCTCCAACCTCTTTTGATCCTCATCAGTCATAGATGGACCAACCTCGGCCCGAGCAGCAATAACTAGCTGAACTAGTAACACCAGCGTACCAGCGGCGGGAGTCTGAGATCCTCCCCAGCCTGTGAACTAGCTGGTGTAGCCGGCAACATAACCGCCTGAGCCAAGCTCGTGTACACATTCAAGATCTGAGCCAAAGTCTCCTGAAGACTAGGTATAGCAATAGGTACTGCCGATGTTTGAGCTGGTCCTACCGACTCAATAGTATCCGGAACCTGCTCCTCCACTAGGGGAATTGGTGGCTCCACAGGTGCCGCTCTAGCTGTAGTGCAGGCCCCACCTCGGGCCCTACCTCAGCCTCGGCCTATCGTGGTTCTGACTGGTAGAACTAGTGCCTGTCCTCCCGATCCAGCTGAACGTGTCCTCACCATCTATAAGAGAATAGAGGTTCAAACTTTGGAATTAATAAATCCACACGACAAGAATGCAAAAAAGTGAAGTCCTAATAGTGTGGTAGCCTCTCGAAGATAAGTGTAGACCTCTCCGCACTGATCCGCAAGACTCTACTAAACATGCTCATGAACCGTAGAACCTATGAACCTAGAGATCTGATATCAACTTGTCACGACCCAAAACCACCAACTGATCGTGATGGCGCCTCATGCACTTGGTAGGCAAGACGAATATAAAAATAACGGATCATAGTAACAGAAATAGCAGAAATAATACAAGTCTAACGCCAATAACATAAATAACTGCTTCAAAATATAATAATCCCCCAGAACTGGTAAATACAGTGTCATGAGCTCCAAAAAAAATACAAGTCTAAAATACAAATAGCAATACTATCTGAATGAAATAATAGTGCTAAGGAAAAGAGACACCAAGACTGCGGTCGAGAAGAAGCTCTACCCCGTCTCTCCAAAGCTAAACTCAGCAACAGGCCTCAGCTACTAGTGACTTGGTCCAATGCCTGGATCTGCAGAATTAAGTGCAGAGTGTAGTATGAGTAAAATCGACTACATGTACACAGCAAACATCATAACTAACCTCGGCAAGGTAATAGAAGCAAAAATTATTAATGATACTCGCTAATCACCTGTACAATTCACAAAATCTAACAAGTATAGAATAACAATATGATCAAGTCAGGAACCATAGATAAAATCACCTTGGTGCAAACAATAACTTAACATGCTCTTCTCAGTCAACAATCCATCATATAAAGAAGATATGCAAATAGAGGTGACAAACAACCAAGGAAATTGCAAGTAAAGATGAAATGCAATAACCAAACCAAACACTAGCTAGTCTTTCCTCATAACACATGTACACCATCAAGAGAGAAACATAAGAGGGTGACCCTAGGGGTATGGTTCCTTATCCACACATCTCACGGACAATTCACGTGCTGCAAGGATATCTCACATGCCAATAGTATCAACCGCACAGACAACTCACGTGCCAGTACTAGCAACATCTTAAATCCACAAGGACAACTCACGTGCTGCACGGACAATCACGCGCCAATAGTAAACATATCTCAGATCCGCACGGACAACTCACGTGGCAATAACATTAATATCTCAGATCCTCACGGACAACTCACGTGCAACCTGTCCAATCAATATCACACAAAAGCAAATATACAAGATTTACATGTACATGTTCAATGGATTTCAATTTTAATACTCCTGGACTGATATATGCGACATGCTAAGGTGTATGCATGTGCAAAGTGTGCTATCATAGCTCACATCAGGCAATTTCATCACTAAACTAGCAATTAACAGGATTTATCAGGAGATTGAACCTAATTATAGAAGCCTAAGCACTACCCCGAGCATGAAAAATACCCTCTTGCACGTACATGGGCTTAACCCCACACATGTGCACCACCCATAGCACGTAGCAAGAAAAAATAACTCAGGCAACTAGTGACTCAACCAAGTTTATGTAAGATACTTAGTCAAGCAAGCCAAATCTATTCCCGCATGAATCAACCTCCGGATGGCTCGAATCTAGCCAAAATAACTTAATAATATCAATAGAAGCCATAGGAAACATGTCCAAATAATAAAGCTAAGATCTTGGTTCAATTATATAAAGTCAACCCCGGGCTCGCACCTCGAAACCTGGCAAAACTCACAAATACCGAATACCCATTCCAATACGAGTCAAAATATATGTGTTTCCAAATTCGACCTCAAATTGACCCTCAAATCATCAAATTTTACTTTAAAAAAACATTACTAAATTCCCCAATTCCTTCACTTAGATTCATCAATCAAACGCTAAATTCAAGGTTGGAATCATTAATAATGAGATATCCAAGTCAAAATTACTTACCTCAATCCAAATCATGAAAATTCCCTCCAAAATAGCCCAAATCCGAGCTTCATATCTCAAAATATGATTAAAAAAAACCAAAACCCTCCAAATAGAGTACTTAAATAATCTGCTCTGGCATACTTATTGCGATCGCGGGGCCCTCATCGCAATCGCGAAGCAAAGAACTCACCAGCCAGAAACACCTTCGTGTTCTCGTCCACACCACCACGAATGCGACGAAGAACTTGCCTTACCCTACACGAACGCAGCCTGAACCTCGCGAACGCATAGGCCAAACGCGTGCCATCCCCCAGCCAGCCTTCCTCTACATGAACGCGACGACCATGTCACTAACCCAAAGGCAATAGTCCATCATGCACCACGAACGCAATCACCTCCTTGTGAACGTGAAGAACAAACACCAACCGCCACCAAAATAACCTCCGCGATTGTGAAGCACACCAGAACATTAGAAAACCCGTAGTTCCAAAACATGGTGAAATGGTTTGAAACCCATCCGATGCTCCCGGGACCCTGTCCAATCACACCAACCTATCCCAAATACTTGTTAATCAAAGAACATGTGCAATAACATCCGCTAACTAGCAATGAGAATATAACAAGATGCAATTCCGAAAGCTCGACAAAACAGGAGATATCAACTCAACATAGGTAAAATCGTCGTGAATATCAAATCCTCAAATGATAATAATGGCATAGGATAACATTTTAAATACAATGTGAAAACATGATTAAATTCATGATAAAGTATAAAGAATGCATGTGCATGATTAAGAATGCCACCCTTATGTCGCAACATGACCATCAACAATGAAATATCACACTTATACTCCACACATCATCAATAGTGAAATGCCACCCTTATACTCCGCACATCATAGTCAATAACTAAAATCATGGTACCATAATCCGCGGGTACGCCATCAAGAGAGAAACATGAGAGTACGACCCTAGGGGGGATTGATTCGTATGCACGCGCTGCACGCAACGACCTCTTGCATAACAATATTCACAATTGTAAGACATATACCTCATGCCATAGTGTCATCACAACCACACGATTAAAACCCCGTGCCACAATATCATCCCAATCATAGGGCAAAGACCTCGTGTTACAATATCATCAAAATCGCACGTCAAAGACCTCGTGCCAACACCCAATCAATATGTCCGACATGATCACATGTGCCATGATCGCAACAGTGCAATATACCAAATTATTATCAAAAACATATGCTCAAAATTTGCCAACAAGGTGCACAAGGAAATGATAATAATAAAATGTGGATGAGTGATCAACTTATAAAGCATGACCATGGCTAAATCAATTGAGCAACTAAGTTCCTGTAGTCATGGAATGATTAAGCATATTTCATATAATGCATATCATCAAATTAAGGTATATTAGAAGCCTAAGCTCTAATCCAGTCAAATCGCACATAACACCCGTGTACAAGCTCGTCACCTAGCGTACCTGTTACTTTGCACATAACACAATTAGACAAATAAAGTCAGATCCTAAAAGTTATTCGTCGCGCAAAGATAGGCAAGGTACTTACCTCCATAAGTCCAAATCAACCCTCAAAAATAGCCTTTCTCTTAAAATTCACCTATGTCCCGCTCAATTTAGCCAAAAACAACCCAATAATATCAAAAAATGCGATAGGAATCAATTCCAGACAATAAAGTTCAATATATATCCAATTCCAAAAAATTTAAGAAAATTTAACTCTAGGCCCACACGGTCAAACCCGAGTAAAGGGATAGATTCTGATGCGGAGTCCAAATATGTGAATAGATTCCAAAACCGAGTCCAAATCATCGCTCAAAACCCCAGTTTTTATTTTCTTGAGTTGTAGGAAAAGTCCGCAATTTTTTCCCCAAAATTATATGTCTTGGGTGTTAATAATCCTTGTAGATTCTTGAAATAATGATACATATTTCTAGAAATCACATACCCTAAAGCCCTGTGCGAAAATCCTCATAAAAAGTCGCCCATATGAGATAATGGGTCTAAGTCTCGAAATTCCCCCTAATAACCAGGTGCAAAAATTGCAAATACGACCAGGGAATTCTCAAATGCGAGCTTCACAAATGTGAGGAATGGCTCACAAATGCGAACTGGCTCCCTCATCATCAGTCATCGCAAATGCGAACTGGCATCGCAAATGTGATACTCCCTTCGCAATGCGGATGTCTGAATTGCGACACTAGTTTCGCAAATGCAAAGCTGGCTTTCACAGTCCAAAATTGCAAATGTGATCAAGACTCCACAAATGCAGACCTTCACAAATGGGATCAGACCATCACAGTTGCGATGCCTGCAGCACCAGAAAAGCTGACGCCTTACAGAACAAACCTGAAACTCTTCCGAAATTCACGGGAGCCCCTTGGGACCCACATCAATATCTATACAAGTATATAAACCTCATATGAACTCGCTCGCAAGCTCAAAACATCAAAATAACTTCCATAACCAAGAATCGAACACCAAAATACTTCATGCAAGCCTTCAAGTTCATGAATTCCAAATACTCAAAACCAAACGTCTGATTCATATCAAACCAACTCAGAATGAAGCCAAACTTTGTACACAAGTTTGCAATGATAAATCAGACCTATTTCAAGTCCCTAAATGATAATCTGAACCTTATAGCCTCAAAGTCATCTTACACTCAAACTTATGAACCTTCATAACCTTCAAATTACCAACTTTCGGCAAATAGAGCTAAATCATTCTAGGAACCTCCAAAATATATCCGAACATATGCCTAAATCCAAAATTATGGTATAAACCTATTGGAACAGTCAAAATACAAATCTGAGGTCATTTGCACAAAAGTCAAACCTTGGTCAACTCTTGCAACTTAAGCTTTCAACAATAGAACTAAGTTCCAACCTCTCCTAAACATTTGCGGTACCAAACCAACCATCCCCACAAGTCACAAAACAACAACCAAGCACATGAGGAGTATCAAATGGAGAAATGGAGCTCAAATACACAAAACGGCCAGCCAGATCGTTACAAACTCCTGGATATTGGTCTAGTAGATAACAAATATAGCTCGTATACCATGGAGATTATAGAATGAGGTGAAAGACATAAAAAGCAAGATGGAGCTATTTGAGGAGACAATGGTAAATCGGTGCTATAGGGAAGGTTACGAAGTGGCAGACAGTTTATCTAATTATGGTTTACATTGTAACACCATCACATGGTACACCACTTTTCAACATCTCCCAAGAAAGGCTACAGGGGAGGTTAACATGGATAAGTTCAAGTTTCCTTCATTTCGGATGATGAAAAAGAAGAACAATTTCATAATGGATCGACAACTGCTTAGACTATATAATGTTGGTGTACCTTGATTTTGTTTTGTAACATAGGGAGGAATCTATTTGTCCACTCCCTATCTCCCTTTTGTGAACAAATCTATTGACCTACATACGTATTGGTTAGAGCAAGTTCCACCTCCGTAGCAGAGAGTTTGGGAAGCCAACTCTTCTGTATTTTATACTCCTTTATAGAGTTCAATAAAAATAGGTTTTTTGGTTGCTAAAAAGGTTTCTAATAACTCTCATGTCCATGCAATAATCAAGCTACTGAGTAACAGATTTTTGATCAAGGACCTTGGTCCTGTACATTTTTTATGCAGGTGTTGAAGTCATATAGCATACTCAAGGGTTGACTCTTACACAAAGTATCTTCAGTGCAGACATACTAGGAAACTTCAACATGTTTGATGCGAATTGTGTGAGCAGTTTTCTATCTAAAAGTGAAGTTCTATCCTTGGATGATGGCTCTTCTTTAGGAGATGGTTAGCTTTATCGGCACACTGCCTTATATATGGTTTGCAGTAAATAAGTTTTCCCAATTCCAACACTCTCATCATGCAAACACTGGCAAACAGCAAAGAGGCTTCTTTGTTATTTAAAAGAAACCATAATAGATCGACTTCACTTTGGACTTGGTTAGTAGCCCACTCAAATGTAGATTAGGGTGCCATTCCTTACACTACACACTCAGCATATGTTATTTTGCCTAAAAACAAATTAGTTGGTGCTCGAAACAAGCAAAAACTTGTTGCTATATCTTCCACAAGTGTAGAATACAAGGCTTTAGCAAAGGCAATAGCTGAGATACATTGCCGCACCAACTAGCTACTACAACTTCAAGTCAAGCTGCCTTTTTCTCCTAAACAAAGGAAGCTTTAGCGGAAATGAAAGAAGAAGGCGAGGCAAGCCACTAAATTTAGGGCTCTGTGACAACAGTTGTATCACCTACCTAAGTCGATATTCAGTCTTTCACAGTTGAATAAACAATCTAGCAATTGATTTTTGTTGGCTTGAGTAAGTTTGTTTGGATGATTGACAAAGAAACACATACATGAACCAGGTCCATACACAATGTACACAGACACGGGCATATTCAAGCACAAGGCATGCGCATGAAGGAGATAAGCTTAAGTTGTTATATCTGATATCTGCTGAACAAAAAGGTTGGATAATTGATAAGGAGCAGGACTCCTTACTTATAGAGATCTCTATCCTAGATAAAGAAGGAGTTAGAGGTTGAAGATAACTACAACTCTTCCACCATGGAAGAGTATCGCATTAGGACTCTAGTTAATCCTATTCTACTAACTCTATAAATATCATATTGTTCTCCTTTAAAGGTGATGCACAAACGCAGAAGTTACCGAGAATGGAGAGCAAAATAGCAACGCATTTTGCAAGCAATTCCTGTGTGATTCAAGTGTGCGAACCTGAAGCTACATGAACCAGATAGAAGAACCAGTTCTACGTGTTTGTCTTTTCTAATTTCATTATAGTAGGGCTTTTAAGTTGTACCTCTCCGCTTTCTCTAGAAGCAATTACACTAGGTATTCTAAGTGTATTGTTCAAGTTAGAGTAAACCTTGAAATCGTCACAAAAGCCTGAGGTTGGTTGCCAAAAAGAGTTAGAGGTAATCCTTAGGTTTACAAGAATTTTGTAAATGCTGTTTTTGGCTTAGTGAAGTGTTGGGAAAAATCCTACTGGGGTAGTAGGTCGTGGTTTTTTCACCTTTTGAGCCATGTGTTTTTCACATAAAAATACTTGTGTTATTTACTTTCTAAATTTATTATTCCGCAACTATAGTTTAAGGAACACATAGAAGAACCAGGTCCTTCTATAATCTGTGTGCACGCGAAAAATTGGATATCACAAAAATCACCCTCCCCCCCCCTCTTGTGTGGTATTGAAGTACAACACATCAATTGGTAACAGAGCTGGTTATCCTTGAAGATGCTAACACCTTAGGAGAAGATCAAGATGAGTACACCACCTGAAAACTGGGAAGGGCAATCCACTGCGAGGCCACCACTCTTCAATGGCCAGTACTTCTCTTGGTGGAAGTCAAGAATGAGAGATCACATACAAGGAGAGGACTATGAACTATGGGACGTTGTCACTGCTGGCCCACTGGCTACTTTGAAGAAAAATGCTGAAGGAGTAGATGTGCTAAAAACAAGACCTAATTGCAATGCTGAGGATCTGAAGAAGTGGGAAAAAACTGCCAAAGCCAAGAAGTGGCTTGTTTGTGGACTTGGTCCAGATGAGTACAGCAGAATGCGAGGCTGTTCCACTGCCAAGAAAATTTGGGACACACTGCAAGTGGCCCTTGAAGGAACAACTGAGGTGAAGAGATCTAGAGGAAGTCTACTGTACACTGAGTATGAGAACTTTGCTATGAAAGATGGGGAAACCATTCAGGAGATGTACACAAGGTTCACTACACTAACAAATAAACTAAAATCTCTTGGAAGAATTATCCTTGAAGAAAAGAAAGAGTTGTGAAGATACTTACTAGGATCTTGCCAATTACTTGGGAAAGCAAGATCAACGCCATCCAGGAATCAAAAAATGTTGCAACTCTCCCACTAGATGAATTGATTGGGAATCTCACTTTCTATGAACTTAGGAGACAAAGCATGAAAATAGATGTACCTAAGAAGGAAAGGAGTTTGGCACTCAGAATCAGTGAAGCATCTGATCTGGAAGAGGATGAAATAGCAATGATCACCAAAGACTTCAAGAAGTATCTAAGGAGATGAAAGGGTTCTTCAAGAAGTGGAAGCTATAACAAGGAAAGAGCTGGAGAAGCAAACCCATGATGGCTGCTACAAGTGTGGAAAGATTGATCACATGATCAAAAACTATCCTTTGTGAGAAATTGTGTGGAAGAAAGAAAGAGCTGAACGAAGGAACAGGAAGAAGGAACAAGTTCATCCCAAGAAAGGCAACAACAAAGGATCAACCAAGGCTATGGTCGCTGCCTGGGGAGAAGGCTTAGATGATGATGATGATGATGAACGAGCACTAATGGCTATTGGATAATTTGATGAGGAAACTAAGGTAAGTGTATTTCATCTCAAAGATAAGATTAAATTTTTGTCTAATGAAAGATTATCTGAATTATTACTAGAACTTATTGATGAATCTGAGGATGTGAATAATGGAAACGAACAACTGTCAAAAGAATGTGTGATTTTGAAAGCTAACTGCAAAAACCTGGAACTTAGAACTTGAGAAACTGAAAGTGAAAATACTGTATTGATGAACCAGGTTCATGTACTTGATACAATTGTCCTAGAACTTAGATCTGAAAATCTATAATTGAAATTAGGAACAGGTAAAATGACAGCGAGTCACAAACAACTCACTTTAGAAGAAAATGTAGGAAAAATAAAAGATGAGTTGTATAAAAGGGATGAATTGATAAGAGTCTTAAAGGAGGATCTAAATAAGGTCAAGATCGGTCCTCTGATGAACTTTCATGGTTACAAGAACATCATAGTAGCAACAGAAGAGGACTTTGCTTTGGGAACTCTGCACCTTAGTGGGATCCCAAAAGCAAGTACCTCATACTCCCGGAGAACAAGATTTTCATACACTATGGTAACACTGGTCACTATAAGAGTGAAAGCACTGCAAAAGAGAAGGCAAGTCAAAAGAATAGAAATTTTGTTCTAGAGAAATATAGACTGCCAGGTTGAGCTAAAAATAATTTGCTTGATCCTTTTGCCTATAGAAAGGGACCCAAACTAGTTTGGGTTCCTAAGAGTAACCCATGATTTCCTTTTGCAGGTCCAAGTGAAGGGGAGCTGCCAAATATGATACATGGATAGTGGTTTCTCAAAGCACATGATAAGAAGCAAGAACCAGTTCCTTTCACTTGAGGACCTTAAAGGAGGTAATGTCTTCTTTAGAAACAGAAGAAAGGTGAAATCATTGGGGTTGGAAAGGTTGGTAAGTCTAATTCTCACTCTATTGAGGATATATACTTGATAAATAGACTAAAGTATAGTCTAATAAGTGTATAACAATTGTGTGATAGAAGTAACATGGTAGCCTTCACCTCTACAAAATGCTTTGTGGTTAATCTTACCATTGACAAGATAGTTTTGCATAAAAAAAAGAGTGAATAACATATATGTAGTGGATCTGTCCACACTTTCAGATAATGAACTCACTTGCTTAAGTGTGTTGGATAATTATCCCCTCCGTTAGCACAAGAGACTTGGACATGCCAGCCTAAGCCGACTCAACAATCTAGTCTCCAAGAACTTGGTGATAGGGATGCCTAACATTAAGTTCAAGGAAGATAAATTTTGTGAGGCTTGTGCAAGGGGGAAGCAGGTAAGATCGTCTTTCAAAAGCAAGAAAATGGTAAGTACTACCAGGACGATGGAATTGATCCATATGGATCTCTGTGGACCAATGAGAACATTGAGCAGAGGCGGTAAGAGATAAGTTATGGTGCTTGTTGATGATTACTCTAGGTTTACTTGGACACTGTTTTTAATATCTAAAGATGAAGCATTTGACATGTTCACTTCATTTGATAGAAAAACTCAGAAACAACTGGGTAATCAACTTGCATCAATTAGGTCTAATCATGGTACAGAATTTGAGAATGCTAAATTTGCTGAATTTTGTGATGAGCATGGCATAGATCATAACTGTTTTTCTTCTAGGACTCCAAAACAAAATGGAGTAGTTGAAAGAAAGAATAGGACATTGGAGGAAATGGCTAGGACTATGCTACTTGCTAGTAAATTGCCCCATAGATTCTGGGCAGAAACTGTGAACACTGCATGCTACATGATAAATAGGTGTATGACTAGACCTCTAGTTGAGAAGACTCCCTATGAGCTACTTAAAGGGAGAAAACCAAATATATCCCATCTTAGGGCATTTGGATGCAACTTTGTGCATAATAATGGAAAAGACTCCCTAGGTATGTTTGATCCCAGAAGTGATGAGGGAGTATTCTTGGGATATTCTTCACATAGTAAAGCTTATAAGATCCATAACAAAAGAACTATGTGTGTAGACGAAAGTGTAAATGTGGTTTTTGAAACAAACATTATTTCTTAGAGTTAGGGAAAGGATGATGAAGCAATTGGGCTGGTAATAAACTCAAATGAAACCACAACCGAGACTAAAGTTGCACCAGAGGAAGGAACAGGTGATGGAGTAAGTCCTTCCACCAAGGGCAACCTGACAGAGGGAACTGAACATAGAGGAATTGATCCTCAAACCTCGAGGAAACTTGTCCATGAACATGTTCCTCAATAACAAAACATTGAAGGAACATCTAAGGAAAATCAACTGGTTGTGAAACCTTACAAGTATCGAAGTTTTCATCTCATTGAGAACATAATCACTGACCCAACCTCTGGAATCAAAACCAGATCCTCTTTGAAGAATCTTTGGCTTTTGATGCTTTTTTATCACTTATTGAACCTAAAAATGTTACTAAGGCTTTGTAAGATGCAGACTGGATGAATGCAATGCAGGATGAACTCAACCAATATGAGAGAAGTCAAGTTTGGCACTGGTATCAGGACCAAAGGACATATCAGTGATTGGCACTAAATGGGTCTTTAGAAACAAACTTGATAAATATGGAACTATTACAAGGAACAAGGAAAGATTGGTGGTTTAAGAATATAGTCAAGAGGAGGGCATAGACTATGATGAGACTTTTGCTCCAGTTGCAAAGATTAGAAGCAATTAGACTCCTTATAGCCTTTGCTGCTTACATGAAATTCACTCTCCATCAGATGGATGTCAAGAGTGCCTTCCTTAATGGCTATCTGAAGGAAGAAGTGTTTGTCAATCAACCTACTGGCTTTGAAAGCAAGGAATGTCTTGATCATGCGCACAAGCTTGACAAGGTACTTTATGGGCTCAAGTAGGCTCCAAGAGTATAGTATAAAAGATTATCTAAATTCTTGCTTGAGCATGGCTAAAATAGAGGTAAAATTGACAACACTTTGTTCTTGAAAGAAAAAGTTAAAGATCTTTTGATAATTCAGGTATATGTTGATGATATAATCTTTGAAGTACCTACAGATAGATCTGGAAGTGCGTTACTATTGTATGGAATGTATGTTCTGGATCAATGTTATGCAATAAACCACCACTCCACAGCCACATGGATACACTCTACCAGTAATCTTCAATCTTGCTTTCCTAGTCATAGTCAGAGCAAAATTGAAGAATGCTACTCTTCGTCATATAGCACATTTTTTGGAAGACTTTTGTATTGTGTTAGAAGTAGAATCAAGTTTATAATATGGACTCTACTTCAAATCATTCCATTAATAGATTTAGGAACATCTAAATTTTGTACAGTTGACCTAGATTCAACACTCACTATTTTTGTATATATGACTGTCGATCCATGTTATAAGATCGACAGCCATTACATCACTATATGTCTAAATCACCTTAGCTATCTAGGTACAGTTGGTCACCAAATGTGGGAGATCAAGGATGTACACCTTCCCTATATTGAGGTCAGGTCGATGCCCCCCTCCATCATTGTACTTTCTATTATTATATATTTATGAAAATTAGCCCTAAAAAAAAAAAGTAACTACAGATAGGTTAAGTAAAGAATTTGCTAAGCTAATGGGGAGTGAATTTGAAATGAGTATGATGAGCGAGCTTCATTTATTTTTAGTCTTACAAATTAAACAAAATCCAAATAGAACTATGATCCATCAACAAAAGTATGTGAAAGAGTTTATTAAAAGGTTTAAAATGGAAGATTCCAAAGAAATTGACACTCCTATAGCAATAGCCACAAAATTGGATATAGATGAACCCGAGTTCAGCTGTTGATCAGAAGATGTATAGGGGAATGATTGGCTCTCTGTTATATCTCACTGTTAGTAGACCTGACATTGTTTTTAGTGTAGGTCTTTGTGCTCAGGCAAATCCAAAGGAGCCTCACTTGACTGCTGTCAAGAGGATCTTAGAATACCTAACAGGCACCACTGGTCTCTGTCTATGGTATTCAAAAGGTAGTAATTTTAACTTAGTAGGATATGCTGATGCTGATTATGCAGGTTTTATTGTGGATAGAAAGAGAACTTCAGGTATGGCACACTTACATCGCTCATGTCTTGTGTCTTGGGCCACTAAAAAGCAAAATTATGTGGCGTTGTCTACTGCTGAAGCCGAGTATGTGGTTGTTTCCTCATGTTTTGCTCAATTGTTGTGGATCAAACATCAATTAATGGACTTTGGAATTAATGTAGGTTGTATTCCCATCTTTTGTGATAACACCAGTGCAATTAGTATGACCAAGAACTCGGTTCATCGCAAAAGAACTAAGCACATAGATAATAGGCATCACATTTTGAGGGACAACTGTGAGAAAGGTTTGATCACTATGGAATTTTGTGCTATTGAAAAACAAATAGCTGATATCTTCACAAAAGCTCTAAGTAGAGATCACTTTGAAAGGAACATGTTAGAATTAGGGATGATTAAGATCACCTAAAAGGAACCGGTTCTAGCTTAATAACTGGTTAGATAACATGTGAATTTTGTAAATAATTAGATTAGATTTTGCTGAGTCTCATACTTTCACTAGTATACTCTTGTGCCATGTGCTAAAATGTCTCATTAATCTCTAATGATATTATCCTTATTTTCTTGGAAAATTCAGACTTACACAAGAGAATTCTTAGTGAAGAACCTGGTTCATCAGGATTACATGGTATGTACTCTCCACTACGCATATTTTGAAATACTATATTTGGATCATGATCAAAAAGAGAGTCCCATTAAATCCCAACCTCCCTCAAGTTTATCCAATACAAACGAACCAGTTTCACCTAAAAGGAGTCCCACGCGCCATAATTGCCTAGATTCTAGGGAAGACTTCAACGTCTTTTCAAACTGACTTTCCTAGTTTGATTAGACTTCTGAACTTCAAAAAGCAACCATTACCCACTCAAACTCTCCCTCCTTAAGTTTATTAGGCCTTACCCATTTCTTCACTTCTAATTTTCTAGCCGCCAAAATTTCTTTCTATTTTCCCTCATCTCTTCAATATACACATTTTTTCTACTACTATCAATGGCAAACCCATCTGAAAACCTTTCTTCACAACCCAAAGAACCATTACCTACACCTTCAACCACCCCTACACCAAAGAACATATGAGTCAAGGTTCTTGCTCGTAAAATAGTGGTGGGCGTTGAACTATCCAAGAATTTAAATGAGCAATTGAAAGTAAGTCAAGCAGAAGAACCCCAAAAATCAGAAGAATCTTTTAAGTCTGCAACTGAGGGGGAAGAAATTATTTCATCTGAAAATGAACAGGTAACCTATGGTCTAAATTGCTTCTAAGGTCATTTCTGAAGTAGTTGAAAATTTGGAAAACAGATTTGTTCTGGTTGGTACTATCGCTAGGGTAAGACTATTGAGTCTGCTAGAATTTGTAGTAAAAGAAAAAAGAAAAAAAAAAGAGTGAGGGTGTTCAAGGAGATGTAAGAGGAAAGGGAAAAAAAGGAGTGGTTGAATGTTCACCTACTCTTGTTGGGTTGACTGAGGAAACAGGGGCTATGGTGCTATGGTGCGAGAAAGCTGTTGAGGAGGAAGAAAGTGTGAAAGAAGAATGAGGTAGTGGATCTGGGGATGCTAGTGCAGCTGAGGGGCTAGTTAAGTTGAGGAAGAGGTTCCAAGAACCTGTTCCATATGTGAAGGATCTCTCAAAGAGTTATTGAAAAAGGTGTCTAATAGCTACAATCCAAAGAAGAAGAAAAGTTCAAGAGTTAAAATCCCTGGAACTACTAGGGCATACAAGAAGAGAAAGTATGTCTCTTCTATCCATAAAGAGACTCCTCCTACAAGAGGAAGAGCTACAAGAAGTCAGAAGAAATAGAGTGAGGCTGAACTTGAAAGAGCCTTAGAAGAGAGTCAAAGAAAATCTACTGCAAAGGGAAAGAAGAAAGTGAGTGAACCTGTTGAGGCAATTGAGATTGAGGAGATGGACCTGGTCCTTCATGGTAAAGACGAGGCAACGGAGGTGGAGGTGTTGACTCCAAAAGCAAACAAAAGAAGGATTTCCAAAAAGAAGTCTCTTTTAGAGGTTGCTGATGTAGAGCCTTCTGCCTTGGCAAAAAGAACCAGGTCCGCCAGAAAATCTAGGAAAGTGCAAGTATTGGAAGAAGAATAAAGTGAAGAAGAACAGGAAACTAATGAGGAACAGGACAAAATGGTGAATTTTGGCATGCGAACAATCTTGAAAGGTAGAGTCCTCAGGGACTTGGAGGAGGAAGGAATGGTGATGCTGCTGGAGAAGTTAGAACTTCAAGGTTTGAAGGACATGGTCCTTCAGATGGAAGGAAGAGAAGCCAGAGCTAAGATTGTGGAGTTTATGGCTAACTGTGAAATCAAGAATGGCAAGGTCACCAGTGTAGTGAAAGGGGTGACTGTGAGCTTTTCATGACAAGGAACTGGGAGAAATTCTAGGAGTACCTGCTAAAAGGTACAATGACTACAAGAAGCTAAAATGACCAAGCCTAGAAAGCCTTCCCATCTCTCTCGCCATTACAAGAAAATTTGCTGACAATGAGTTAGAGCTACAGCCCAAGGCTGTGTACAAAGGTGAGATGAAGCATGCCCATAAGTTGTTGTTTGAATTTGTTAACAAGATTGTGTTGCCCAGGCAAGAAAGAAGGCACATTGCCACCTTTATGGACCTGGTTCTTATGGAGTACCTGGATATCAATTGGCCGGGTTTATCATCCGGCTTGTTGACAGGGTTCTAAATGGAACCAAAACTCATGACATACCCTATGGATTCATTCTCACTTTTGTGCCTTCTCAGTTCAAGTTTCCCTTTAAGAAATGGGATGTTAGCACAAGCAAAGATCACTTTAGGGCCAACACCTTGACTGCATGTGACTATGAAGTCCATACTGCTCCCAAAGAACCTGATTTATCCAAGAGGGTGCTTGTGAACAGCAAAGTGAGAGCCTTGGTGCAGGAGGGTGGGGCTAAGGATGTTGAGATTGAGAGGCCGAACAAGAGACTGGCAGAAGTAGAAACTAAAAGGGATGCTCTCAGGACTAAGCTTGCATAAGAAAGGAGAAGAATGAACGCATTTTTCATGACATGTTGAAACTGCTTTAGGCCAAAAACCAAGAACCTAGTCCTTCCTAGCCTTAAACCCTTCCTAGCCTAGTTAGAAAAAACCAGTGACCTGAATGGGATGTGTTTTTTTTTCTTTTTGCGCATTGTGCAGTACTTTTATTTCCTTCTATGCTCTGTGGATGACTCTTATCAACGAAAATCGACTGCTTTTGCTATAATTGTTTGTTGATGTTTCTTAGATGACTAATATCCTTAGATTGATAAGTGATACTTGACTCTATGATTGCATTTGAAGTATCCCAAATGGCTATGAGTAAGATCTAATAAAATCTGGTTATCTAACATAATTATGCAACTTTTCGATGATGTCAAAATGGGGAAGATAGGTTGTGCTTTTTCTTTGGGTTGTGATGTTTATAACCTAATGAACCTAGTCCTTGATGATTTTTTACTTTAAAGTAAAAAGTTTTCTAACTTTGCGTTGATGTTGAGCTGAGTTGAAACAGGTTTCATGCTTATGAAAAGCACAGAGTTTGTCATCATCAAAAAGGGAGAATTTGTTGGCTTGAGTAAGTTTGTTTTGATGATTGACAAAAGAAACACACACATGAACCAGGTCCACACACAGTGTACACAGGCAGGGGCAGATTCAAGCACAAGACATGCCCATGAAGGAGAAAAGCGTAAGTGGTTATATCTGATATCTCCTGAATGAAAAGGTTGCATAATTAATAAGGAGCAGAACCCCTTACTTGAAGAGAACTCTATCCTAGATAAGGGAGGAGTTAGAAGTTGAAATTAACTAGAACTCTTCCACCATAGAAGAGTATATCATTTTAGTTAATCATATACTACTAACTCTATAAATATCAGTTTGTTCTTTTATACAGGTGACGCACAAACACAGAAATTAAGCAAGAATTGAGCGCAAAATAACAAGGCATTTTGCAAGCAATTCTTGTGTGATTCATGTGTGCGAACCTGAAATTACATGAACCAGATAGAAGAACCTGTTCCAGGTGTCTGTCTTTTATTCTAGTTTCATTATAGTAGGATTTTTGAGTTGTACCTTCCAGCTTTCTCTAGAAGCAATTATACTAGGTTCTCTGAGTGTATTTTTCAAGTTAGAGTTAACTTGAAATTGTCGCAACAGCCTGAGGCTGGCTGCCACAAAGGGTTTAAGGTAATCCTTAGGTTTATAAGAGTTTTGTAAATGCTGTTTTTGGTTCAGTGATTTAGTGAAGTGTTGAAAAATATCCTACTGGGTAGCAGGTCGTGGTTTTTTCACCTTTTGAGCCAGGTAATTTTCACGTAAAAATACTTGTGTTTTTTACTTTCTGCATTTATTATTCCGCAACTATAGTATAAGAAACACATGGAAAAACCAGGTCCTTTTATAATCTGTGCGCGCAAAAACTTTGAAACCACACAGATCACCCCTCCCCTCTTATATGATATTGAAGTACAAAACATCAATTTTTATTTCGTCCATGATCAAGTTGAAACTAGAAAAATCGCAGTCTATGATCACATTTCGACGGGAGCTCAACTGGCAGATGCTTTAACTAAAGCACTTCCAAAAAGGTCCTTTGTCGACTTTTTTCGTTAGCAAGATTGATCACAAAAAAAAAACTGAGCCTATCTTGAGGGGCATGATAAAGATGTACAGTCCTAACATGTTTAGAATTAGTAATTGATTCGTTTACGTGATTAGATCTTCTTATCGTTAGGTCTCTTGGGCTTATCACACTTCTACTCATCTATGCTTGTACCTGTATAAATACCACACTTTCTATCAATGATAAACAAGTCTTTCGTAATCATATTCTAACTCTTATAGAGGGTTTGAACCACATCAGTAACGTAGCTTCCCTTTCCCCTTTTCCCCTCCTGCGGCGATGTATACAAAAATAAATAAATAAATCCCAAACAAATAGAATGTGCAAAATTTCACCGCAGTGTTATTCATGGCTGTATGGGTCGATCGTCGACCAATATCAAGTACTGCCCTGACAGTTTTTGATTCCAAAAAGTAGAGTAAGTCAACCGTAATAAACAATTAGGTCTGTCACATGCACACAATGCGCTGCGCACCATTGCAATTTGACAAACGTTACTCTTTTAGAATACGTGTCTTTAAATAATCAAAAGTTACAAATAACTATCGATAAATAATGACATTTCTCATTCTTTGACAGGTTAAAAACTTTGCAAAATTACAATAATGAAACGTTAGGCCAATGGTAATGTCTCGAAGTCAAACCCTTGATTAAGAAAAGCACTAGCTATCCATAGCTTCAAATTGGCCAAGTTCATGTCTACCTCACATTCTCTCACCTGTTTATTCATTTACACAAAAAAAGCAAACAATTAATATTGCCCATATGCGAGAAAATGAATTGACAGTTAATTCATAAGCTTGTTAGGGAATTAATTAATTATATGTAAACTTACATTCAGAGTGAACGTCAAAATATAATCATCGGCAGAAGTAGCCAAGTTGGAGCTTTGAACATTGAATCCAGAAAGAGACTCAAGAGCTTTGAAAAGAGAACCAGCAACTTGTCGCCCTTTGTTGCATACTAATCTCACGTAAAAGGTTCTTTCTTCTACTTGAAAAACGTCCATCTGCATTAGTTTAGCATGTTAATTACTAGCATTTTGCTTTCGATTCTAATGCTATTTTGCGTAGCATTTGGTTCTAGTAAAAACTAAAACAGACCTTCGATATCCTCTTGATTGCTGGATAATGAGTCATCAATTTCATTTGCTTGGTATTCTGAAATGGATTATTGTTCATTTCATTTAAGGAAGACTCAAGACCTGCTATTTCTGCCTTTAGTAACTTTGCTTGCGTTTGCAGTCCTTGTACATATAGTATTGCATCTCCAATTATGGAGGCTTTATCCATCTGCAGAGAGAAACATTCTCTTCACTCAGAACTAGGTTTAACCAACAAAAGAAAAGGTTAAATGAGAACAAGGGCCGTGACGTGTCAAGAAAAAGCTCAAATAAGCTCTCATCATAGTAATTTACCTTTTCGGAATGTACGGATAGTGCAAAGATTATTTTGGAATTATTTGCTCATTCAAAACTAGTCATAAATAAATCTATGTTAAAGATAAGTTAGTAACCAAGGAAGTAAGGTAAATAACATGGTGCACTAAAAGTATGGTAAAAAAATTTCATATTGTCAGTATATAAGTTAGATTCTTCACGCATATAACATTCCAATTTCTTACCTTTGTTATATTAGGAACTAAGGAACGCAAGGCATAAAGCTTCTCCTTCATTCTTCCTCTTCTTTTTCGCTCGGAAATTAAAGTTCTTGATCGGTCAGTCCTCGTGCTCTTCTTTGTTGGCGTTGCCGGCAACATAGTCATGGTGGTGGTAGTTGTTGTCCCAGAAGATTCTTCGTAATCATTGTCGTCCTCGTCCTCCTCTTCTTCTTCCCCGAGCTTCATTTCTCCAGGGAGGGAGGAAAAAAGTGAAATAGGATTAGATATGTTTGTAGCATTCCAATCAAAGATATCCATTGGTGTTGGCTCAAATTGGACATCAGTCGAAGGAAAACAACCTGCAATGTGTTCACAGTCATAGTTGGGGCAAAACTTCACAATAGGGTCAGCAATTTCACCCCTAATGAGCTCAATAAATTGTTCAAAGTTAGCCTCGTCCATGAAATTAATAAGCCCAACATCGTTATCATTTTCCATTGGCATTGTTGAATATGCATTAGCACTCTCCATTTTTCTTTTGCTATTCTACGTTTCCTCTCTTTTACTGTTTCAGCAAGATGGGTTGATGGTGAGAGGTTTGCAGAGAATTTATAGATGACGAAAAGAAGTATCTTATTTATTTATATATTTATTAGAACGCTTGAAAGGAATCGAAATAGTTACTGGTGAAGTTAGAACTAATATTAAAACCCTAAAGTAGTTGACAAATGGTGGAGATGGTGTTTTCATGTTCACCGCGACCTAGTTTTATATCATTATTCGTTAGTGAAGTGATGACATTAGATTCTTCTTAAGAAATATTGAATTGAAATATCAGATGAAGCTGCACCAGGTACTTACTACTGCCATTTTTGGTTTAGCAATGGTGATGGAACGAAGGACGTCATGACGTTATTTTACTTATATTTAAGTAAAGATGCTTTCGGAATTTTTATTTGTGCCTTCATAGAATAGCCAGTAATTATAGGGCATGATTTAATATACTCATTGCTCTCACTACTGCATCAAAGTATTTTACGATAAGGTCACAATTACTAAGCTTCATTGAAATCGACATGACATATTAGGTAGGAGACATGCTTTACGCATACAAATGAAATGGCACCACGTACACATTGTTTTTAATTTGTTATTAGTGATGAAAGAGAGGACATCATGATCGAACTTTACTTGAATTGTATTTAATACAAGATTCCGCTGCTATTTTTAGTTTAATTGAATACATGATTTAATGTACTCACTTTGCAAATCCTTCCGGAAGAAGTTTAAACTTTACATAGACTACTTTTACGCTAAGGTCACAATCACTAACTTTCTCTTTGAAATCGACATGATAATAAATTCAACATAAGCAAGGGGTCAGGGACTTAACATGCTTTTTCTCAAATTGATATGTCTGTATGTCTCAAATTAATTTACTTATATTCATGATCAGTTAAGTTTTATGTTTAAATGCTCTATACGATGTTAATTCGTCCATCTCAATTTATGTGATAACATTTGATCGAGCATAGAGTTTATGATATATATAAAAAAATTAAATTTGACGTTATAAAAATAAGCTATAAAGATTTAAAGTTAATTGTTTTTAAATATAAAAACGTTACATTCTTTTTGGAACATACTAAAGAGAAAAGTGAGGGTCATAAATTCGAACAGAGGGATTATTTTTGTGTTTTATGCACGAACTTGAATTCCAAATTTTGAGATATCTGTTTTGATTATTTATTTTATGAAAAAGGGCAAAATATTCCCCTTAACTATGAGAAATAGAGCAAATTCTTTATTTTAAATTTGTTCTTGAATATACCCTTGTCACTAGTGGATTGGCTTTAACTTTTCCTTCAACTATGGGAAATAGAAAAAGTTGGATTTGGCTCACCTTCAGTTTAGTAATCCTCCAGTTCCACCAATGCATATCTAATTTAATTGCATCTGTCCATTTTTAGATCTATGGGTCGTGATTTATTTAGACTAAATAATTTCTTAACCCTTGTTAAAACAAAAATTTCGCTTGGTGGATTACTATCTAATTGGAAGAGAAATTAGCTATCCGAAAATCTTGTTAGGAATTTTATACTTATTCTTGACCCTTGTTTTATATTTATTTTTTCTTGACACTAACTTCAAAAAAATATTTTAACAATGTAATTGCCAAGTACAAGAAACACAATATATTATACTTATTTGGTTTTTAAGAAATAAAAAAAAATGGTGCAAGAACAAAAAGAAGCTGTTATGGTGCCTGTGAAAATAATATTTCATTTGTAGGAATTGGATTTTGGGGAGAAGAAAGCTTAATGATTTAAAGACTTGAATAATGAAAAAAATCATGAAAAAGGATTTAATCGTTATAGGTCATTAAGCTACCAAAATGGCGAGATTCTCGCCTATTATATAGTGCTAATTAAGAGGAAAAAATAAAACGGCAGAATTTTTTTAGTTTTAACCATGGTTTGACTGTTGGTTAGACAAACAGAACATTAAATAGATGTCATTAAACTAGATGTGCATCGATGGAACTGGAGGATTACTAAACTGGAGGTGAGCCAAATCCCAAAAAAATTTACCCTCCATTTGTATTTAATTTCAAATGTGTCCTTATTATGAGTGGACTAGTTCATATTTGCTCTACAAATCTAACAGACTGCCAACTTCTTATTTTTACTCATTTAGATAATATGAGTAAAAATTATGAAAGAGCCAAAAATATCTGATTGCTCATCATATTCATGTCTTTTCTCTATTTAAAAAAGTTTTACTCTCCTGAAATCTAACAACTATTAAATAGAGCACCATATCTAGAAAATCAATCAGTTTTCATGAAAAAAATAATCCTCAAGAACACAAATAAAAATTAAAATTCTTCAATTAATGAAAAATGATTAAAAATTAATGAGAAAGTGAAGGGAGTTATTATGTACACTTATCAAAAAGTTCTAATCTTATTGAAGAAACTACGATTGCTGTCATGCCAGAAAGAGCGAAATCCACAAAATATTAATTTTATTTCTTTTGAGCTAAATTTATGTATATAATTGTAATGCGTAGACAAGAGAGTTTTGATCTTCACAAAGACAAAAAACTGAAATAGAGAAGTGTCCTTCGAGTAAAATTAAATATTTTTGTGAATCTCAGCTTTTGATGCATATCTTTTTCTTCTTTCTCTTCTCTCGTAGTTTTAGAAATAGAAGCTAAATTATTGACCCTAAAAGTAAAGGGCTGATCGAAATAAATAAAGTGTATTAATTTTGAGGGGAAAAATATGAAATAGGTCACTCATAATTGGGGCATAATTCGAATCAAATTCAAATGAAGAGAAAATTTAATCTATTTTATATAGTTAAGGGGCAAATCTAAACTACTCCGGTAACGGTAAAGATACATTTAGTATCAAATTTAGAATAAGGATACTTTTGCTCTATTTCCTACAATTTAGTGAAGTAGTTTGAATTATCGAAGTCAACTCCATGTCAAACTTATGAACTCTCTAATATTTCAAATGGTCTACTTTTAATGCATAAAGCTAAAACCTTCTAGGAACATCTAAATTCAAATCTGAACATATGCCCAAGTCCAAAATCACCATATGAATTTTGTAGAAACCATCAAATCACCAATCCGAGGTCGTTTACTCAAAAGTCAAATCTTGGTGAACTCTTCCAACTTAAAGCTTCCAAATTGAGAATCGCTCTATCAAATTCATCCAGAACCACTCTAAAATCAAACCAACCATGCAACAAGTCATAATACACCATACGATACTACTCGAAGTCTCAAGTTTCAGAACAAAATGCTAGAACTCAAAATAACCGGTCGGGTCGTTATATATCTCGTCTCCTAGGTAGAGCTACCATCATAATGACTTGTCATCATCCATGTTCTCATTCCTCTCAATGATCTTTCAACCGTCTTTCTAATATAGCCTTTTGTAAGTAGATCCAACACATTATATTTATGCTTTACATAGTTAGTTGTGATAATGTTACTAAAGAGTAGTTAGCTAACAGTATGTCTGCATGGTTATGTCATAGAATTTTCCGTCATACATAATGCTCCTAGTTCTTCCTATTGCTGCTTAACTATCATAATGTATGCATATGAGTGCCAATAATTTGGGTGAAAATTGAATATCTTTTAAAAAATTTCAGAACCATTCAGCTTCTTTACCGATTTTGTCTAAACCCATAAACTCAGAATCCGTTATAGAGCAGACGATGCATGTCTATTTTGAACGATTTTTAAGATGCTGCTCCTCTATTATTAATAAAAACGTATTCACTTGTTCATTTAGTTTCTGTTGGTCTGGTGATCCAATATGTATCATTATACCCCTCAATAACCGAGGGCTACTTATTACAGTGCAAAGCGAAGTATTACGTGTGCCAAAATACCTCAAAATGAGTTTGGTCAAAATTCATTTTATTGCCAGTCAATTACCGAATACTTTAAACACGAATTAGGAATAGAAAATCATTAGAATTTTGGTCTTCGTAAAACAGAAGAAAAGATGAACACATAAAAAACATTAATTTCCTTAAGTTTGTTATCGCCTATTTTTGAAATTTTAAAATTAGAAACGTAATAATTAAGCAAAACATAAAGTTTAAATAATTATTTCGAACTCAAAGAATCCACTGTGTGTCCTTGAAGAATTAATTTCCTCACAATATTAGAAGTGTTAGAATCATTTCCTTCTAGGATAGAACTAATGAACCTTTATTGGACTAATGATACTTCAAACTCCAGCAATTCGTCGAACTTAAAGACATAACAGATCTTACAACGGTCTCTACTTTTGTTTGTGAGAAATAATGCAGAAGAAGAGAGCAAAAATTTCGAGACAAAAAACTGAGGCAAAACTTCTTTGTTTATAGCCAAAGAATGGGTGACCAGAAAAGGTGCAACTGAAACTAGGTACCTTTCCGGTGAATTTATGAAAAAGGCCGCAAATATTAAACTAAAAATTTGCGAAATAAAATAAAAACAAAAAGATTTTATTAGTTTAGAAAATTAGCAATCAATTAGATTATTTGAATGAATTTAAATCCGAATCCAGTTTCGAGCCCGAATTGAGCTATAACTCTTTAAGTTAGTATAGAAATGCTTTTTAGTATAAACCCTATAAAGTTATTTTCTTTGTTCCATACGGGATAACATCCCTCCATTTTTCATTCACCCCTTACAAAAATCCCAATGGAAATAAGTTGATTGCAGGAGCATCAGAGTTGAATTCATGTGTATTAGGTGATAAGTTTATCATCAAGGAAGTATAACGCAAAATTCCATCAACAACACCCAAAATTTCCTTGGAAATTGTGATCATTCTAACAGGCATTATTCCTAGATATCATTTCATTTTATGGATGACAATTCAGAAAAAGGCTAGCAACAGTGTGCTAATACGATGGGGGATTGAAATCTCTACTGCGTGTGTTCTTTGCACAGATGAACTTGAATCAATGAGAAGAAGAAGTGGCATGGCTTATTCTGAGGGTGAACAGCAAGAACTCCAAATTTACTATGCTGGGATTTGTATTTGCAACTGTTGTCCATCATATTTGGTTGGAAAGAGACTATAGAAGATTTAACATATGAGGAGACAATTTTGGTGGAGTTAGAGAAATTGTTAAATGTAGGACTCATGCAATGTAAATGAAAATAAAATTTGGATAGTTTTAAATAGTTTTCCATGTTAGTGGTGAATCTACGTAACTAGGAAGCTGTTTAATTTATACCCTTCATGGAAGATGATAAATTAAGTAGTTGATAGTGTAGCACATGTTGAAATTAAAATTAATGATAAAAGATGAATGCAAATCACATAAATTGGGAAACATTGACTTTGTAGGATAATCGTCTTTGGGCCGAGAAACGTTGCAATCGGAGTCGGAAATAGAATAATGAGACAATAATAACTAAAGAGATAAGTCTATTGTTATTTTTCGTGATCATATCCAAAAGTGTCTTTACAAACAATTAAACCCCCCTTTACATAGTAGGGGAATCTTACTTTAGGTATAATTATATATAAGGTAAAATATCTACTGATTTGCTAATTAAGCGATTTCATCGATTCGTACCGAGATTCACACTGTGATGCTCGACCCATTACAGATATTCTGGCTTTCTGTTATTTAGATTCAACGATCTTCCTTCGAGCATGTTCGGGGTCAGGATCGGTTCTGAATCACGGGCTCAGTGTTCTCGAGGACGGACATTCTAACCTTGTGTTCTACTTTGATGAAATTCCGGGTCGATTTCAACCCTTCGCGTTCCGAACCGGATCTGTCGTGCAATAATCGAACTCCATTTCTACCGTATTCAAATGCAATAATGCTTTAGTGGATTACATTACATTAGATCCTTATTATGGCGCGCAGTGCACTTGTGTGATACAACTAGTAGAACAATGCAAGCGCATGCATTTATATAATAGAAAATTCCTTCCACGGGTTCAGCATACGCCGTAGTTTTTGGGATAGTTTTTTATCAATAAATTTAATAAATGGAACCTTAATTAGTTAGATGTCTTGCGCGGACGAGAATGATATTAGTAATGCGGAATTTGAACACTTACCTTTTGACCGATCATAACCTCTCCTAAAGGACTTAGTTTTGTTAATTTTTAGTGAATTTTTATATAATTTTTGTTCATTTATCTCGATTTATGTTGAGTTTAGTTTCTTTATTTAAAATTGCATAAAAATTAAAAATAAAATTTTCTTTTATTAGTTCATTTTAGGATTATTTGTTTAATTGATTGACCAGTTTGACTAATGGATTAATAACTAATTGGCTAAGTGTTAATTATTTGATCATGTGGCTATTTGTTTAGTTTGGTATAAGTAGGAAGTAATATAAATTGAAATGAAAGCTAAATTATAACGACCCGACTGGTCGTTTTGAGTATTCCGGCACCGTTTTTCTTATTTGATATTTTACATATGTGTATTTATGGTTACATCACTTGCGGGGTTGATTGGTTTGTTTCGAGAGAGTTTTGGATAGATTCGGGACACCTAGTCCCTTGGTTGGAGGCTTAAGTTGTGAGAGTTAACCGGAGCTTGACTTTTTGTGTAGACAACTCCGGAATGGTATTTTGATGATTTTGATAGCTTCATATGGTGATTTTGGACTTATGTGTATGTCCGTATTTGAATTTTGAGGTTTATAGGTTATTTTGGCTTGAATTGAGAAAAGTTGGATAGTTGAAGGTTTGAAAGGTTGATAGGTTGACAGAGGGTTGACTTTATTGATATCGGGTTCAGATTGCAGTTTCGGGAGTTTGCATAGGTCCATTTTCTCATTTGGGACTTCCATGCAAAATTTGAGGTCATTACGAGTTGATTTGATATGGTTCTGCATGAGTTTTGGAAGTTGAACGTTCATTAGTTCATTAGGCTTGAATTGAGATGCGATTTGTAGTTTTGATGTTCTTTGGCGTAATTTGAGGCCTCGAGTAGGTTTCTATTATGTTATGGGATTGGTGGGTGTGATTGGACAGGGTCCCGGTGCCTCGAGGATGTTTCGGATTGGTTTCGAACCATTTCCTCTTATTTTGGACTTCTGATGACTGATATCTGGTTTCCTTCATCGTGATCGCAACTAAGGAGTCATGTTCGCGAAGGTCATTTTGCCATAAGGCAGGTTTGTTTTTCACGTTCGTGAAGTGGGGGCTACGTTCGTAGAGTTTAGGGAGGCAGTGCCTTCATGATTGTAGGCAAAGCTCTATGTTCGCGTAGAAGGGGAGGCCGGAGGGTTATTCAGGCGTTAAGCTTTCGCATTCACTGAAAAAGGAGTACGTTCGCGCATGCATAGCTGAGGTGGCCATCGCATTCACGACTGGAATGTCGCGTTCGCGAAGAAGAGGCAGCAGCTAGGTTAAGTTTGGTCTTCGCGATCTCGATGTGTATACTTGAGCAGACCACTTAAATACCCTATTTCGAGGGTTTTGGTTATTTTATCACATTTTGAATTATATTGCTCGGATTTGGACGATTTTGGAGGGAGTTTTCATGATTTAGATTGGCGTAAGTATTTCTTATTCGGATTTGTTTATATTTCATGATTCCAACATTGAATTAGCGATTGTTTGATGAATCAAATTGAAGCAATTAGGGATTTTAATAAAAACTTTTCTAAAGTAAAAATTGATGATTTGAAGGCCGATTTGAGGTCTGACCCACATATATTTGGACTTGTATTTGAATGGGTGTTCGAAATATATGAGTTTTGTCGGGTTCCGAGGTGGGGGCCCGGGGTTGACTTTGCATAATTGAATCAAGATCATAACTTTATCGTTTGGTCTTGGTTTTTTTTTTTGGTAAATATAAAATTTTATTAATAGAAGCAAATTACAAAAAAAAAGAGGGGGACATAAACCTTACCTCCAGCAAAAAAGTAGATGTATACTTAGCTATCCTAGAGTGATAACTAAGCATGACTAAAATGCGATAAGGTGTTTGACCTATGGTGATGTGACGATTGTCTATTTGATCGACAATCGTCTTTACAAAAATAGAGTGTAATTGATCTAGGTCAGCTATACAAAAAAGTACATGTGTTCGTGCTTCTATTATGTGATTTAGGGGTGTAATCCCTTGTATGTACATCTGGTAGCTAAAAGTGATTTCTAGAGATCTCAAAAGAGTATCAAAAGAGTCCAAGCTATTTTCAATATTACTTTGTCCTTGGAAAGAAAAGCCAAATTGAAGGTAGCTGTTTGAATAGGAGAATTTTGTTGATAGTTGTGCAAAAAATGGAGTACTTCTGTTCAAAATGTGCTGAGACTGCTGCTGTAGAGTATGTGTATGTGGCTTGTGTCTTCTTTTGGGAAGTCTGCTTGGTTTGAAATTCCTTTAGGAGCACCTATCTGCACTTGTTTCAACCTTTAAGTTTGCTGCTTTTCTATTTGTCCTGTATGGCTGCAACTTCTGATGAAAGTTTGTTGTTGCTTCTGTTTCCTGTGATGTATGTTGGCTTAGTATGCTGCTGCTATACTACTGAGTGAAGTCTAATATCCAGTGTTGCAATATGGCTAGGGGTGTCCATGATGATTGTTCTAGTTGCAAGAGATTGAGCACCAGAGGTGCTAATACCACACCTTGCAACTGCATCAATGATCTGGACCATTTGCAGCATTTTACAGTGATGAGTGGGATGCTGAGTTTCAGTGTAGGAGATGGTGCTTGTGTTGCTGCTATTTTGCTGCTTTTTGGTTCTGTGTTCTTCTATATTAGATTCTGCCCGTTGCTTCTGTGGATGTGCCTCTGTGACATATACTTGTTGTTGGCTCAAAAAGTTCACCTTGCTTTTTCTGTGTCTTTGTGTGTTGTTTAAGCTCCATTGGTGTATTGTAACAGGAAGGATCCATGGTGATTGTTGTAATTGCATGAGATTGAGCATCATTAGTGCTAATACCACACCTTGCAATTGCATCAATAACCTGGACCATATCGAGTTATCTGCTGTGATGTGGTAGTTGTTGAGTTCAGTAGTATCTTGCTGCTGGTGGTGTAGGTATTTGTTGTTGACTTGGTTGGTGTTCAAATAAAATGCCATCAGTAATGGAGATGATATACATGGTTTCTGTTGTGGTATACTGATCCAGGAGTGTATCATGATGGATATAGCCCTGTGTTGTTGATGCTGCCCTGTATAACTGTTGTATCTTCGTTTCTGCTGCTGTTGTGTTGCTGTTGAAGAGTGTATCTTGAGGGTCCAGCCTAAATGCTAGTGTAGCAGTGGGTTTGCTTCTTTAGCAATAGTCCGGTCCCAAGGAAGTATCCGAGTGAGTAGAAAGATGAGCTGTGGATGCTGTTTTGAATGATTGCTGTGTATTTGAGAGATTCTCTTCTGCTGCTGTGTTCCTGCTGTGGCAATGCAGAGCCAGAGTTGAGTACTGGTAGTAAACTGCTCCCAGGAAAGATCTTGTGTCTTTGTGTGAATTTCTTCTACTGCTGCTATGGTTATGAGCTGCAGCAGAATTTTGGAGAAGGTGATGTTGTTGCTGTGATCCATTTGTTGTTTGTGTATGTGCATTTGCTGATAATGCTTAGGGTGATTGGAACCGGTGTACTAGTTAATAGAAGAATGGAAAGAGTGTTTCTCCCCTATTATTTTTCACCAGTAGATAGGATCCATTCAGTGGTTTGTATTCCATGTGGATGTCTGTTGATTTAGCTCAATGTGCTATGTTGATGACAGCTCAGATCTTCAAGATTTCCTGCAAAACAATATATCTTGTTAGTATGAATCCAGTGCTCCATTTCCTCCTTAGTACAGTGGCATCCCATTGTGTCTTCAAACAGCATATAATGAATTCCTACATCTTTATGGTCTTTATTAGGCTTCTTGCTGGTGTTTTGCTTTGCCCTCCATTGTACCTGTAAAATTAACAAAAATGTTAGGAATTTGTTGAGTTCATTGTTTTATCCCAAGTTTATAGTAAAGATCCATTGTGGACTTCTTGAAGTATGTATTAAAGATCCTGCAGCCTTCCCTGTAGAATACTTTATTATACCACTTATCTCCTTTCTTCTTGGTTGGTTTAATTTCCTCTGTTTCCTACCACCTTTATTCTCAGATAAGGGCATTGACTTTTATCATTATTAACCAGCCTTCTACTTTGTGTGTGTAGTTCATCAAAGCACTGGCAATCAATAGGACCAAAATCCAGGACATAGTTTGCAATATGGTCTGCCAATTTGTTGCCTTCCCTGAATGTGTGTTCAATTGTTGCATTACATCTTGTCATCAATTCCTTGATTTCTGCAATAGTAACCTGTATGGACCAAGGTACTCTCCATTCTCCCTTTATGTTGTTCATTAACATCATAGAGTCGGTGTGAAGGTCAATTAGGAAATGATCAGTATGGATACAGAATCTCAAGGCTTCTACCATTGCCTGTGCCTCAGCTTCAGTGTTTGTGCTTTCTTTGATCTCCTTGCTGTAGGCATGTATTACATCTCCCTCCTCATCCCTTAGAACAAAGCTAATGGAGCTTTTACCTGGGTTGCCCCTGGAGGTGACATCTGTGTTGACTTTGATCCTCCCTTGTTTGGGGAATTCCCAAATCACCTTAGTGTACTTCAAGGTGGGAGTGTATTGTTCCATCGTACAGATTATGTCTGGCCATGTCTGGGGGATGTTTTGAATTCTTGGCTTTTTGATTTTAATAAGCATTTGGAAAGTAAAAGTGATTTGGTAGATAACTCCGTTAATTGTGACTGTGTCCCCATATTTGTAGTTGTTTCTTCTTTTCTACAATTCCCATATGATCACTGAAGGTAAGGATTGCATTATTGGTTTCAGCCTATGGATAACCTCTGCAGCCCAACATTTGACCACTGCTTGGTGCAAAGTAATTCCTTGTACATCAGTTCCTGCATTGCTAAGAAAGTATCTCCATACTTTACATGCAGCATACAATGTGAAGAAAAGGTGTTGTCTTGTCTCCTCCTGTGGTTCTGTACAACACCAACACTTAGAAGCCATTTGAAATCCCATTTCTTTGAAATAGTCATCCAGTAGTAGTCTGTTTCTCCAGACTTTCCACATGAAAAAGGAGATTTTGAATGGCTATCCTTGCACCTATATATTTCTATATGCATTTGCAGGATGCTGCCTCTTCCTCAGATATTCCCAGGCTGTCTTGACAGTGAATTCTCCTCTGGTTTCCAGCATCCATACTTGTTCATCTAGTACACCTGCAACATTTGGTGGTTTGATGTTGTTTATTATGTATGCAGCAAGGTCGTTTGGTAAAATCTCTTTGATCTTCTCTTCATTCCAATGATCCTCTTTCTATTACATCTTGTATGTTCTATACTGTCTCATCACATATGAAGTCAGGAGGGGTAACAAAGTATACGGCTCCCAGTCCTGTCCAATTTTCGAACCAAAATAGTGAAGACCCCATTTTAGGTTGCCAGAGTATTTGATGTTCCCTAATGCTTCTGCATTCAATCATTTTCTTCTAGATGTGTGATCCACCTCTCCAAGGAACAATCATTGGATTAAGTTTTTTGCAATACTTTTGGCTCATGAATGCACTCCATAAACTTGGTTTTGTTCTGAAGTTCCACATAGTTTGAAGAACAAGGCTGTAGACATATCATGTAAGGATCTGAAACCTGCACCCCCTTCCTCACATGGCAAGCATAGAGCATTCCATGATGCCAGTGCCTTCTTGGATTTCCAACAGAATTGCCCCAGAAGAATTGTGCAATTATTTTGTGAAGTTTGTTGATCACATTGGCAGGGGGTTTTACTGCAGAGAGGAGATGAATTGGCATGCTCTGTAGGACATGTGTGATAAGTACTGCCCTGCCCCCTGTGGATAATAGCTTCCCTTTCCAGTCTTGGAGCCTGTTCATCACTTTCTGTATAAGACCTTGGTAGTAGTATATCTTCCTTCTCATGTAGAAGATTTGACATCCAAGATATATGAAAGGAAAATCTTACTGTAGGATTCCTGTAATCCTTTGTACCTTGTTGATCACATGTACACTACAGATTTACTCTTGTTTATCAGCTGGCCAGAAGCATCTTCATATGTAGTCAGCACTTCCATTATCAACTGAAGTGATGTGGTATCTGATGAGGAGAAGATGATGGTATCATCTGCATATGCCAAGCGGTTGATCTTGGGACTCCATTTAGGTAAGCCAAATCCACAGAAATGGGAGTTGGAGTGAAGAGCATTGAGTGCTCTAGACATGGCTTCTGTAGCTATTATGAACAGGGCAGGTAACAAAGGATCACCTTGTTTGACTCCTCTTGTGGATTTGAAGAAGCCATGTGGTTCTCCATTGATCAGGACACAGTACCAGTTGTTGGCCACCAGTCCATGTATCAAGCCAATGAATCTTTCTTCAAAACCCATCTTCCTTAGTACCTCAGTCAGGAATAGCCATGACAGTCTATCATATGCTTTAGTCATGTCCAGTTTAATTACAACATTTGGGCCTGCTTTGGTTCTGACTCGAATATCTGTTATAATCTCTTGAGTTAAGAGCACATTTTCCACTATGCTTCTGCCTTTAACAAAACCAGCCTGTTCATCTGAAATTAGCTTTGGTAGAATGATCACCAATCTGTCATGAATTACTCTGGAGAATATCTTGTTGATGAAGTTGCTGAGGCTGATTGGTCTTAAATCTGAGAATGTAAGTATTTCCTTCTTCTTGGTCAGCAACACTAGGTTTGTGTGTGTGACACACTTGGGAAGAGTATGTCCATTAAGGATTGCCTTTACCATGTCAACTATACCATTCTCGACTATATCCCAACATGACTGATAGAAACATCCAGTGAAGCCATCTGGTCCTCCTGCACTTGCTGCATTCAATCCAAGTGCTGCATTTTTAACTTCCTCTCTTGTTGGTTGATGCATTAGTAGATAGTTGCCTGCATTGTCTACCAGTGTAGGGATGTGGTTCAATATTTCAAATGTTTCAGGGGGGTGTCTTCATGAAACTGTTTTCTGAAAAAATTGACTGCTTCATTTGCTATTTCAGCATTGTCTTCTGACCATGTGCCCATGTTATTTTGAATTCTTCTAAGTTGTAGCCTCTTTCTTCTGCCATTCACTTGTGCATGAAAGAATTTTATATTTGTATCTCCATCTTTGAACCAAGTCATGCCTGGTTTCTGCTTCCAGAATTCTTCTTCTAGACTTAAGTACTTGATCAGTTCAGCCTGTACCTGTTGCAATCTTATTCTATTTTGAGCAGTGGGATGGAGCTCAAATTGAGCTTCATGTACTTTGACGACTTCCTATAGACTTGCTATCTTTTGGAAGATGTCTCCATATGTTGTTTCGCTCCATATTGATAATGCATTTTCAATTTCTTCAGCTTATAATTGAAAATTATGAAAGGATTCCCAGTGAAGTATGCTTTCCAATGCTCTCTTACCACTGCTTTGAAGTTGTGGTGCTTTATCCAGAAATTTAGAAATCTAAAGGGGCTCTTTGTTGATGTAGCATTTGTGTTGCAAGTCAGCAGCAATGGGCAATGATCTAAACCTATTTTTGGCAAGTGAGTGACTTCTAGTTGTGGTAACCATTGTTGAAGTGAAAAGTTGGCTAAGCATCTGTCCTATCTTTTGAAAATGCAGTCTTCTTCTGTTCTCCCATTCCACCATGTGTATATGCTTTCTTTAAAGCTTAGCTCAGAGAGGTTGCAGGTGTTGATGCAGTGTCTGAAGTCTTCAATCTCCTTCAGTGTTACTGGAAGTCCTCCAAATTTCTCTTCCTCATCCCATATGACATTAAAGTCACCTCCCACCAGCCAGGGCAGTGTCATGTTTCTGGCAAGGTTATGTAAGCTATCCCACAGTTCAATTCTTTCATTAGCATTACATTTTGCATATACAAAGGTGACAAAGAAAGCTGTTTATGAATCCACTTCTGTTAATTTCAAAGTTAACTGCTGCTCCAGGTCACATATTATGTATACTTCATGATCCTCATCCACAAAAACCCTTATCTTGTTTGACACATTGGCAAAACATTGTGGAAGTCCAATCCTCATTTTGTATCTTTCTAATTTCCTGGCTTTTTGCTTAGGCTCCATGATTCCAGTGAATTGAAAGTGGTACTGTCTGTGCATATTGATAAGCCTTGCAAAGGCTTTCATTGTATTGACTGACCTTATATTCCAAATGATCCCGTTCATGATTAGGATTGAGATTTGGATAAGATCCTTCTTGTTTGGACTCCTGCCCCTACATTTTGAGTGTCTTTACCCTATTTCTTCCTGCTTTTTTTAGTTGATTTCACTGCCTCCAGCAATTTTGGTGAAATATCTGCTTGTCTTGCTGCATTTATTAGGTTTTGGGTGATGGATTCCTCGTCAAGATCATTTCCTATTTCAGCAGTTTGCTCCCCCACTTCAGTTTCACTTGGGAAACTTATAACTTGTAATATGAGACCTGATTGATTCAGTTCTGTGTTCATTGTATTGTGGATCAGCTGGACTTTGTTGATGTTAAACTCATAAGAGCAGTCAGTTGTTCCCTTTTTTATCTGTTGCTTGGATTAGGCAGATGAGGTGTTCTGTATCTCATTAAACTTTCTATTCTTGATCAATCTATCTGCTGATTGCTTGCTGTCTTCGTACTCTCCTGTATTTTGTATATCCATTGTCATAGGCTTAGAAGGTGTCAGTGTGTTGGGCAGCATTGCTTCCACAGTATGAGTGTCTTCCATTGTGTCCTGCTGTTTTGATTTACCATTTGCACTGTATAGGTCATGCTCCACTTCTTCATCAGTTGGCTCCTCATCACTGCCTGTACCGGCTGGCACATGTTCTTCCTCTAATTCTTCTTCTGCTTGTTCACTCCATAGTTTGCCTTCACTAAGTTGAATTCTTTGAGCCTCATCCACATCTTTGTCTGCTGTCATAAAGTTACTTTAATGAGGGAGGGTGTCCTGACATGGTTGTTTATTTGTGACCTTGTTTCCAAATTGCCTGTTCACCCATTGGACTGTTGGTTCATTGCCTGCTGCAGCTGCTACTATGTCTCTTCTTCCACTCCTTTCCATTTGTTTCATTGTAGACTGTTGGTAATTGCTGCTGCCTGGTGGTGAACTTATCTTTGCTGCCATTGTGGCATGTGTATTCTTCTCTTCTTCTGCTTCTTCAATTGCAAAATCCTGCTTGTGCTTATTGGTTTTGCTTTGTTCTATTTCCAAAACAGCAAACTTGTTATTTGTCTGTAATTCTAGGCTTCTGATATGGCTGGTATAATCTCCAGTTTCTCTCTGAGTTGATCTGCTACCTGTTTGTCTTGTTCTGTGCTCGATTAACCTCCTTCAACTGTAAACCAGTGTTGCCAACTACTTTGCCACTTGATAGGATCAATAGAGGTGCTGCTTCTTTTCCTTTATCTTTTGTTCTTGGCTTCTCAATAGCATTCTCCTTTATCAACTCTGGGTGCAATTTCCAGCATTCTAGCATGTCGTGTCCCTGCAACTTACATTGTTTACAATATTTGGGAATAAAATCATATTGGATTTTAGTCCACTCTGTTCTCACTGCACCAGTGGCCTAATTTTCAATATCCATTCTTACTTTCTTTGGTAGTTCCGCCATAAGATCAACCAACACTTTTACTCTGCACAACTAGGGCTCGTCTTGTTTATAGTTGCCATATCTAGATGTAGTGGTTTTCCAATAGCAGATGCAAGTGAGAATAAACATTCCTTCACAAAAAGGTTGGTAGCAAGATGGGAAATGAGATCCACGCCATCGTCTTTGAGGTTTCTTCTCCTTCCTTGACCTTAGAGTCGTAAATTAATGTTCTCATCTGGTATTCGTATCCATCTCTTGATTTCAGCTAGTACACTGCTTTAGAAGTGAACTTGAGAAAATCTTGCCACAATGTCAGACGAATTAGCACATTCCTATCTCTTAGTAATCTAATGTTACAGTCGTCCTTTATCCCACACTGTGTAGGGATTAGTCGACGAAGTTCTTGGATGTCAGTCCAACCATATGAAAACTTACCAATAACTGCATATTGTAGGTCTTCAATTGGATTCATTCGTTTAACCTCTGTTTCTGTAAATTTGACGAAAGGTTGTCCTTGTAGGAAAGTAGCTTTCTTGAAAGGAATGGGTTCGATTGTTGCTGCCAATCTAGGGTTTGCTGTCGAGTTCGAATTCAGAGTTGATGGTTTGAGAAGTTGGCTGTAGTCGAGTGGTTTTGGGTAGGTGGAAGATGCAGCGGGAGGTTGGGAGGGGGAGGGGGAGGGGTCGCCAGCCGGCATATTACTGGCCGGCGTCGCCATCGCCGTTCGTGGAGCTTTCTCTCTCTAGTTTCTCTCTCTAATCGTCTCCCTCGTGCTCTCCACTTTTCATTTTTGGTATTATTTCTTTTAGGCTTGTTTTCTATGCCTTTTATTGATATTATTAAGTTGTTTTGGCTAGATTCGAGCCGTCCGAAAGTTGATTTGGGTGGGAAGGGCTTCTTAGAGTATTGGCTTAGCTTATTTGAGGTAAGTATCGTGCCTAACTTTTTGTGGGGGAACTTCCCTTAGTATTTGGTCTAATTGCAGTATTTGTATTACGTGGAACAATGTATACATGAGGCGACGAGTGTGTACATAGGCGTATGTATGGTAATTGATTGGATTAGACCTTAGGCTATTAATATGCTTGAAATGAAATTGTTTGTTAGTTGAACCGCTCTTATTGTTGTTCATACCCTTGTGTTATTATTGTGATTCTTGTTCATATTGTTGTTGTGCCGTGTCTATGTATTGTTATGGCGTTGCTATTGTTCGTTGGGCGATGAGGTGGCATAGGTGCAAGTGTGGTGCGGTTGATTGTTGTGTTGTGCGAGATGCGCATGCGACGACATAAGGATGGTGTGTATATTGATGCACACGCGGTGAGATAAGGGCGCTTATGTGCGTGTTGCAAGTAAGGGAAAATACTTCATTGTGATGCACACACGGCAAGATAAGAGGGCTTATGTGCGTGAAGCTATATAGGGATCTTTAAATATGAAGCTCAGGCGGCGTCATAAGGGTGATTTGCGATTATGTTATGTGATACTTCGGGGTGATTCTTGATGCTATTTTTGTGTTGGAACGGTTTGATGATTTGAACATGTCGTTATTTTTCTTAAATGATTTTACTTTGTGTTTCACATAATTTGGTTAATTTGTCGTGTTATCACATGCCTATTCTTTATTGCTTCTTTTGTTATGCTTTCCATTGTTAGTTTTATATTGATATTCTGCACATGTTATTTTACTAGTGAGTGTCTTGACTTGAACCTCGTCACTGCTCCATCAAGGTTAGTCTTGATACTTACTGGGTACCGATTATGGTATATTCATACTACGCTTCTGCACATTTTTGTGCAGATCCAGGTACTTCAAAGCGTGCTGGTCGTTAGTGGATTGATCCGAGTTGCTATGGAGACTTCAAGGTATACCTGTTGTTCCGCTCGCAGGCCTCAGAGTTACCCTCTTTAATTGTTTTATTGCTGTTTACGTATATTCCAGATAGTGATGTACAAACTGAGATTTATTATGTATTCCTTGTAGAGCTTATGATTTAGTATTACCGGGTTATTGGATTTATGATTGTGGCATTCCGCTGTTGGTTATATTATGGCACCCTTCAGCTTTTCATTAATATTTAAGTTAGTATTTTCTGTTTATCCTGTTATGTCTTAGGCTTACTTAATCTCAGGAACTAGGTGTCATCACGATCCTCAAGGTGAAATTTTGGATCGTGACATAAGTATAAAATTGAACAAGAATTGAACACAAGAAAGAGAAGGGAGAATAATTTGATTATTTCTCTTTTTGGGCTTCTACACAATAGGGTCAAAAGATTCCTATTTATATGAATAAAAAAACATTCAAAAGCTATAGGTACATATTCTATTACATGAATATCGGATATAATGCAAGTTAAATGGACAGATAAATGCATTCATCAGCCACATGCATTCATCTTATTTGTAACACTCCCTCTTAGATATCCATCTAAAAGATAATGTGTCTTGCTAAAATTTTACTAAGAAAAGTCCAGTAAGAAAAAGCTTAGAGAAGGGAAATGAGTACACATATTTTGTAATACGCATTAAATGTTACCTCAGTAGAAAACTTAACAGGAAAAAACAATCAGGATAAAATATTGGTTAAGGAAAAAAGAGCACATCACATATTATACCCCTCCCCCCCCCCTCCGAACACATCAGTTGATATCCCAAAAATGACGTACTACAATCTTGTGCTTTAACTTCTCAAATATTGATGTCTTCAATGTCTTAGTGAACAAATCTTCTAAATTATCACTTGAGCGGACCTGTTGGACATCTATATCACTATTTTGTTGAAAACATGCATGAAAAAAAACTATGGTGAAATATGTTGTGTTTTGTCTCCTTTGATATATCTTCCTTTTAGTTGAACTGCAAGCAACATTATCTTCGTACGATATTGTCAGAATCTTCTTCTCTCAAGAAAAACCATATAGTTGTTGAATGTGTTGAGTCACTGGTCTCAACCACACACATTCTCGACTAACATCATGAATAGTTGTTATTGTTGCATGATTGTAAGATATACCAGCCAATGTTTATTTTTTTGAAAGCCATGATATAGTTATATCTCAATAAGCAAAAAGATAGTCCGTTTGAGATCGAACTTCATATGGATCAGACGAATAATCTGCATCTGCATAACCAATCCTTTGTGAAGTGGATTCATAAGGATAAAACAATCACATATCAGTAGTTCCTTGTAGGTATCTAAAGATATGCTTAACACCACTATAGTGTCTTATGTTGGAAAGAAACTAAATCTTGCTAATAAACTTGCTGCAAAATATATATCTGGTCGAGTATTATTTGCAAGATACATTAGTGCCATACTTGCAGTAAGATCTAACGTTTCATCACCAAGAAGCTCTTTATCACTTTCATGAAACCGAAATGGATCTTTTTTATATCAAGTAATCTCACAGCTATCGGGGTACTCGATGGATGTGCTTTATCCATATAAAAATGCTTTGAGATCTTTTAAGTGTATGTTAATTGATGGACAAAAATTCTATATTTCATATGCTCAATTTGTAGATCTAGATAAAATTTTGTCTTTCCAAAATCTTTCATTTCAAATTCTTTCTTCAAACAGTCTACTGCTTTTGGAAGTTCCCAAGGAGTTTCAATGATACTTAGATCATCAATATCACAGCTAATATAACAAATTAAGATCCATACCTTTTAATAACGACATAAGGACAAATTGGATCATTCTTATACCCTTCTTTCAGTAAGTGTTCAATCAAGCAATTATACCATATTCACCCTGATTGTTTTAATCCGTATAAGGATTTTTAAAGCTTTAATGAAAAGTTTCCAAAAACCTTTATATGTTTTAGGAATTTTAAACCTTTCAGGACTTTTCATATAAATTTGGTTGGCTAATGTGCAATACAAATAAGCTATGGTAACATCCATCAGACGCATATCCAATTTTTCATGAACTGTCAGATTTATAAGATACCTGAATGTGATTGCATCCACCACAGATAAATATATCTCCATGTAATCGATGTTAGCCTTTGCTGAAATTCTTGTGCTACAAGTCGTGCTTTTATATCTAACGATTTTATTTTTATCATTTCGTTTTTACACAAAACCCATTTGTACCCCACTGGCTCTATTCCTTTAGGTGTTCAGACTGTACGTCTAATAATTCACGCTTTCCAAGTAAAATTAATTATGCATTGTGAAGCCCCAAAATCTCACTAAGTGGCCGTGATGACACCCAACATGTCATCTAGGCGAGCCAATCACATAGCAACCGAATAAATAGCAGTATTAAAACAATATAACAAATCTAATAGGGATTACAACATAAATAGGTATAGAACAACACTAACAAGTGAAAAAGTAATACAATCCTGCAGCAACTAGTGTCATTAAGTACATGTGCTCTAAGAGTGTTGAGATACAATAGACTGAATAAATACAACACTATCTGAAATAAACAATAGTCTCAAAATAGTAAAAGAAGATGACTTCGAGGTCTGCTGATGAACATGCTACACTAACTCGAGTCTCCTCGCTCCACAATAATCTACTCCTCAGCTTTGTTAGTGCCAACACCTGGATACATAAAAATATGCAGAAGTCTATCAGAAAGAGCAAATAAGAAGATCCAAAACAATTAACAAAAACAATATCATGCTTTCAGATAAGAAATGATCAGAACTCACATTAGCTCATCGAATCCGCATATTAAGATGATATGCATCACAGATCATTATTATAAATGCCATGTATAAGAGTCTATAATGTCTATGCATGAATAAGACCCGCTCCAAAAAATCGACACTCCCCAAGTGTTCAACTAATCTGCACACACAGGCCCCAAGATATAATGGGCGATCACCTGACTCTGGAGGGACGTATGAAAATTGATATGATGCATGGACAACTCATGTGCTCATAATAATAATGCTCGCACCGATAACTCACATGCCTTAAACACACCAAACGCATGGACAACTTATATGCCTCAATCCCAGTCCATAAGAGAGACTCCAATACAAAATATATGCATGTGCGTCATAAATAATAGAAAGGAGATGTATGGACATGAGAGATATACATACAAAGATGTAGTCAAGTGAACAGCATGACTACGACTAAAATAGGTAGAACAGATGTCAGGAATAGTTTCTAGCGTGATAAAGCGAGACCACAAAGTCATACAAGAGAGATAACAAGTCATAAATAACATATGATGTCAAATCATGGCATAAAATAGCCTAAAAATCTCACCGAGCATGAATAGCCTATGCACTCATATATACGCTCGACATCACGCATATACAATGCTCCCAAAATACAGCAAATAATCAAATAAGGTCAATTTATTAAGGTATATTCCCTCAACAAAAGGCTAGTCAAGATACTTACTGTTGAAAGCTTGAAAGCCAAATCAACACTCCAAAATTGCCTTTTCTTTAGAAATTACCTCCAGGCTCAAATCTAACCAAATAAGGTCAATAAAGTCAAATAATATCATAGAAATTAATTCCAAATTATAAAGCTTCAATCTTTAATCAATTTCCAAAAAGTCAACATAAGTCAACTTAGGGCCACATGGTCAAAACTGCACTCTAGTGGTAGATCCCGCTTATCCATAATCCCACGAGTCAAAACTTGTGTTTAATTTTCAAATCGAAGTCTAAATCGATGCTCAAAACCTCAATTTACCCCCTCTTAAGTTGTAGACTAAAATCCCAAATTTAAATTTAAAATTTTATATTTTAGGATTAGAAATTCATGGAGAAAGATATATGTTCAAATCCAAGTGAAAATTACTTATCTCCAAGATTGTACTAAAATCACTCTTCAAATTGGCAAAATCCCAAATCCTGGACATAAATTATCCTTAGATCTAAATACTCTTTGCGAACGCGGCCCCAGCCTCAAGTTCAGGAAGCAAGAAAACTCTGTTGCGAAGATCCTTCAGCGCGAACGCGACATGAGTCACACGAACGTGAATGCCATCTGTCTCACCTATTCGGGAACGCGACCATTTCCTTCGTGAACGCGAATGCCAATGACCCACCCCTTCTACAAACACGACTCCACTTTTGCAAATGCAAAGGCCAAAACCTCTGGCCTAATCTTCTTCTTTGCGAACGCGAGCCAAGCTCCACGATCGCGAAGCACACCAAACACCAGCAATATCAATCATCTCAATCATACTCCGGGTGATTCGAAACTTACCCGTGCCTCTCGAAACCCCATCAAAATGTTCAAACAAGTCCATAAACACTACCCGATCTATCCAAAGTCTCAAAATACATATGGAATCATCATATCTATGAATCAAAGTCCAAACCACATATTAAACTCTCTTAAGTTTATAAACTTCTAAACTACCAACCAAGCGTTTGATTCATACGTTGGCACTTTGGGTTACAACCAAAATTTGCATATAAGTTCCATTCAACAAAATGAACCTATAATCAGTCCTATAACAATAATCAGAACCCGATAATACCAAAGTTAACCGGCGGTCAAACTGAAGAACTCTCTAGTTCTTCAAATTGCCATCTTACGGCAAATATAGTCAAATTCTTCTAGGAGCATCCAAAACCAAATCCGAGCATACCACTAAGTCCAAAATCACCATATGAACCTATTAGAATCTTCAAATCACTAGTTCGAGGTCGTTTAACAAAATCAAATATTGATAAACTCTTACAATTTAAGCCTTCTAAAATAAAACTAAGTGTTCTAAATCACTCCCGAACCCCATGAAAGCCAAAGCATCCATCCCCTAAAGTCAAAAAATGTCAAATAAAAATATGGGGTGCATCAAATAGGGGTGCAGGGTTCTAATACTCAAAACAACCAGCGGAGACGTTACACTACCCACCACTTAAATAAACTTTTGTCCTCGAACGGGTTTATAAACATACCTGAGCTTCTAAAAAGGTGTGGATATCTGCTTTGCATATATGACTCGATCTCCCAAGTAGCCTTTTCGTTCGGTTGGCCTCTCCAAAGCACCTTCACTGATGTGATCTCCTTAGACCTAAGCTTTTGAACCTGCCTATCCACAATGGCCATCGACTCCTTTTTGCAAGCAAAATTCTCATATATCTGCAATGTACTGAAGTCCAAAGCATGTGACTTGTCTTCATTATAGCTTTGAATCATGGAAAAATGAAATACCGTATGAAATCCAGAAAGAATAAGAGGCAAAGCAAGCCTATAAGCAACCTTGCCGACTCTCTCCAACATCTCAAATGAACCAATGAACCTCAGACTCAACTTGCCCTTCTTCCCAAATCTCATCACATCCTTCATAGGTGAAACTTTCAACGGTACCTTCTCACCCTTCATAATGCAACATCACGGACCATGCTATCCCATAATTCTTCTGCTTGGATTGTGCCATACGAAGTCACTCCAGAATCAACTTCACCTTCTCCAAAGAATCATGAACCAGATCAGTATCGAACAACCTAGCCTCACCAGGCTCAAACCAACCAACAGGAGATCGACAATGCCCATACAAGGCCTCATATAGAGTCATCTGAATCTTGGACTAGTTACTGATTTTGTAAGAAAACTCCGCCAATGATAGAAACTAGTCCCAATGACCTTCAAAATCAATAACACAAGCCCTCAACATATCCGTAAGGATCTGAATAGTCTGCTTAGACTGAACATCGGACTGTGGGCGAAAAGCTACGCTAAACTCCACCTATGTACCTAACTCACGCTGAATAGCTCTCCAAAAGTGCAAAGTGAACTTAGTGCCCCGGTCTGAAATGATAGAAATTGGTACACTATGCAACCGAACAATCTCTCTAATGTAGATTTGAGCCAACTTCTTTAAAGTGTAAGAAGTCATCACCAAAATAAAATGTGCGGACTTAGTCAATCTATCAACAATGACCCAAATGGCATCAAACTTCTTCAAAGTCCGTGGCAAGCTCACCAACAATGTTCACACTTATGCGCTCCCACTTTCATTTCGATATAATCATCCTTTGATTCAAACCACCTGGTTTTTAATGTTCATACTTCACATGTTGGTAATTCAAACACCATGAAACATGTCCAACGATGTTATTTTTCATCCTCTGCCACCAATAATGTGCCTTGAACTGTGAGCCTTCTCAAGAATAAACTCCCTCAAATTATCGACATTTAGGAACATAATCCGACTCGAAAGTTTTGATACACTATCATCTCCAATAACCACCTTCTTGGCACCACCTCGTTGCACTGTATCCTTCTACACCAAAAAATATGGGTCATCATATGCGGGCCATAATGCACCCATACTAGGACGAGTATGCAACAACACAAGCAAAACTCTACTAGGCTTAGAAATATTCAATCTCACAAATCTGTTGACCAAATCCTAAACATTCATAACCAAAGGCCTCTCCTCAACTGGAATAAATGCCAAACTCCCTACTCTCTGCTTTTCTACATAGGGAATATGCCACCATATTTGCATTACCCGGATACTGAATGGTGATATCATAATCCTTCGACAACTCCAACCACCTCTACAGCCTCAAATTCAAGTTCTTTTGCTTGAACAAGTGCCGAAGACTCCGTTGATTAGTGTAAACCTCACATGACGCACCGTACAAGTAATGCCCCAAATATTAGTGCATGTACAATAGCCGCCAACACTAAATCATAAATTGGAAAGTTCTTCTTAGGAGGCTTCAACTGACGTGACTCATATACAATCACCCTACCCTCCGGCATCACCACTGTCCCAAGGCCAATGCAAGAAGCATCACAATACACAATGTATGACCTAGAATCCGCGGGCAACACCAATACTGGAGCTATATTCAAAGCTCTTGAGCTTCTAATAGCTCTCCTCACACTCGTCAGACTATCTGAAAGGAATGCCCTTCTAAGTGAACTTAGTCAGTGGAACTACAAGGGATGAAAATCCCACGACGAAGCGACGATAGTAGCCTGCCAAACCCAAAAAGCTCTTGATCTCTGTAATAGTAGTAGGTGTAGTCCTACTTTGAACCACCTCAATATTCTTAGGGTCAACCTTAGTACCATCAGTAGACACAACATGACGTAAGAATGCAATAAAATCTAGCCAGAACTCATGCTAGATTTTATTGGCATAAAGTTTCCGATCCTTCAATATTTGAAGTACTAATTTAAAGTACTACTCATTCTCCTCTCTACGACGAGAGTAAACCAAGATGTCATCAATCAAGACAATTACAAAAGAATCTAAATAATCCTTGAACGGTCCATCAAATCCATGAATATCGCTGGAGCATTTGTCAAACCAAATGACATCACCAATAACCCATAATGACCATAACGAGTCCTAAAAGTCATCTTCGGGATATTCTAGGCCCTAATCTTCAACTGATAACAATCAGATCTCAAGTCGATCTTAGAGAACACCTTAGCGCCTGAAGCTGATCTAACAAATCCTTAATATGAGGCAATGGATACTTGTCCTTGATGAAAACCTTGTTCAACTGCCTGCAATTTATACATATCCCTTTCTTTCTTCCAAGTCAGTGATAGTAGCTGTAATATGCTGAGACACGGATATGAACGTAGAAATGGAATGGGAGTATCTTTGTAGGAAATTATGGAACCTATTGTTCCTTTTCAGAAGAAAGGTACTTTTGGCTTGAGCTTCAAACCAACACAAACTGACATAGACAAAGCCAAGGCCCCCAAGAAGAATGGTTGGACTTTGTCAAAACCAATTCCTCACATTTGCTCTCTTTTGTCAAGCCGCGATTTGAAGAAGTCAAGATCCTTGTACTCAAGATAACATAGAATAATATCCCAATGTCTCAAAGAGATGCTCTATGGGGTCAATATAGTTCAAGTTGGTGAGAACTCTAGCCATGCAAGCGTGTATTTCAATTGTCAAGATATCTGACTCAAGAATTTTGAAGCAAGTCCTCTCCCCACAAGGAAGAGGTCTTGGTAGTATATTTTGCTTTTTTTTTTTTTTAGAGTTGGATTATTTTGAGGATTGTAATTCGGATATTTTAGTCCAATGGAATATTCTGGCCAACTCAGATAAAAGTGCAAATAGGGTCATATCATATTCCAAGGCAATAAAAAGCAAATGAAAATGTGTCACGTGTAAAAATAACATATTCTGGCCAATCAAATATGGTATTGGTAGTGCTTCAGTCTGATTTGCTAAAAGAGAATTTATTCTCATCACAACACTTCTCTCCCACAATTATATGTAGGATTTGCATAATTTTAAAAAAATACCATAATTTCTAACAAGAATCAAGTGAAAGCTCGTGGATCAATGTTACAAATTTATCAACAAGCAGCAAGGATTCAAGCATTTCTACACAAGTTTCATACTCGAAGATCAAGAATCAAAGCAAATCAAATATTGGGCATTAAAGATCTGAGTCATTGTTTGTGAGATAATTATTGTTCGCGGTGACCATGAGAGCATTCGTGACAAATAAGTCAAATCCACATTCAAGTTCAAGATTACAATTTGGATATCAAGCTTTAAGAAATTGAATTTAAAATCAAATCAGGATTAAATCCATCATATTCAAGATCAAGCTAGAATTAGAGGAATTATAGAGATTGTAGCAATAATGTTATTTAGAAATAACCTATTACACTTGTTATAATATTTCTAGCACTAATTATTTTTCTTGACAAGCATTTACCATCTACACTATTTTGGCACATTTGGTGGACAATCTCTACCTCTAATCTCATCTTTTTAGCCCTCAAAGTTCAAGAGCATAAAAATGGATTAAAATAAGATCACCTCTAAATCAACTTTCTCTAAGGATGTCGATTCTAAGTTCTCTGTTCATGTGAAAAGCATCCTCAATGTTACGATGGAAAGCCTTGGACAGTGCTAAGACAAAAAGTACTCCAAGGACAGTCTGCATAATCTCTTGTTTTTGGCTCATCGTTCTCAAAAGTAGCAAGATCCTTTACCAACATATTAGGAGAAGGAAGCAACAATGTTGAAATGGTTGAGAAGACCCTAGCTCTACTTAGCCTCTCTGTATTATCATGAAGATAAAGGATGGTACCTCGAACGACTAATCCTCTCCACTTATATCGCATGACATGACCAGTCAAAGACCAATTTATGTGACAATCCATACGTCTCTACAACATCAAATTTATGTGACAATCCAAACTATAATACATCATTTACGATAACCATATTGTTAGATATAAGTTTCAACGAAGAAATATAATATTACTCTTATTGTAGGTACCCATGTTCAAACAGTATTCCAGAAGCAAAGCAAGGCATAAAAACGACTGTCCAAGGAAGCAACCCATGATATTTAAAGAAGGAAAGTTCAAATCAGCCGAAGATCATATCTAATAGACGACCACCTAAGGAAGCAATTCATAAGTTCCAAAGAAGGAAGGTCCATATCAACAAAAGATCATCGAGCCTAAAAATCTGCTTGGATTATCAATCAAGGTATCAAAGGAAGATCGTGTCATGCCGAAAGAACCACATAGCTATCAAATCGCATCAATGTAGGAAAGCATTTACTCTACGATGATTCAAGGATTAGCCACTAAGGAGCTCCACACTTATTCTTGGAAAGAATCGTCGATCAAGATTTATTCCCAGGATCAATTCCTTTGGGTTGCCACTCTCTCACAAGAATCAAAGAATATCTCCTCTCAAGTTATATTTATAGTCGATGACCAAGAAGATCAAAACATACTTTGGTTTAACCAACCTCAAGCTCTTTTTTCTACTCTTCTCAAGCATTATATTTCAACTTGAATTACCGTGTAACAATCAGAGAGAAAAAAGAAACAAATATTGGTGAGGCATTGTATCTAAAGAATTGAGAGTTACTTAGCATACGAGATGAATTGGCGTGTATAAGAATCCGTCCCAGACACTTGTACTCAGGACACCAAGGAGCTTTAAAGATATATTATCCTTGCAACCCAAAGGGACTGGAGTATGATTCACATTGAATTCGAACCAGTATAAAAATATCATGTGTCATTTAATCTTCTGCATTTTCTATTCTGCATCTTTATCAGTACTTATCTCAAATTTCTAAGTTTTGGTAAATTAGTCTAATAATAATAAAAAATCAAAAAGGGAAATAATTCACTCCTCCTCTTTGTATTTTCACATACAAGCGTTAGTGATCAATGCTTCATCCATGTAGGAGCAGCTAGCAAAAAAGTAATTGAAGGCTTGATCAAGTATATACAAAATCAAGACACTCAATTGATAAGTTGATAAACAAGATGGAAGGCCTAACGTAAGGAGAATCCAAAAACGCCCTCAGAAACATCTAAAAGCTCAAGATATTTATTCTCCCCCATGACCAGTAGTACTCGCCTAGGAAATTCGTGTCTCTGCTGAAGTGGTGATTCCAATCAATCGACTAAAAGATGGACCCATGTTTCTTCATTATGTGTGGGATTTTGGAGTGTTTTATTAACTTTTTATTGGAATACATTTTGACCTTTTCACTATCTCTTGAAGTATCAATAGATGTTGCTACTTTAGCATGTCATTAACAGTCATGGGTGATTCGACAGTATAATACAAGTCTAGGAAAGCAGCTGATCTGAAAATAGATAGATTAGAGTAGAAAGGAAAGAAAGAAAAATTTATTATTATTTCAACTTGTATTCACAGGTCAACCATTAAATACCATGAGGGTACCGAATGTAACTATGGGTACAATGTTATACATTAAATCACACCTATTTCAAGAATAATGGATCGAATAACTAGCTACTGAGTTGCGAATGATATTTGGGTATAGAGAGTAGTAAGAATCTCATGTTAGTATTGAATTCCTTATTCCGTGTTGATTGGATTTCTTCATGAAGCTCTTGTATAAACCTAATACGTTAGCAATATTATAGCTCTTGATGGTTGCAGATCACACGAACTACTTGTCAGTATAAACGACATGTTTTATATTAACGCTGATTTCATCAGTCTAGCCACCATGAACAAAGTGAGGGATGGTGAATATTGTGTATGGGTCGCTTGTCTCTATATGTGAGCTGACCCAATTTGTTTCGGAAGACGTCATATTAAAATTACCTCTTACGAGAAGTTATAATCAATAAACTATTTTGTGGGATATATCAGTTACGTTCTTTTGGTAGAATGTTTTCATTTCTCTGGAGACCCACTTTCGATGTTTTGTGTGACAAGAAGGTGCCAACGAAACTTAAGGTAAGTCCTACAAAGTGGTGGTCAGACCAATGATGTTGTATGGGCCTGAGTGTTGGCCAATCAAGATCGCTCGTGTCCAGAAGATGAAGGTAGCAGAGATGAAGATGTTGAGATAGATGTGTGGCACACCAGGTTAGATAGGATCAGAAATGAGGTTGTGAGAAAGCACGGGAGAAAGAAAATATATTATTATTGATATTTGATACAATACAAGAGGTCCTTATTTATAGCTATATTCTACAAGTACATATTACTCCTATTCCAATGTGGGACAGGACTCTATTAATTACATATCAATAAAATTAATACTCCCCCTCAAGCCGGTGCATACAAATCATATGTACCAAGCTTGTTACATATATAACTAATACAAGGACCAGTGAGGGACTTGGTGAAAATATCTGCAAGCTGATCATTCGACTTCACAAACTTTGTAGTAATCTCTCCTGAGAGTATCTTTTCTCTGATGAAGTGACAATCAATCTCAATGTGTTTAGTTCTCTCATGGAACACCGGATTTGATGCAATATGAAGGGCAGCTTGATTATCGCACACAAGTTCCATCTGACTGATTTCAGCAAATTTAAACTCCTTGAGTAATTGTTTGGTCCATACTAGCTCACATGTTGCCATAGCCATTGCTCGATATTTTGCTTCTGCACTAGACCGAGCAACTACATTCTGTTTCTTGCTCTTCCAAGACACCAAATTTCCTCCTACTAACACACAATATCCAGATGTAGAACGTCTATCAGAAGGTTATCCTGCCCAATCAGCATCCGAGTATCCAACAATCTACTCATGACCCCGATCTTCAAACAGTAGCCCTTTGCCTGGAGCCCGCCACCCTCGTCCGGTTGGCCGCCCAAAAATAACGGATCGAAAGATATTATAATTAAAGAGCTTACCTTCGACACTTCAATATCGAGGACTTGGAGTTAAGAAAGGTGACACTAAAAATCTAGAACCCGAACGAAGGGAAGCTGGGACCGAATTGGGAAGGTCCATATCGAATTATATAAATCGCCGTTAAAGGATCATACAAACTTGAAACGGTGAACGGTGAGCGGCTACCGAACAATTAGAACATAACCTACTTAAAACAATACTACCGCTAAGGTACGATCCCGTTCATTACCTTTCTTTAAATATGTTATGGATGGGACTAACACTTGCAGGTAACAACCAAGGACTGAGGCAACTATTAGGCCAGAAAGCATGCATTGCACTCTTTTTCCCTTGAACTAGTTTTGTCCCAAATGGTTTTTCCAACAAGGTTTTTAACGAGAAAACAGTGGATCGTGCTAACTTAGAATTGAAGAACGAGTACGAACCGGAGTCAAGGTATGCATCGATAGTATCCGAGCTCTTCTTAAGATCAGTCCTGAATATTAGGGGCCATTTCCCTCGGACAATGATTTTAGCAAGGAAGAAAACTTCATGCTCAAACAAGTCTGGGCTTGGTGGATAGGATTTGTCGTAAGGGCCAAACGGTCAAATGAACCGTGCCCACATAGACCACTTAAGCCATAACATGAAGCTTGTACACATTTGCAATCTTGTATGTTGCACAGAAATAAAAGAAAGTTTCTACCTTGCAGATACATATTTTATCTAATTACTGTATTTTGTTCCTTAAAGACATGGGGTCCAAGCGCCACCTTTTTTCGTATCCAAGAGATCACCCTTGCTCGGGGACTACCTTCATGGACAAGCCCGGACGGCTCGGACTACGAAGCTCGGAGGCACAAAACCTATTAAGCAGTGCCCCGAACTTTAAAAGCTACGGCATCCCCATTCGGGGACTGTTGTCCCGGGCGAGCCCGGATGACTCAAGTTAATAAGCCCATTGGGCAACACCTGAACTTAAGAGGCTACGACCGTCCTAGAATGGATTAGAGACGTCGGAGATCCATAACCAAAACATAAGGTGTTCGAAATTTCTAAACCGGTTCAAAGGCTACTCTCGGCAAAATTATAATCTAAAAGATTCTAAGTAAACACTTCGGGGAAAGCTTCTGGTCATATCGAGCCCCCACGAATCTTAAGAAAAATAATATCGAGAACGACCATTATTCAAACCTCCGAACAAGACCTAATTATTACGTACTAAGGCATTCAAAATCTCTGCGATCGTAAAGAAAGAAGCAAAACGAAACAAGCTTGAAATTTGTCGAAAAAAGCCTTGTATATATACATAAATTTTTACAAAGGCCAAACGGCCTCAACAAAATACAAAAGTACAAAAGAAAAGAAAAATCTACAAGACACCTAAGAAGCCTGATCTTCGCCGGAGCCCACTTTGTCACCAGAACCATCTGGTCTTCCCCATCCTCGAATCAGCCCAAAACCTCAGAATCTTCCTCTTCCTCGGGGTACGTCAACTTCTTGGCCTCGGCCTCAAGCCGCTTAGAATTTTCAATCTCGTCCGATAAATCTAACCCCCGGGCATGAACTTCATCGAGAGCCTCCCTCCAGAATTGCCTCAACATCAGCTTTATAATGGGCTACCATCTCTTCAGCGTCGGCCCTGGTTATTTCCACTGCTGACTTGCTCGCTTCAAGCTCCTTGGCAAGGGTATCCCATGCGGCGACGATCGAGCCTAGCTGAGATTGGAGGTCTCTGATTTTTTAGGATCGGGTTTCAGCCTTCTCCTTCATCGATCGAAGTTGGGCCTCCATCGAGGCCAGCTGCTCCCGGGCGGTCTCCTTTTCCGAAGCCAATCACTCCATTTTGCATTTCCACTCCTCGGCCATGGTCGTGGCTTCATCCATCTCAGCCCGGAGCTGATCGACCAGATCAACCTTTTGTTGGACCTATGGATTCTGACCGTTAGACACCGTGCCTAGCTCATCATCACTAACTTTAAAGATTTTTACCTGTTCCAATCGGCGTGCTCCTTCTGAGCAGCGTCCAACTCGGCTCGGAGGCTCTTGAGTTCTCCTTCACATTGCTCCCTGAGAAGTTTATGCATGCCTCTCTTCTCAGCAAGCTCTTTGTCAGCCTCAAGTTGGTTCAGCTCATCCCGGTACCGGAGGAAGGTCTCATGGTGGAGCATCGAGGCCTGCAAATATGAGAAAAGATATTAGAATTATCAAAAATTAGTTCAAATATTAGAAGGGATATTACAATCATCAAGAATTATCGAGAATTACCCGGTTCAGTGCCTGTTGTGCTTCATTGAACAGGCATGGAGCGTCTACCTCGTTTATTTTGGCTTGGTTCTCTTCGGTTACCAGACACAGGAGGGCACTGGCTACCCCTTCAGGGGCGGAAAGGATCCAGGCATCCTTGGGAATGGTGATAACGACAGTCCGCTTCCGACCAGGATCCGTTCTCGGAGTGGGGAACCGATTAGTTAATCTCGAGCTCGAGCTCGACACCCCAGCAGCCGAAGGTGGACTTTTCTTCGATACCTCTAAGTCACCCAACCCGGTAAAATCCTCCAGGGCAGTTGAGTCTATACTGTCAAAAAAGCCTCGGAGGGGATCATCTCCTCCTCCTCATGGGATTGCGCCTTCGTTGTTCGGGCTTCATCGAACTTTGATTCTGAGAACAAAGGTGATCTCGAAGTATCTATAACGCCGGGCAGGGCAGGACCGACATCTCGTGAGTCCTCAGCCCTTACCTCAACATCAGCCTCTCGAACTTGAGGGGGATTAGCTTGAGTCATTTCCCCTTCGGCTGCCACTCATTCCTCGGGGACAGATGGCTCATGGGCTATGAAGAAGTCGTCCTCCTCGAGCTCGTCTTTGAGCCGGAGGAGTGATTCCGAGTCATGCACTTGGGAGCTGAAGGTTTAGTTTGGCTTACGAACCAGCCTCCTTTTCGTTTTCTTTTTCTTCGAGCTCGGTGAACTCGGAGCCCTTTTTCTTTTCTTCTCTCCTGCTATGGCCCCGGGCTGTCCTAAAGCAGAAGGATAGGCAGGTAAGTCCTCGTCCCCAACTGAGGGCCTAAGCTCGATGGTCTTAGGTAGACCTGCAAAAGAAAGGTAATGAAAAAAATAACAAGAACGTAATACTAAGAAAAGAAGCCTAACTCAACCTACTCAGGAAAGGAATCTTACCATGAGAACGGGCCTCTCAACGGCCATTCGAGAATTTGCGCCACAAGCGCTCGGAGTAAGGCATCTGTGAGACAATACCTTCGACCCACTCCTTGAGTCGAGGGACAACTTTCAGAACTCGGGCGACAGCTGCACCACCACAAATACCAATGACAAAAAGAGAGACGAACACAAAATCAACATTTGAGAGAATGTTTTACTTACGTGATGTATTTCATTTCTCGGGGAACGACACGAATTCGGCCAGAATCAAATTTCAGGTCCTCACCGAGACGAAACGACCCTACCAGCCTCAGTCCCGATCCTCATCGATACTCGAAAATGGGGCTTTGCTGGCTCGGCGAACAAGCTTTATCAGTCCCCCCCTCCCCCTAGAAAATTCGGGGACTGTATAAACGGAGTAGATGATCGATGGTGAAGGTGCACAAATCGATTTTATTTACAAAAAATTGGAGGAGGATCATGATCCTCCCCAGTGAAGGGTGAATTTGGCCGAAACATACCTCGTACCTCTTGCAGAAGCTTATGATGATCGGATCCACGGGGCCCAGCATAAAGGGATAAGTGTAGACACTTAGGTATCCCTCAACGTGTGTAGTAATGGCCTCCTCAAAGTCGGGGACCACTATATCTTTATCGGCCCAGTTACAGTACTTTCAGACTAAGGGGAGATCGTCTTCGGTGATCGAGCAAATAAATCTCGATGCCTCCTCACACCGACCCTGCACTGAGAAGGGTTTCTTGACCTTAAAGTCGTCATCAATTGAACAACTTCCCAGAATGAACATCTTCAAGGGAGGTTCAGGAGTCGGTTCATCGATAGCCACGTTAGCAGCAGGTCTCCCGAGATCGACCACATCGGAAGCAGTTTCGGCAGTCGTTTGGGAAGTAGAAGCGCCAACAGATTTTGAGGTTTTTCCCATTGTTATTGGGAAAAGTTTGAAAGAGAAAGAGAAAGGTTGAAAGCGGGAAGGTCAGATGTGTTGGCTAGAATGGATGATGAGTAAAAATATCAAGGGAATCTCGAATAACAGAAGGTCATATGTGTTGGCTAGAATGATGGATGAGTAAAAATATCAAGGGAATCTCGAATAACAGAGGTAAAAATGCTAGAACATGAAAAAGAGTAGTGAAATCCTGAGGGTACGAAGGTAGATGTTTCAATGTGAAGTAAAAAATAAACGAAAGAGGGATTATTTATAGTGGTTCCGTGATGCTTCGCATCCAGGGATGGCCGATCGGCGGCTGACGCATTTAGTGCCACTATTACATGACTGATGAGACGTTTCGAGTTTTTTGTCGTTTATGACACGACATATTGGAGAAGGAATCGGGATGTTCATGTCGTTTCTCGTCAGCTCGCTTTTTGAGAAACAAGAGGACTATATGTATACAGGTAAAAACCAGGCTCACGATACACTCCAGCCCCCATCAGGATAGAACGGGCTCAAAGATGATTGCAAAGGATCGGGATCGAAGTAAAGGTCTCATCAAGTCTGAATCCTGGGGCACGTTGTCTGTCTTGAAAATATCGGGGTCATGAGTCGAGATCGATCCAAATCCTGGAAGACTTTGGGTAATCGAACATGACCAACAGAAGACTGTAATATCCGCGACCGGCCGAATATCATGGCATGGATCTCAGCACTTATCAATGTAGAACCAGCAATAAGTTAAACAAAAGATTTTTTTTACATTTTATAGAGTTGTACTTAGAGTAGAATTTTCCTACTATATAAAAGAGGGTCTGATAATTTATTAAACACATTGTAACATGCATTCCAAAGCAATATACTACCAATTCACTGTTAGTGTAAGCTTTTTCTCTCGTTTGTCAAAGTTGTCCATTGTGAGTCCCGGTCGAGGGTGAATGCTTCACTGAGGCTGGAATCATCATCTTCACGTGGTTTGAGTTTACTGTATTTTTACTAGTCCATTCTAACTCAATTTATCGTTTTGTATTAAATTAATCCGCATATTTTTAAAATCACTTACAAATTTAATTATTATCCGATTTTGAGGGTAAACAACATAAAAAAAAAAGAAGAAGGGAAATTGGATTTGAATACAATTGTAGATGTGAAAAGACGTACATACAATTATTGATGTCTAGCATAATGAGTTTGTTTCTTTTTGACAACATTTTTTTAACATAATAAGTGTAAGCAAGGAATCAGGGATTCAGTGGCAGAGGTTGAGTGTGGTATGCGGGTTCAATCAAATTCGATAGCTTTGTTCAAGTTATATATTTGTCTTAAGAAATTTATTGAATAAGTACAACTTATTAATTTAGAACCCAATAACTTAAAAGAATTACACTTCCAAATTCATAAGGTTCAAATCCTGACTCCGACTCTGCAGGGATTACACATGCCGTTTCTCAAATTGATACTATGTCTTTATATCTCAAAATGGTTGACTAATTGCTTATCAAAAACTATATATGTTTACGCTTTTATTGTTCCGTCTGATGTTTTCAGAGAGTTTTTATCTAATACGTACCTTGAAATTCAGGTTTCCAGATACCCTAGTTTGATTATTTATCTTTTTATCTGCTTTAATAGACTAGAAGAAAAGTAGACAGAGATTAGAACTTGGGTTTGTATCTGAACAGAGGGGATTGTTAACCATAGTACCAAGCAATATGGTAGCATAATGGTGATTATGCACAATTGGCGGAAATATTCAAATCGGGGAAAGGTTTATATTAGAACCATAGACTATTTCAAGATGCTCAATTTTATTTCTTCATTATGTTCATTCTTGTAGTGTTAATTAGTAAATTTACGCCTTATGTTTTCTAGTGGTACAGATAATACTAGACCAACAGTTTAACGTATTGGGGAAATTGTACAGGAGCAATTTGATCCTTTTCTCCTACAAATTCATCATTCACTTTGTGCAAAGACAATTAGAGGCGGCTCAATGGTGTTGGAGACCTAAAAACAAGCCGTAATAAGAGGTCTTAAATTTGTTTAATAATTTTAGATATTTTTGTTTAATTTTTATTTTTTTATTTTTTGAGAAGTAATTTAATCTTGATGATATACCAACCCATTTAATCTTTGTTGAAACATTACTAAATTTTGATAAGTTTTTATTAATTTTAAAGGTTAAACTTTTTTACCTGACCATCAATATAACTCACTATATATCATTTTCACCCAAAGTAATAATCATGCAGGAATTTATATTTATAAAGATGATAAACAAATCGACTATAGTTTTTTACGATCTAATTAGCTTGAAGCATACTTACAGAGACAATGAAAAAAAAAATCTTACAAAGGTACAAATAAAATTTGTTCAAGTTGAAATGAGAAGAATTAGAAAGTAAGGTAGATTTAATTGTTTTTTACTTTCATTAGAATTTTCTTAACCAATTACTATAAATAAATAAAAAAAGACAACATAATTAGTACAATAAATATTTAAATTACATATAAAAATAACTTTTGGTGCCTTTAATTGTGTGAGGCCTAAAGCGACCACTTTAGTGGCTTAGGGGTTGAGCCGCCTCTAAAGACAATTAAGTATCCTAACTTTTTTTTGTTTCCATTATTTTAGATATAGTTTGACTATTATTAATGTTGCCTTGTTGGATTACTTAAATATAAGATACTCAGTCGCGGCGCATAAATAACGTGTCTGCCACAGCTGGTAGGACACCAAGCACGTGCATCCATCCAAAATTGGACAAGGATCTGTACATATAAAATTTCTACCACGGCTTCAGCTTATGTCATAGTTTTATGGAGTATTTTGACCATATATAAGTAAATAATTGGCACCTAAAACTGTTAGGTGTCTTGGCCGTTGATATAAATAATAATTAGCCATTTATTTTTTCTACTTTTATCCTTTTTATTTCTCCATCGAACAAACTTGATAATTTTAAATGTAGTAGTTCAAAAATGCAAATTTTCTTGTTTCTTCAAGTTATAGATCTCTCAAACCACCGTTGATCAACAAAGCGAAAAGATAAAAAGTCACAAACTAGTGTATTAACCATAATTTCTAAGTATTAAAAAGAAGAAAATTCAGTTTTGATGTAATAAAATTATTTATAACTGCAATATCTACTAAAAGAGTTGCCCCAAGTCCATTCTGAATTGCTTCGAAATAAAATTTAGTCCTACAAACTAAATATTTTTTCTATTATGTGTGTTAATTTTGTAAATATTTTTTCTATTTCTGTGTTAATTTGGCACAAGAGAAAAAATTCATGTGTCTCACACAAAGAAGTACGTTTGAGCCCTTTTTTAGGAGAGAAAAGAAAACAACAACAACATACCCAGCAATATCCCACACTGTAGGATCTGGGGAGGGTAGTGTATACTCAGACCTTACCCCTACCTTGTGAGGATAGAGAGACTGCTTCCAATAGACCCTCGGCTTAGGAAAGCATAAGTACCACATTAATAAAAATATGGACAAGAAGGGATAGTACCAAAAAGCCATATAAAAGCAGAATAAAAAACAACAAGACAGTAAGGTAATCAACAATGAAAGAGAATAACGGTTAGTCATAAAAACCTACTACCAACAGAAAGTGATATTGCGTGTCAATACTACTGTAATGAACACTCTAGACTACCTACTCCACTACCCTAATCATCTACATCCATATCTTCCTATCAAGGTTCATGTCCTCGGTCAGCTGAAGTTGCGCCATGTCTTGCCTAATCAGTTCTCCCCACCTCTTCTTTGGCCTACCTCTACCTCTCCGTAGGCCCTCTAATGTCAATCTCTCACACCTCTTCACCGGTACGTTTGTGCTCATCCTCCTCACATGACCAAACCACCTAAGCCACGCTTCCTGCATCTTGTCCTCAGTAGGGGCCAGACCCACCTTGTCGCGAATAACCTCTGTTAGTTTTACTGATATGTATATAATAGAGTCCTGTCCCACATTGGAATAGGAGTAATATGTATTTGTAGAATATAGCTATAAATAAGGACCTCTTGTATTGTATCAAATATCAATAATAATATATTTTCTTTCTCCAGTGCTTTCTCACATGGTATTAGAGCTATTGTGAGAGATTTATCATTGTGCATAAATTCCAGCGACTCCGGAAAAAGAAATCAGACACCGAAAGTCTTTTTCCGGCGACCTATTTCAAGGCTATTTGCGTTTGGTTTGTCTCTATTAGTGTTGTGCAAAATCCAACACTACCACAAGAGTCGTCAGTGTCCGGCGACCAAACCCCAGTGAAAATCTCCGGCAGCCACTGCTTCACGCGCTCCCACGCCCCACCAGAAGCTCACGCGCCGGCGCATACGACCAGTTCCGGCCACTTTTTGAAAAAGTTCCTTCAGAGCAGTTGGGTCGCCTGGTAATTTCGATCCTACCCTTACTGTTTTCGTTTCATTTCAAGCACTTTGAGTTTTCTCTGGCAGCTACAGTAATTTCCAGCAACTACAATAGATTCCGGCAGCTACAGTAGTCTCTTACTCTGTTTCAGTGAATTATAGTTTGACTCTTTCTCTTATTTGGAAATAATTTGCAATAATGTCTTTCGGATATGATGTTTTTGGGTCGAGAAACATGGGTTCTGGAAGCTCTAGTGCTATGATTACCTCGAAACCTTTAATGGGAAGTTCAAACTACTTAGCTTGGGCTTCATCTGTCGAGTTGTGGTGTAAAGGTCAAGGTGCTCATGATCATCTAATCAAACACTCTAGCGAAGGAGATGAAAAGGAGATAGCACTTTGGGCAAAGATTGATGCTCAGTTATGTAGCATCTTGTGGCGATCTATTGATTCCAAGTTGATGCTCTTATTTCGTCCATTCCAGACATGTTATTTGGTTTCGGCAAAGGCTCGTACCTTATACACTAATGACATATCTTGCTTCTATGATGTGATATCGCGGATGACAAACTTAAAGAAGCAGGAATTAGATATGTCTATTTACTTAGGTCAAGTACAAGCAGTCATGGAGGAATTTGAGAAGTTGATACCAGTTTCTGCTAGTGTCGAGGAACAACAAGAGCAGCGACAGAAGATGTTTCTAGTTCTTACCCTCACTGGACTTCCTAATGATCTTGATTCAGTACGCGATCAGATTTTGGCTAGTGCGACTGTCCCCACAGTTGATGAAGTATTCTCTAGATTACTCCGCCTTGCTGCAGCACCAAGTCACCCAGTGACCTCATCACTGATACTTGATTCCTCTGTTCTCGCATCCCAGACAGTAGATGTTCGGGCATCTCAAACTATGGAGAATAGACGAGGAGGAGGTCGTTTCGGTAGATCTAGACCCAAATGTTCTTATTATCACAAACTCGGACACACTCGTGAAATGTGCTATTCCTTACATGGTCATCCACCCAAAAATGCTTACATTGCTCAGACCGAGACTACAGGTAACCAGGGATTTTTGTTATCTAAAGAAGAATATAATGAGCTCCTCTAGTATCACGCAAGTAAGCAAACATCTCCATAAGTAGCCTCGGTGCTCAGACTGATACTTCAGTTGCTGGTAATTCTTTTGCGTGTGTTTCCCAGTCTAGTACTCTTGGGCCATGGGTCATGGACTCAGGCGCTTCTGATCAAATCTCTGGTAATATATCACTTTTGTCAAATATTATATATCCACAGTCTCTTCCCATTGTTACTTTAGCCGATGGATGTAAAACTAAGGTCAAAGGAGTTGGACAAGCTCATTCTTTGTCTTCTATCACCCTAGATTCCGTTCTTTATGTCCCTGGTTGTCCTTTTAGTCTCGCATCTGTTAGTCGTTCCGCATTCAGTATTGTTCCCCCAGTCACCCTTATACTCTCGTCCACCTCGTGTTTTTGGGAGCACATGTTTTGTTCATAACTTAGCACCTAGGAAAGACAAGTTAGCTCCTCGTGCTCTCAAGTGTGTCTTCCTTGGTTATTCTCATGTTCAGAAGGGATATCGTTGTTATTCCCTTGATCTTCGTAGGTACCTTATGTCAGCTGACATCACATTCTTTGAGTCTAAACCTTTCTTTACCTCTGCTGACCACCATGGTATATCTGACGTCTTACCTATACCGACCTTTGAGGAATTTACTATAGCTCCTCCTCCATCTTCGACCACAGAAGTTCCATTCATACCAGCCAATGACGAGTCTAGTGTTGTTTCACCACTCTTGACTTATCATCGTCGTCCACGCACTACATCAGGCCCAACTAGTTCTCGTCCTGCACTTGTCCCTGCTCCTACTGCGGACTTGTCTCTTCATAGTACACCGATTGCACTTCGGAAAGGTATACGGACCACACTTAATCCTAATCCTCATTATGTTGGTTTAAGTTATCATCGTCTGTAATGTCCCCATTATGCTTTTATATCTGCTTTGTCCTCGGTTTCCATTCCTAAGTCTAATGGTGAAGCGTTGTCTCATCCAGGTTGGTGACAGGCTATGAGTGACGAGATGTCTACTTTACATACTAGTGGTACTTGGGAGTTTGTTCATCTTCCTTCCGGTAAATCTACTGTTGGTTGTCGTTGGGTGTATGCAGTCAAAGTTGGTCCTGATGGCCAGGTTGATCTACTTAAGGCCGATCTTGTTGCCAAAGGATATATTCAGATATTTGGGCTCGATTACAGTGATACCTTCTCTCCCGTGGCAAAAATGGCAATCAATCCGCCTTATTCTATCCATGGCTGTGGTTCGTCATTGGCCTCTCTATCAGCTAGACATTAAGAATGTTTTTCTTCACAGTGATCTTGAGGATAAAGTTTATATGGAGCAACCACCTGGTTTGGTTGCTCAGGGGGAGTCTCATCACCTTGTATGTCGCTTGCGTCGGTCACTTTATGGTCTAAAGAAGTCTCCTCGAGCCTGGTTTGGTAAGTTCAGCACGGTTATCCAGGAATTTGGCATGACTCGTAGTGAAGCTGATCACTCTATGTTTTATCGGCACTCTACTTCAAGTCTCTGTATTTATCTAGTAGTCTATGTTGATGATATTGTTATTACTGGAAATGATCAGGATGGTATTACCAATCTGAAGCAACATCTATTCCAGCACTTCCAAACTAAGGATCTAGGCAGATTGAAGTACTTTCTAGGTATTGAGGTTGCTTAGTCTAGCTCAGGTATTGTTATTTCTCAAAGAAAATATACTTTAGACATTCTTGAGGAGACAGGGATGATAGGTTGCAGACCTGTTGACACTATGATGGATCCGAATTCTACACTTTTGACAGGACGAGGGAGCTGCTTAGCGATCCTGCAAGCTATAGGCGGCTGGTTGGTAAATTAAATTATCTCACAGTGACTAGACCCGACATTTCTTATCCTGTGAGTGTTGTAAGTCAGTTTATGAATTCTCCCTGTGATAGTCATTGGGATGCAGTTATCCGCATAATTCGGTATATAAACGTCTAATAGTTCTAGGTTCATACTTATGGCGTCGCTGTTTGATTCTTCGATCGCATATCGAAACCTAGGACTTAGTTCTCCTACTTCTACCGGTATGAGAGCTTCGGCACCGTAGATCAACAAGAACGGGGTGGCCCCAGTACTGGATTTTGAGGTCGTACAATATGCCCATAGGACCTCAGGCAAGATTTCCTTCCATTTCCCTTATGGCGTCGGTCAATCTCTTTTTTAGGTTTTGGAGTATGGTTTTGTTCGTGGACTCTGCTTGCGCATTTCCACTAGGGTGGTAGGGCGTTGATAGGATCCTGTTGATCTTATGGTCCTCGAAAAACTTGCTCGCTTTGCGGCCGATGGACTGCTTCTCATTGTCACACACGATCTTGGCCGGCATTCCGAATAGGTATATTATGTGGTCCCATATAAAATTAATAACTTCCTTCTTCTTGACTTTCTCAAATTCCAGGGCTTCCACTCACTTAGAAAAATAATCAATCATAAATAACATAAATGGAGCCTTACGGGGCACCCAAGACAGGGAACCAATGATGTCCATTCCCTATTTCATGAACGGCCAGGTTGACAAGACCGAGTGCAGCAGTTCCTCGGGCTGATGGATCATTGGCGCATGCCTCTGACATTCGTCGCATTTTCACGTGAACTATTTTGCGTCTTTTTCCATGTCGATCCAGTAATAGCCGACTCTGATTATCTTCCGAACCAACGACTCGGCGCCCGAATGATTCCTGCAAGTGCCCTCATGAACTTCCCTCAAAGCGTACTCGGTGTCCCCCGGTCCTAGACATATGGTGAGTAGGACATCAAATGTTCTTCTGAATAGGGTACCATCCTCGGACAAGCTGAACAAGGCCGCCTTCGTACGCAGAGCTCTCGATTCTTTAGGATCCGAGGGAAGTTTTTGGTCTTCAGATAATCTATGTATTTGTTTCTCCAGTCCCAGGTTAAACTCGTAAAGTTTATTTCGGCATGGCCTTCGTCCACTACCGACTTCATGAGTTGTACGATCGTCCCTGAGTTGAATTCATCATGGTCGACTGACAATCCCAAGTTAGCAAGAGCATCGGCCTCGTTGGTTTGATCCCGAGGCACATGTTGTAAAGTCCATTCCCTGAACCGATGTAACGTCACTTGTAACCTATCCAGGTATCTTTGCATCCGTTCCTCTTTGACTTCGAACGTCCATTCACTTGGTTCACTACGAGGAGGGAATTGCACTTAGCTTCGATAACCTCGGCCCCCAGGCTTTTAGCCAGTTCAATACCTGCAATCATAGCCTCATACTCGGCCTTGTTGTTAATCAATTTTAAAGTGCTAATAGATTGCCTAACTACATTACCCGTTGGTGGCTTCAACATGATGCCAAGCCCAGACCCCTTTGTGTTTGAGGCGCCGTCCCTAAAGAGGGTCCAGATTCCGAAAGAGGTTCCCGAGTTCAACAACAACTCCTTCTCGACCTCAGGAATTAGGGCCGACATGAAGTCAGCTACGAAGTCTGCCAAATTTTGAGATTTGATGGCGGTTCGAAGTCGATATTCAATATCGTACCTGCTAATCTCCACGGCCCATTTGGCCAATCGTCCCGAGAGCTCAGGTTTATTCATTATGTTTCTGAAAGGGTAAGAAGTCACAACACATATTGGATGACACTGAAAATACGGTTTTAGCTTCCTAGAGGTGCTTAGCAAAGAGAGCACCAATTTTTCTAGGTGAGGATACCTAGTTTCGGCCTCACCTAGAGTTCTGCTAACATAATAAACAGGAAATTGCGTACCTTCCTATTCCTCGACCAGGACTCCATTTATCGCTACCTCGGATACCGCTAAGTACAGGTACAACTATTTGTCTGCCATCGGAGTATGGAGAAAAGGTGGTCTCGAGAGGTACCGCTTGTGTCCCTCCAAGGTTTGTTGGCACTGCGGGGTCCATGAGAAGTTATTCTTCTTCTTCAACAGTGTGAAGAACTGGTGGCTCTTGTCGGTGGACCTCGAGATGAATCGACCAAAAGCGGCTATGTGCACTATTAACCTTTGGACGGCCTTAACACTATCCAAAACGGTGATATCCTCGATAGCCTTGATTTTATCGGGATTAATCTCGATTCCCCGATTGGACACCATGAATTCGAGGAATTTCTCAGACCCGACTCCGAATACGTATTTCTCTGGGTTCAGTTTCATGTTGTATTTCTTCAATATATTGAAGGTTTCCTACAAATGTTTCAAATGGTACTCTGCTCACAGGGACTTAACCAACATATCGTCGATGTAAACGTCCATTGGTTTTCCTATTTACTCTTCGAACATCCGATTACTAGGCGTTGGTAAGTGGCACCGATATTTTTTAGTCCAAACGACATTATGTTATTGCAGTAGGTACCATATTTAGTGATGAAGGATATTTTTTCCTGGTCGTTCGGGTCCATCCGAATTTGGTTGTACCCGCAATAGGCGTCGAGAAAACTGAGGATCTCGTGACCGGCCATTGCATTGATCATGCGATCGATGTTTGGCAGAGGGAAAGAATCCTTGGGGCATGCCTTGTTTAACTCTTTATAGTCTACACACATTCTCAATTTATTCTGCTTTTTAGGAAGCCTACTACGTTTGCTAACCAATCCGGGTACTTAACCTCCCGGAGGGACCCTATTTTAAGGAGTTTAGATACCTCCTCTTTGATGAATGCATGCTTGACTTTGGACTGAGGGCTCCTTTTCTGCTTGACCGTATGGAACTTCGGATCTAGGCTCAGCTTGTGAGTAGTTATCTCCGGTGGAATCCCTATCATATCAAGGTTAGACTAAGCGAAACAATCTATGTTAGCTATAAGGAATTGAATGAGTTTTTCCTTGAGCTCGGAACTTAACCCCGTGCCCAGGTATACCTTATGATCGGGTAGGCGCTCGATCAATATGATTTGTTCTAGTTCTTCGACCGTTAATTTGGTGGCATCGAAATCATCGGGTACTATGAAAGACCTGGGAACCCCGTAGTCTTTGTCCTCACTGGTCCCCTGCTTCTCCAGTTCGATCGAGAATGGTGCCGGTAATTGCTATTTGGTTTCCTCTTTGGCCACCGGACTTAGACCCTTCGATGTCGAAAGTGCGAATACCAGGATTACCTCCTTGACCGCGAACATCTCTCTTTTGTGGCTGGTTGTTCCCCATAAACTGTTTTAATCCCTCTTGGGGTCAGAAATTTCAGCACCTGGTGCAGCGTCGAGGGTACTGCCCTCATGTTGTGAATCTACAATCTCCCGAGCAACGAATTGTACCTCATGTCTCCTTCGATCACGTAGAACTTTGTTTCCTGGATGGTTCCGGCGGTGTTCACTGATAATGTTATTTCACCTTTAGTGGTCTCACATGCATGTTGAATCTGCTTAGAAATTGACTGCAGGCATAATTTGGTCTAATTGACCTAGTTGTTCCACGATCCTCAATCTAATGATATTGGTCGAGCTACCTGGATCAATTAACACACGCTTAACTCGAGATTTATTTATGAGTACAGATATTACCAGTGCGTCATTGTGGGGCTGCATGCTGCCATCAGCGTCCTCATCGTTGAAAGACAAGGTTCATTCCAATACGTAATCTCGAGTCTGTTTTTTCCTCAAGATGGATACTTTGGTGCACTTTAACATCGGCCCCTGGAGGACGTCAACCCTATCGATGATCATGTTAATGATGTGCTGAGGCTCCTCTAGCTTGATCTGCTTACTAAAATCTCTATTCCTGAAATGGTTTTTGGCTCGATCACTCAGGAACTCCCGGAGACGTCCATTGTTGACTCAATAGTCGGCAATCATATGTTTTATGGCCATGACTGCCATGATATTTACACATTAAGTTGGGATCCCTTTGGGTTGGATTGGACTGTATAGGTCAAGGCTACTTGGTTTCATTGATGCGTTCGATGGCAGATACGATAGCAACAACATCAACATTCAAGTTGTACTCTGATAACCTCGACGCATCTTTAGGCCGATAGGCCTATCGAAACCATTTTTGCTCATGAGTTCCCGATTATTTGGACCTCAGTCGCTTCTCCTTTCACTTCTCACAAGGTTCCGTCCAGACCCGTTACCCATACGGTCACCGTTGTACGGTTGATACCAATCTCTACTCGACCTTGGTTCATGATCAATGTCTTTTTTGGATCTATCACTAGCTCGGATGGGATAAACAGACCCGGAAGGGGCCCCAAGCTGATCGTCTTCGACCCTAATTTTTGATTGGTACCGGTTGTGCACATCGGCCTAAGTTACAGCCGGATATTCTACCAAATTTTGCTTCAACTACTGCCAAGCCAATGAGCTTCGAGTATTGAGTCCTTCGGTGAAGGCCTGAACGACCCAATCGTTTTCCACGGGTGGCAGGTCCATCCGTTCCATTTGAAACCTTGGCACGAACTCCCTGAACATCTCATTATCTCTCTACTTTACCTTTAAATGAAGTCAAACTTTTTCAGCAGGACATATTCAATCTCATTATCTTCCAAGTCGTTACCCTTGATAGCGCACGTGTACGGGATCACATATTCATTTGGATAAGTTGTTCCGTTGTACTTAGTAATTTCAGGCATGCGGAACTCCTTCGGGGTCAGCTCTGGAGCTGCACTCGGTGGAAAAGGTTTTTGAACAAACTTTTTGGAGTCTAGGCCTTTCAATATCGGTGGTGCCCCAGGGATTTGGTCGACCCTGGAGTTGTAGGTCTCCATTTTCTTGTCGTTGGCTTCGATCTTCTTTTCTCCCATTTCTAACTGTGTTGTCAATTCCTCGAGCATTCTTATTATCTCAGGGTTGGTCCCTGGTTCAGCTTCATTTGGCCTATTTGTGACTGGTTCATTTCTGCGAGTGTTTTCCCGAGACGATTCGGGCTCACTCTACTGGGAGCGCGGCTTTGGTTCTGCAATTAGGTTATCGCTGCATGCTGAGCCTGCAGCATTTTAAAAATCACCCGTAAATTGATCATATCCCATTCACTGTCACGAGTACTTTGGGCTACCGATCGGACTCCCCCGCAGACGCTGTTCTCAGGATCGGTAGGCAAATTCGGGTTAATGGCCACATGTGAGTTGGCGTCGATCGGGTCCGTGGAGGAAATTAGATCAGCAGGGGGCACCTTGTTACCGGGCACCATGTTGTTGCTCTTGGCATTGTATCCGGACTCAGCATCTATGTTTAGAGCGGCAGATTGGGGAGTTCGACATTTTAAACTGAGACCTGAAATCAAAGACACTTCAAAGAACAAGTGTGAAATAGGGTGTGTTGTGGAAATCTGTATCAAATTACCACTATTATCCGTAGCCCCACGGTGGGCGCCAAACTGTTTATCCTCAAAATCGAATAACAATTAAATTTGTATGTGGTTTTAAGGACATGCGTATTAATTTAACACAAAACGATAAATTGAGTTAGAATGGACAAGTAAAGATACAGTAAATTCAAACCACGCGAGGAGGATGATTCCAGACTCAGTGAAGCATTCACCCTCGATCCAGGCTCACAATGGACAACTTTGACGAACGAGAGAAAAAGCTTGCAATAACATTGAAAATAGTGGTATATTGCTTTGGAATGCGTGTTATAGTGCGTTTAATGAATTATCAAACCTCCACGCTGTGATATTCGGCCGGTCGCGGATATTACGGCCTTCTATTGGTCATGTTCGATTACTCGAAGTCTTCCAGGATTTGGATCGATCTCAACTCATGACCCCGATATTTCCGAGGACAGACAACGTGCCCTTGGATTCTGCTATGATGAGACCTTTACTTCGATCCCGATCCTTTGCAATCATCTTTGAGCCCGTTCTACCCTGATGGGGACCGGAGTGTATCATGAACCCGGTTTTTATCCGTATATATATGTCAAGTCAATTTCGAAGAGAACCGTATTATTTTTGACATTATTGTAAAAATACTGTGTAAAGTTTATACTGATGTGGATGGTTCAAATTAAAGTGAGAGTATTTAGTATATTAAATCATGTCCTAGTCCGACTACTATTTTATGGAGGCACAAATAATACTTCAGCAAGAATTTTAAATAATAATAAAATTAGATCATGACGTCCTCCCTTTCATCAACAACGCTATACGAAAAATAGCAGGGCGAACCTGGTGCAGGTTCATTTGATGCCTAAATTTTATAGTTCTAACTTCTAAGGATAATAAAACTAAGGCCAAGAAGTACATGGAAATACCATCTCCATCATTTGCCAACTACCTAATAGGGTTTTAATTATAGTTCGAACTTCTGCAAATAAACTATCTTCGATTCCGTTCACACTAATAAAAATATAAAACTAAAATAATTTTCTCTACCATCTATAAATCCTCCGTAGACCTCTCACCATCAACCCATCTTACTGAAAGAGTAAGACAGGAAACATTAAATAGACAAAATAAAATGGAGAGTACTAATGCATACTCAACAATACCAATGGAAAATGTTAATGATGTGGGCCTTATTAATTTCATTGACGAGGAAAACTTTGATCAGTTCATTGAGCTCATTAGGGGTGAAACTGCTGACCCCATTGTTACGTTTTGCCCAAACAATGATTGCGAGCACATTACAGGTTGTTTCTCTGAGGCCAATGTCCAATTTGAGCCAGCATCCACAGATTTCTTTGATTGGAATGCTACAAACATGTCTGATCCGATTTCGTTGTATGCTTCCCTTCCTAAAGAAATGAAGCTTAGGGAAGAAGAAGAAGAAGGAGAAGAGGAAGATAACAATTTTGATGAATGTTCGGCAACAACAGCAACCACCACCAGGACGCTGTCGCCGGCAACGCCAACAAAGAAGAGCACGACTGACCGATCAAGAACTTTGGTTTCTGAGCGAAAGAGGAGAGGAAGAATGAAGGAGAAGCTTTACGCCTTGCGTTCCTTAGTTCCTAATATCACAAAGGTTAGTAACTTCATTAGCATTTTACAGGGTGAAAGAACTTAAGTACTAACGGTATGAAAATTCCTTACTATACTACTCCATCCGTCCAAAAAATATGATACTTTTTGAATTTTAAGACTCAAATAAGTTGTTCTTAGCCTACGACTTTTCATATACCTTATAAATATCTTAAAATATTAATTATTGTGACCAATTGTACCTTTTTTTATTAATAATTAAAGATATAAATTTTATTTGAAAAATCTTTAAAACTGCATGTATCCTAATTTATGATCAAAATTAAGAAATTTGACTCTCTAAATTCGAAAAGTATCATTCGATTTGTGACATATGGAGTGTTAGTATAGCTTAACAGGTTGTAATAAGCCGTTTATAGTATTTTTATTAGTGCTTAAAATATAAAATTTACTCATATTTAGCATTTTAAGAAACTGGTTATGTAAAAATCTTTAAGTTATAGGAGCATGATGATGCTTGTTTCTCACTCTATTCTTTACTTTTTGGTTAAAGCGTATTTTTAAGTGAAGGATGTTTTTTATCGGCAGCTGGATAAAGCCTCCGTAATTGGAGATGCAATACTATACGTACAAGGGCTGCAAACAGAAGCAAAAAAACTAAAAATAGAACTAGCAGGTCTTGAATCATCACTCAACGGAATTAACGATGATAAAGGTGGAGCATTTCAAAATGCCAAGAAAATGAATTTCACGAGCTATTATCCAGCAATCAAGAAAATATCAAAGGTCTGTGTTATCAAAACCAAATATTTGTCAACGCTTTTTATGACCAAAAAGCAAATTGCTAATTAACATGATAAACTAATGCAGATGGACGTTTTCCAAGTAGAAGAAAAAGGATCTTACGTGAGATTAGTGTGCAATAAAGGGCGACATGTTGCAGCTTCTCTATTCAAAGCTCTTGACTCTCTCACTGGATTCTACGTTCAAAGCTCCAACTTGGCTACTTCTTCAGATGATTATAGTTTGACGTTCACTCTTAATGTAAGTTTTACGTGTAATTAATCCCCCAGAAACTTATTAGTTGACTCTCTATTCCTTTTCTCAAATCTAACACATTCTCTTGCTCACTAACAAGAGTAATTTCTTTCTTTTTTTTTTTGTGTGTGTAAATGGATAAACAGGTGAGAGAACATGAGGTGGACATAAACTTAGGCAACTTGAAGTTATGGATAGCTGGTGCTTTTCTCAATCAAGGGTTTGACTTCGAGACATCTCCATTGGCCTAACGTAATATTGTACACTTTTTATATGTCGCTAAGCAAAGAAAAAATGGTTATGGCGCGTTGCCGTCCACATACTTGTGAGTGACCTGCATTCTGGATTAAATGTTACATGAATTATATATTCATTAGTTAATTTTTCGAGCTTAATGTATTGGTTAACGATAAAGACGTACGCATTGCCATTACTAGCATTGCAGTCATCCAATTTATTTTGGAGTAAGTTTACTGTTTCTCAAAAGATTAAAAAAGAAATGGACAAAAATCATATTTCAGCATCAATTGTCGTGGGAAAATTGATATTGGGTCCGGTCCATCTACAAAGAATATGTTTACCCGTAAAATGACATAATTGAATTTGTAACGTGATTTATAGACACGTGAATTAATTTGATCCAAAAATATGAAAGAATTAATAATATAATCAAAGATTATAAAAATAACGTAAAAGAAATTACATACAAGCGTGGTTGTATGATGAGCCTCTCTGAAGGCAATGATAAGAACAATGTTAGGAACAAATAAAACAAGTAGTTTTATAATATGAGATCAAATTATAGCCTTTGAGTACAAATGATTTTTCATGTCCAACCATGGATACAAGTTTTCCTATTTATAGCTCTATTTAGGAAGACAAGATCCCCATATCAAGTTCTTTAATGAGAATAAAAACCCCTATTGACGCATGTATAACGATTGATCATTAATATAGAGATACCTTGTAACGGCTACTCATTGAATGTTGTCTTTTCCAACCGATGTCTCACTTTCCAAACCTTCGTTCTTGATTTCCATGCCTTCAGAACTCACTCAACTAACATGTTCGTATCCGGTGCCAACTATTTACTAACTCATATCTTACATGTCTTTAGTTCCACGTGTCATCTAGTCATTCGTCCAACTTTCGTTAACCAATTTTACCCCACGCAGATAGTCCCCCTACTTTCTTGTGACAAAACTTTGTGTTAACGGAAGTAGATAAGACCCTTTTTCTTGGTGGAAAAGTTCCTGAATGGTTTCTGACATTTGAAAGGACACACATCTTCTCGTATTTAATGACCCAAACACGTGTTATCATGTGATTTGGCAAATATTTTCGCCAGTTTTCAAGGTAATCATGACTACGAATTTTGCTGTCTATAAAATTCTCCACTTTTACCCTTCACTTTTACAAATTCTTCTTCTTCCCTGAATTTCCTTAGAACTCTACTGCAAAATTTATCCTTCTCAGTAAAATCTATTTACTCCAATTTCTTACCATCATGTCTTCAAATACCACTGTCCTCGGAAACCCCGGCCTTCTCTTTGGTGGTGGCCCTAAAAAGAACAAAACAAAGGAAGTTGATGCCGAATGCGAACCTCCTACTGTTAACTCCATCATACCTCTTCAACTTAACAACCAGTCAGACATTCAAGTCCAAAAAGTACCTGTTAATCCCAAAAGCGACAAACACTGGCGTGTTCGCAGGTATCCTTATTCCATTCGTCTTTCTAGCATTCCTGTCGTGAAAGAAGAATGCGATTGGAATAGCATTGAAATCTTCGCCCCCAATGAGGTGGAAAGGGTCACCTTGTCCAAACCAGGGTTCATGTATGTTTATACATACCCTTTCACTTTGAGTTGGGCCAAGGAATTGACCCCATAATTTCAAAATTCTGCCACCGTTACCAAATCTGTTTGGTTCAAGCAGGCCCATTAGTATGGCGTACGGTGGCTTGCCTTCAGAAGCTGTGCTCCGAGATAGAGGAAATTCTACTCTCGCACACTTGGTCAACTTCTATTCTCCAAAGATCTTCTGTGGAGGTGTGTTAAAGCTCAGCAAGCACGGCCACCACGCCATCCTTACCAGTGTTGATGATGACAATGATCATTATTGGATGGAACGGTTTGTTGTCATCGCTTCCAAGGACATTCTCCCAACAACATCACCTGCCATTTCTGAATCTTGGAATTTTACTCGTAAGTATTCGGATATCTTTTTCTTATCGCATTAAAAAGACTTCATTCTTTTCTAATTTTTATTTTTCCTACTCCAGCTGCTATCTCTCCACTGGCCCCATCCGAACAGATAAAAGATGTTCCTTCCCCACAGTCATCCAACTATGGAAATTTAGGGAACACTTACCCGACACCCACTCAAAATCCTAATGGAAAATGGAGTGTCATTCTCATAGTTTCGAATGAGTGTCACATAAATTCCAAGCCAGTGGAGGTCTCCAACTACCTGAAATCGCTAGCCACAAAAAACGATTGGAGAACAATGGACTTCCTTTCTACTGAGTGTCTAATAAACAACAACATGCACTATTCGGCACAGGTATCAATCTGACCTTCTTCTCTTCCCTTTTCATTTGTTAGAGTTTGCCTTCATACCTTTAGCCTTAATCTTTTTAGGCTATTCTTCTTGCTTCCAAGGGCCTAAAAGTTGATTTTGGATAAAGAGGAACTTATCATGGTACGAAATTAAGTTTTGGCTGAACAGAATCAACTTGCCGAGAGCCTGCCCGTGCTAGAAGCAAAAGTTGCTCAAATAGGCAAGCTCGAAGCTCGATTAGAGCAATCTGAGCAAGACAGAATGGCCCACATCCAAGAAGTCACTCAATTACATGAAGAACTTAACGAGGCGAAGGTGAAGTGAGTTGAACTACATGATGTCGTTACTGCCTTGGCCGAGCGTGAGTCTTCTTTTGTGGAGCAAATCAATAACTTGGAGGCTAGCTTACGCTCCAAAACCAAAGAGGCTACTGTTGCTGAGGAGAAGAAAGCCATAATGGAAGAAATTTTAAAAATCTTATGGAGCAGAACCAGCATCATTTCAACAACCAACACTGAACTTGATTCCAGGACCAGCATTGTTAGATCTGAAAATGATAAGCTTCAATCCAAAATCGATAAACTCCAAGCTAAGATCAAAGATAAGGAAGATTCTTTCCTCCTAAAGAAAAACTATGCAATTTATCACATGAAGAGGAAGATTTTGGAGGAGACCAAAGAAGGCATTGCAAACATTGGTGGTTGCATTGCCAAGGCTCGTGGATTAGAGATAAGTGCTCTCGAAAACCTCCCTGCTCGGCCCGTTGTTTCTGACTCTTCAAGCTCTAGCTCCGCGTATTCGGGAACCGAAGATGAAGCTGAAGAAGAAGTAAAAGATAAGGATGAAGGCCTTGATCCGGATGCGAAACAACCTTCACCTGTAAATGAAGTGAAAAACACTTCCCTTCCTCCGAATCCCACAGACAAAAACAACTGATGCATATTGTTTTTTATATCCTTTGTAATTATTCCAAAACTTACTTATTGACTTTGGGTGTTAAAATAATAAAACAAACTTTTTGCTTACATATTGTGCAAAAATTATTCCTTTTACTTAACTGATAAATATCAGAATTCTTTTTATTTTATCCGGCAACTTTGATCTCCGGGTACTGACAATTTCCAGTATTTACCCCTTTGACTATGAGGGTTTCATAAGAGATGACCCTTATTTTTACGGTGCTCTTGAAGAGGACGTTTCATGTTCATTTCGGCACAAGCATTTGAAGTTTTATTTAACTTTCAAATGGAAAGTAATTTAGCATATCATTTGGACAAGAAATAAGATGAAAACAAAAGGACTCCGATTTATTCCTTCCATATTTAAAAGTATATTTACATAAACATTCATTTTCTTTAGTAAATAAAGCTGCCAATACATGTGACTAACTTGTACAACTTATTTCTACGGGACTGAACATGCAGTCCCCGATCCTGATAAGACATAGACTCCGGATCTATTAGTCACCGGTCTTCGTGACACTTTTAGTGCCTTAGTATACAATAGTTCCCCTCCCCCTTCCCCAATGTTCGAATGCTAAGTATGAGAATTTGAACACTGGAGATCTTGCTATCACGGATGACCCTTTCTTCGTAGTATTCTTTTCATTGCTGCCTTGCCAGAATAATCCAATTGGGATAAAAACTAGACGAAGAGAAAACGAGTGCAGCACATATTTTCTAAATCAGCAAGGATCTTCAATAGTAATACCCTTTGAGGTGAGTCACGCTCCAATTACTTAGCAATTTAACTCCATCTTGATTCTCCAATTGATACAAACCTTTTACAGTTATAGCAGAAATCCTGTAAGGACCTTCCCACATTGGTCCCATCTTCCCAGTGTTAACCTTTCGAGTACTTTGAGTTACTTTTCTCAAAACTAAATCTCCGACTTTGAAATATCGGAGATTTGCTCTGCGGTTGTAACATCTTTCATTCTTTGCTTTTGTGCCACTATCCTCATAAATGCTAGATTTCGATGCTCTTCAAGAAAATCCAGTTTAATCAGCAGTGCTTCATTATATGCCTCCTCATTTGCTCAAGAATACCTTATGGTCGATTCTCCAATCTCCACCTGGAACAAAGCTTCCACACTGTACACTAATGAAAATAGTGTTTCACTTGTGCTGATTTCGCCGTTGTTCGATATGCCCATTGCACACCCAGTAGCTCATATGGCCAATTACGTTTAGCATCTTCTAACTTCTTTTTGAGATTTTAAATCATTATCTTGTTGGTAGACTCTGCTTGTCTGTTAGCACTTGGATGGTATGGTGAAGATGTAATATGTATGATCTTCAATCCTTCAAAAAAATTTGTAACTTTGGAACCTTTAAATTGCAGCCATTATCATAAGCGATTTCTTTTGGTATTCCAAACAGACAGATGATGTGATCCCATATGAAATCCATTACATCTTGTTCTCCGATCTTTTTATAAGCACCTGCTTCAACCCATTTAGTAAACTCATCAGTTTAAACCAAAAGAAATCTTACCTTCCCGGGTCTTTGTGGTAAGGGACCAACTATGTCCATTCTCTTTGCATAAATAGCCATGGTGATACCACCGAATGCTAAAGTTCCACCGGTTGATGCACTAACTGTACATGACGCTGATATTTATCACATTTTTGTACAAATGCCTTTGCGTCTTGCTCCATCGGGGGTCAATAGTAGTCAACCCTTATCAATTTGAGAACCAACGAGTCTACACCAGAGTGGTTCCCGCACAATTCTTCGTGAACTTCTCTCATCATGTAGTCAGCCTCCATTGTGCCTAAATATTGAGCCAATGGCCCTTGAAAAGATCTCCTGCACAATTGACCATCAACAAGACAATAACAAGCATCTTTAGACCGCAGTGCCCGTGATGCTTTTGGATGTTTAGGCAGTTTGACATGCCTTAAATACTCAATAAACTCATTTCTCCAATCCCAAATTAGATTGGTCGAGCTAACTTCACAATATCCGTTTACTGAATGCAGCAGTTGAACGACCACACTACAATCAATTACTTTCATTTCCATGGACGAAATAAAATCGGCCAATGTGTCTGCTTCCATGTTTTTTTCTCTCGGAATGTGGATGATCGACCATTCCTTGAACCGGAAAAGTAATACTTGAACCTTATTCAAGTACTATTACATGTGGTCCTCCTTGGTGTCAAATATTCCATACATGGTTTATCACCAGCTTGAAGTCGTACTTTGTCTCAATTACCTCGGAACCTAGTCCCCGATGTAATTCAAGTCATGCAACCAAAGCCTCGTACTCGGCTTCATTATTATTTAATGGTACAATTCTAATATCCTGTCTCGGGGTTTCTCCGGAAGGAGTGATTAATAAAATCCCGAGATCAGACCCTTTTATGTTAGAATCTCCATCTGGAAACAAGGTCCAAACACCTGATACAGTCCTTGATTCCAGCACTGCTTCTTTAGTGGCTAAAAGCATTAGTCCCAGACTAAAGTCAGCCACAAATTCGGTCAAAACTTGCGACTTGATAACAGTCCTGGGTTTGTATTCAATGCTGAATTCACTAACTTCGACTGCCCATTTGGCCAATCGACGTGATAGTTCAGGATTATGAAGGGCATTACTCAAGGGAAAAGTTGTCACAACGGCAATGGGATGACATCGAAAATAAGGCCTCAGCTTTCGCGAGGCGACTACGAGAGATAGGGCCAACTTTTCAAGGTGCGGATAACGTGTCTGCGCTCCTGATAAAACTTTACTAACATAATATACAGGAAATTTCGTACCTTATTCCTCTTGAATCAGAACAACACTTACTGCAACAACTGAAACCGCCAGATATATTAACAGTTGCTCTCCTTTCGTCAGTTTTGACAATAAAGGAGGGCTAGATAGGTACCTTTTCAGGTCTTTCAATGCTTGTTGGCGTTCCGGAGTCCACACAAAATCATACTTCTTTTTCAAAAGCGAAAAGAAAGGATGGCATTTCTCTGAAGACCTTGTGATAAACCGCCTTAGGGCTGCCAACCTGCCAGTCAACCTCAACACTTCCTTCACACTTGTCAATTGATCCAGGATATCCTCGATGGATTTTATCTTATCGGGATTTACTTCAATTCCTCTTTGAGAGACCAAAACCTCAGGAACTTACCGGAGCCAACTCTGAAAGCGCTTTTCTCCGGGTTGAGCTTCATGTTGTATTTTCTCAAAATGTCAAATGTTTCTAAGATCTGTTCTTCAATATAACAGAGCGTCTTTTTTCCTTAAGACTAAAATAAAGGACTATTTTAGAACACTAGGAATATTTCATTCTGAATTAAAACATAAAAAACTTCAGAGTTATAGAATCAATCAATGGAAAAACTGGTTAAGACGGCATTATCAATACGATTTATCTCAGATTAGATGGTCTAGATTAATGCCACAAAAATGGCGAAATAGGGTTAATCAAAGTTGTATGGCTCAAAATAGAAATTTAAACAAATGGAATTCATATGAAAAAGACCAATCAATTCATTACAAAAAAGAAAATGATTCTGAACTCTATTCATTAGCAAACCAAAAAGATAATTTTAAAAAATATTATAGATATGATCTTTTAGCATATAAATCGATTAATTATGAAAAAAAAAATGACTCTTTTATTTCTAGATTACCCTTTCAAGTAAATAAGAACCTCGAAATTTCTTCTAATTCCAACACGTCCAAACACAACTTTTTTGATATGCTCGGCAATGTTCATATCAATAATTATCTAACAAAAGGCAATATTCTATATATAGAAAGAAATCTCGATAGAAAATATTTTGATTGGAAAATTATCCATTTTTCTCTTAGACAAAAAGAAGATATTGAGATGATTCAAATGATCTCCTGCATTAAGAGACTTAACCAACATAACATCAATATAACCCTTCAGTGTCTTACCTATTAACGTGCCTTTGATAAGCGGCTCCAACATTTTTAAGTCCGAAATGCATCACAGTATAGCAGTATGTGCCAAATTTTGTTATAAAAGAGGTTCTTTTTTCTGACCTTTCGGATGCATCCTAATTTGATTACGCTCGGAATACGCATCAGGAAAACTCATTAACTCATGCCCGGCCATAGCATCAATCATTTGATCAATGTTCGGCAGCGGGAAAGAGTCCTTACGTCATGCCTTTATTCAAATCTCTATAATCTACACACATTCTAAATTTATTATTCTTTTTAGGTACTATCACTATGTTAGCTACCCGATCGGGATAACTTATCTCCTGAATTGAACCTGCATTCAGTAACGGGGTTAAGTCTTCTTTGACAAACCTATTTCTGATCTCTACTTTCCGTCATTTCTTCTGCCTTACCGAAGGGAAGTTGGGATCCAATCTTATCTGGTGGACAACCACTTCCAGTGGAATTCCTATCATACCTAAATGTGACCATGCAAAACAATCTACGTTATTTTTAAGAAAATCAATAATTTTCAATCTTAGTTTGGGGCTCAACCCCGTTCTAAGTGGAATTTCCTCTCCAAAAACTCCAACGATAAGGAAACATGTTCAAGCTCTTCTGCAGTCGACTTGGTTGAGTCTGTTTCCTATGGTACTTGAAATGACCTCGGTACCTGATAAAAATCTAATGACTCCTCTTCACCATTATCTTCAATTGAGATAGAAGAGGGCACCAGCACCTGTAGTTGCTACTTTTTTTTTCTTTCCCCTTGCTACTGGACAAGGTGACTGCATTCATTTCTTTTGTAGCTAGTCGATCCCCTCTAATTTACTTGACCCCTTCCGATGTGTGAAACTTCAACAGTTGATGATATGTCGACGACACATCCTTAATTTCATGTATCCAAGGCCTTCCAAGGATAAAGTAATACCCCATGTCGCCATCTACCACTTCGAACAAAGTGGTCTTCGTTACGCCCTCGGAATGTGCGGGTAGTAGAATCTGTCCCCTGGTCGTTACACTTGTTAGATTGAACACAGACAGGAGCTTCATTGCCGGAACTATGTTTCCAGTTAACTTTGCTGGTTCGAAGACCCTCCACTAAATGATATTGGCTGAACTATCTGGATTAACTAACACACGTTTAATTTTAAAATCTAAAATATTAAATGATATTACCAGAGCGTCGTCGTGTGGAAAAAGGAGGCCGTGAAGGTGATCGCATCTTCTGAATTCTCTCGGATCCTTTTCTTATAAGTTACCGATATCTTCGTCTTCTTTGCTACTGAAAATGTCACCCAATTTACCTCGTCGCCACCAAAAAATCATGTTTATCGTCATGCGAGGTGACCTTGCAGCCGGTTTTGATGGTTCCATAACATCCCCATTTTTCCCATAATTATTCTTGGACTGGTCACATAGAAATTCTCTAAGATGACCATTCTTCAACAATATTGCCACCTCTTCACAAAGGTGCCGGCAGTCCCCAGTTCTGTGACCATGCTTTCCATGGAACTCACACATATATTAGGGTCCCTTTGGCTAGGATCCGATCAAATTGGTTTCGGAAACCTAGCCTCCTTAATTTCCTCATAGCCGACACCAATTCTACCAAGCTGATATCAAAGTTGTAGTTAGATAATCAGGGGTATGCTGAATCTCAGGACCCGGAAGGTTCCTTCTTCTGTAAAGCTCTATTATTCCGACCATGATCCGCTCTTCTATCGGTATCAAACTTGTCCGATGACTGAAATCCATTATTTCCATGCCCTCAACCCTTACATAAGGTTGAAAGCTACTCCTAGAAGTCATTCGATTTGCATCAAAATCAGTTTTAAATTTCTCCTGGTTCTGATCATGATTACGTCCTTTAGAAGACACCGAAGAACTGAGTTGATCATCTTCAATTTTGATCTTTGATTTATAACAATTATGGACATTTGCCCATGTCGTTGCTTGGAATTCCAGCAGACATCAATTTCTAGAGACATTAGAGCTTAGTGGATTGTGACTTTTGGTGAACGCTTCAACTGCCCACTCATCTAGTATTGCCGGTAACAACATTCTCTCCTTCTGAAACTGGATCATGAAATCTTGCAACAGTTCGGATTCTCCTTGAGCAATTCTGAATATGTCGATCTTTCTAACTTGGACTTTTTGTGCCCCAGCATGAGCTTAATGAAGGAATCTGCAAGCATTTTAAAAGAATCAATGGAATATTCAAGTAAAAGAGAATACCAGGTTAAAGCACCCTTCGGTGTTTTGCCAAAATTTTTCAACAAAATAGATTCAATCTCATGCAGGGCCAAGTCATTTCCCTATACTGTTGTAGTATAAGTTGTGATATGCTCCAGTGGATCTGAAGTCCTATCATACTTCGAAATATCTGGCATCTTGAATCTTTTCGGGATCAACTTCGGGGCCGTACTTGGTTTGAGCGGCAACTACGTATATTTATTTAATTCGGTCCCTTCAACACCGATGGTGATCTCGGGATCTGATCCATTTGAGCATGAAATTCTTTAGCATTTTGGTCCATTCGTTTGTTCATTTCCCTCATGAATCTCACGAGATCGATTTTGAAAGGGTCGTTAGTGTTGTTGTCATTCATGGATCCACTACCGGAACCACTTGCTTCATTTTCATTGAAACCGAATTCCTTCCTTGGAGCAACATTATCGGTTCTTTGCGCTGTTTGATTTCCCGGTACGCTAGGAGGAATCCAAACTCCTCCATTGGGGTTATTGGAAGTAACCGAAAGTGCCTGCTTCAATTCTGTCATCACCTTGTCTTGCCTGGAGAGATGCTTCATAATTTTCTTTTGTTGCTCTCTCAAGATTTGTCCGTTTCAACAAAATGTTCGTCATCCGCATCATCAAGAGTTGGAATTCTCACATGTCGAGGATTTTGTTCTTCGTGGAGCGGAGTTGTCTCATCTCCTTCGTTGCGAGTTTCACTAATTAAATTTTCCTGCTGGAACACATCCTCACGCTTGTTGTGTGTTCCAACATTGTAAGCATTGTTGACATTGTTACCTTCCATATTTAATTTTAGGTTTTTTAAGAAAAGAATCAAAATTCGTTAGTAACAGATGATTGGATCAAAGCACTTATACAATTGTCAATGCCCCACGGTGGGCGCCAAACTATTTACCCATAAAACAATATAGTTTAATTTATAACGTGGTTTATAGACACAAGAATTAATTTGATCCAAAAATAAAAAATAATCAAATCAACATTACAAAAATAACTTAAAAAAATACAAGCCTGGCTGTACGATGAGCCTCTCCGGAAGCAATAATAAAAACAATGCTAGGAACAAAAGAAAGCAAGTAATTTTAAAATATGAGGGCAAATTATAGCCTTTGAGTACAGATGATTTTTCGTGTCCAACCATGGATAAAAGTTTTCCGATTTATATCTCTATTCAGGGAGTCAAGATCCCCAATCAAGCTATTCTTGAATAAGAATAAAAACTCCTATTGATGGATGTATAACAGTTGATCATTAATACAGAAATTCTTTATAATGGCTGCTCATTGAACACTGTATTTTCCAACCAATATCTTACTTTCAAACCTTTGTCTCGATTTCAATGCCTTCGGAACTCACTCAGCACCAGTCACATGCTCATATCCAGTGCCAACTATTTGCTGACTCATATCTTACATGTCTTCAGTTCCACGTGTCGTCTAATCATTAGTCCAACTGTCGCTAACAAATTTAACCCCCTACAGAGTACTAATTAGCTCGTTAACTAATTAGCTAGTCCTCTTCCTAAAATATAATATATAAATACATTATTACATGTATTGCAAAAGAGGTTTTCATACATTAAGCGATGACAGCTAGGGTTTTGAACTACAATTTCTAGCTCAACAAATGGTTTTGAACGTAAAACCAGTGGAAATTGGAGAATCAATGCTTAACCAATTAAATATTGAAATAATAACTAACAAAAAGATAGAAAGTGAAATAAATGTGATTAAAGTGAAATGCTTCATTTGTGATCTAGTGGGTCACTACGCTCTAGTGATTGAACTAAGCCTAGGGCTTGATCTGTTTCATCTATCTTTCTAGAACCAATCATTTGAAGATAGTTGACTTACAAACTATGGACCACATAACAATGGGATCGTAAAGCTTTTGTGGACTTTTAATGGACCTCACATATGCAATATGAATATATATAGGAAATAACACTAAAGTTGTTAAAGGATCTTATCACGATAATTAGTTATGCATAAAAATCCAAACTTTATCCTACATAATATTTTATTAGCTCCTTAGATATGAATAATATCATTTCGATATTGGTTTTATTGAGTTTGGATTTTATAATTAACAATTTCCATGATATGGAGGCATAGGGACAACTCATTTTGGTTGTGGTTCTATCATAAGTAATTTTATTTTAAATGAATTTGAATATTAGTTCCTTTGATTGTCACGATCTAAAATTAGCACAGATCGTGATGGCACCTAACCCCATTTGCGTGGCAAGACATTCAATAATCATTTACGGAACAACAACAAACACAACATAAATGACTTCGAAAGTTGAATAAGCATAAATAAACCAAGACATTACAACAATACCCCAAAAACTAGCAACATTGACTCATAATTTCTAGGATAGAAATACAGGTCTGAAATGCAATATACTGTCTAAAATAACAACAATAATGAAAATAGAAAGAGACATCAAGGACTGCAAATAGAAAGCAGCTCTACCTCGGACTCAACAACTCAACAATAGTCCAACTTAACACTCAACTGGTCCAACTTGTGGATCTGCACAATTAAGTGCAAAGTATAGTATGAGTACAACCGATCCATTTTGAATCACCAATGATACTCACATGTTGAATTTGTACAATTCATGAATACAAAGATACGCAACAAAAATACTGGAATCTACACATGAAATGCAGATACGGCCTATGGTGCAATAGAGAAGATATTCACTAGCATCAAAACAGACTAACAGTTCAACATATAAGGAAGATGTGCCTAAATAGACAAGTCAAGATACACATAGAAAGACATATAGAGAACATATGTATTGTGTAACATTTCATCAACTAAAGCAGCATGTAAAGAAGATATGCGTAAAAGCATGTATACAATTCCGAAGTTAATAGAGGAGATATGCAGTAAAATCATGTATATATCTAAGGAGTTTGCATATAGAGAAGATACACAATAACCCAACACTAATTAGTTTTCCATAATAGTGTGTACGTCATCAAGGAGATATTTTGAGCAGACAACCCTACGAGAATGGATCCTTATCCACACGCTGCATGGACAACTCACGTGCCATAACTGCACTAACAACTCACGTGCCACAATCAACTCAACCTGCACTTATAACTCATGTGCTGTCAACTAATCCATAGCACAGAAAGTGCATACAAGGATAATTATACACACACACACACACACACACACAACCAACGGATATCATGTCACATACTCCTGTACTAATAAGATAGTATGCTAAGGTGTATGCATGTACAAAGTATACTACCACGACTCAGATTAGGCAGATATGCCACACAACAACGAGTATCATGTTCAAACAGGAAAAATAAAGCTACACATGATCTCTAGCATGATTAACGAAGTCACGTAGTCGTACAACATATATAGCATGATAGCAAAAATTATAAGATTCAAATTAAGGCATAATAGAGCCTAAAGACTTTCCCGAACATGGATAACCCGGTGTACGCACATATGCTCAACCTCTTGCATGTACGCCACCCATAGCAGCTAAAATCAATAATTGCAGCAACTAGTCCCTCAAGCCAAAGCTACGCAAGATACTTACCTCAAAATGAGCAAGATACAATACTCCAAAAATGCCTTCCCTCGCAAATCGGCCCCCGAACGGCTTGAATCTTGCCAACAATAACTCAATAAAGCTTCCACTGGTTTCCACTGGTTTTACGTTCAAAACCCTGAGATAATCTAGCAACATGATAAAGCTTCAATCTTTATTCAATTTTCAAAACTCAACAAAATTCAACCATGCATGATTAAACTCAGGTCAAGGGGTAGATGCCGACTACCCATAATCTCACGAGTCCAAATAGAGGATTAGATTCCAAAACTAAGTCCAAATCGATCCTCAAATTCTCAGTGATCTCTTAAGTTGTAGGGAAACCACCCCCCCCCCCCAAAAAAAAATTCCCTCAATATCCCATGTTTTGGGTGTTAATAATCTATGTAGATTCTTGAAATAATATAAAAAAAATGTAGAAATCACTTATGCCAAAGTCTTGTATGAAAATCTTCAAGCCAAAATTGCCTCTCCCAGGTTTAGGGTTAAAAAACACGAAAGAAAATGTAACATCCCAAAATTCATCACTTAAATACACTTCCCAGTGGTACCCTTCCCGAACACGACACGTGCCTTGCGTTAGCGAAGCACAACATCTTTTGGCCTAAAATAATATCCTGCATGTTCGCGGAACCTCCCTCACAAACGCGATACACAAATCCTGCCTCCCTAGGCGAATGCAGCCAGACCTTTGTGAACGCGAAGGCCAAATCTCCAGCTCCCACCTCCCCTTTGAGAATGCAACCACCCAGGCACAAACGCGAAGAACAAACCTGACCAGCACCAAAATAACACTCCATGAACGCGCCACAAAGCCCGCGAACTTGATGAAGGTTCTGACTCCGGTAAAATTATGAAACACCAACAATGCTCCAAGTGGTCTGAAACTCACCCGAGCCACCTAGGACCCCCATCCAATCATACCAACAAGTCCATAAATACTACCCGGACTTATCCAAAGCCTCCACACATATAATAAGATTAAAACATAAGTTGAACTTCTCTTAGGTTCAAGAACTTCCATCATTAAACCAAACGTCTGATTCAAGCCTAACCAATCTGGATTATAACCAAACATTGCACACATGTCACAAAAGACAAAATTAACCTGTCCCAACTTCCAAAATAACAATCTGAATTTGATGTTATCAAAGTCAGCTCCCAGTCAAACCTGTGAACTATCCAAACCTTCAAATTGCCTACTTTGGACAAATAGAGTCAAAACGTCCTAAGAACCTCAAATCCAAATCCGAACATACACCTAAGTCCAAAATTACAATAAGAACCTATTGTAACTATCAAATTGCCAGTCTGAGGTCGTTTACACAAAAATCAAACCTTGGTCAACTCTTACTACTTAAGCTTCCAATAAAGGAACTAATTGTTCCAATTCACTCCAAAACCTCCCTGTAACCAAACCAACCATCCCCGCAAGTTCCAAAACAACGAACAAGCATACAATAAATATCAAATGTGAAACAAGGTTCAAATACACAAAAAAACTGGCCGGATTGTTACATTCTTCCTCTCTTAAACAAACATTTGTAATCAAAAGGGGTAGAATCACACATGGAATGACGAAAAGGAGAGGATATCTGCTCCTAATATCGTGCTCGGTCTTCCAAGTCACATCCTCAATTGGATGACCTCTCCACTGGACGTTCACTGACGCATTCTCCTTAGACCTGAGCTTCCGAACCTTCCTACCAAAATGACAACCTACTCTTCTTCAAAAGCTAGATTCTCATCCGACTGCATTGTGCTGAAGTCCAAAATATGTGACTTATCTTGATGATATTTCTGAAGTATAGAAACATGAACACCAGATGAACTGCTAAAATACTAGGAGGCAAGGAAAATCTATAAGCAACCTCGCCGACTCTCTCCAATACCTCAAAAGGACCGATAAACCTAGGGCTCAACTAGCCCTTCTTTCCAAAACATCATCACACCCTTCATAAACGAACTCTAAGAAGAAACTTCTCACCCTCCATGAAAATAACATCATGAACTCTCCTATCTGCATAACTCTTCTTCCTGATCGGAGTTGTACGCCTCTCCTGAATCAACTTTACCTTCTCCAAGGCATCACGCACCAAGTCTGTACCCAATAAGCTAGCCTCATTGGGCTCCAATCGACCAACTGGAGAACAACATCGCCTCCCATATAAAGCCTCATATGGAGCCATCTGTATACTAGACTGGTAGCTGTTGTTGTAGGCAAACTCCGCTAAAGGTAGAAATTGATCCCATTAGCCTCCGAGGTCACTAATGTAGGCCCTTGACATATCCTCCACGATCTAAATGGTTTGCTTGGAATATTTGTCCGTCTGAGGGTGAAATGCAGTACTCTAACTCCATTTGCATGCCAACTCATGCTGAATAACCATCCAAAATTGTGAAGCAAATTGAGTGTTGCGGTCTAAGATGATAGAGACAAGTACACCATGCAGGCGAACAATTTCTCTGATGTAGATCCAATCCAACCTCTCTGAAGTGCAGAAAGTCATAACCATAATAAAATGTGTCGATTTGGTCAACAGATCCTCAATGACCCAAATGGCATCAAATTCCTCAAGGTCTGTGGCAACCCTACCATAAAGTTCACAGTAATATGCTCCTACATCAACTCTGGTATATCAATCTTCTAAAGCCGACCGGTCTCTTGATGCTCATACTTGACCTTCTGACAATTCAAACACTAATAAACATGACCAACGATGTCCTTCTTCATCATTCTCCACCAGTAATGCTGCTTCAAATCACGATACATCTTTATAGTACCTAGATGAATGGAATATCGCGAACTGTGAGCCTCCTCAAGAATCAACTCCCTCAAACCATCTGCATTAGGAACACAAATCCAACCTTGAAGTCGCAATACACCATCATCACTAATAGTCACCTCCTCAGTATCACCACATTGCACCGTGTCATTAAAGACAAGCAAATGGGGATCATCATACTAGCGAGCCTTAATGCGCTCAAACAAGGACGACTGTGAAAACACACAAGACTCTTCTTGGCACATAATATCCTATCTCACCATCCTATTGGCCAATGCCTAAATATATATAGCCAAAGGCCTCTCCACAACTGGAATAAATGCCAAACTCCTCGTACTATCCGACTTTTTACCCAAGTCGTCTGTTATCACATCAGCCTTCCTCAGATGATACAAAATAATAATATCATAGTCCTTCAAAAACTCCAACCACCTATGTTGCCTCTAATTTAGGTCCTTCCATTTAAACAAACACTGAAGACTCCGGTGATCGGTGTAAACCTCACAAGACACACCATATAAGCAATGTCTTCAAATCTTGAGCGCGTAGACAATAGCTTCCAACTTCGAAACATGGACTAGATAATTCTTTTCATGGTTCTTCAACTGACACGACGCACATGCAATCGCCCTACAGTCCTGCATCAACACACAACCAAGACAAATATGTAAAGCATCAAAATAGATAGTATACATCCCAGATCTTGAGGGAAATACCAATACTGGTGTCGTAGTCAAAGCATTCTTGAGATTCTGAAAGCTCTCCTCATGCTCGTCTGACCATATGAATAAAGCATTCTTCTAAGTCAATTTAGTCAATGAAGCTGCTATAGATGAAAATTCTTCCACAAATCAACGATAGTAACCGACAAAAACCTAAGAAACTCCTGATATTCATAACAGTACAAGGTTTGGGACAACTCTAAACTGCCTCAATCTTCTTCGGATCCACCTTGATCCTATCACCAGAAACAACGTAACGCAAGAATGCCAGTGAATCGAACTAGAACCCACACTTGGAAAACTTAGTATACAACTTCTTCTCCCTCAAAATCTTAAGCATAATCCTCAAATGTTGCTCATACTCCACCTTACTATGAGAGTACACTAAAATATCATCAATTAACATAATAACAAAGAAATTCGAATAAGGCTAGAAAACATTATTCATCAAATACATGAAAGTTGTCGGGGCATTGCTCAAACTAAAAGACATCACCAAGAACTCATAATGACATCACGAATAACTCATAATTCCCGTAATAGGTCTTGAAAGCTATCTTAGGAATGTCCAAAGCCCTGATCTTCAACTAACAATAACCCGATCTCAAGTTAATCTTTGAGAACACCCTAGCACCCTGAAGCTGATCAAACAGATCATTAGTGCGAGGAAGTGGATACTTGTTCTTGATTGTAACCTTGTTCAACTGCCTATACTCAATACACATTCTCATAGAATCATCCTTCTTCTTCACAAATAATACTGATGCACCCCATGGGGAATTCACCTTAGGATTATTCACCTATTTGTGTTATGTGAAAAACGATGTGTATGCGAGGTGACGAGCATGTACACGAGTGCTATGCTGTGAACGACGTATATGCAAGATAACAAGTGTATATGCATTGTCATGGGTCCAAGCATATCTTGCTACATGTTATGTTTAATTATCTATATGTTATGTCTAATTGCATATATTTAATTATACCATATCATCATTTATTCCATGTGTTTACTTTGTTATGTGCTTTACTTGCTACATGTCGTTACTTGCCAAATATATGTCTTCACTTGTTACATGTCTTTATTTGTTACATGCCTTTATTCGTTACATGCTTCCACTTACTCATGCCTTTATTTATTGTCTATACTTACTTGTTATATGCTCTTACATGTTGTTAGATAGAGGCTTTTACCTGTCTCATGCCTTTACTTGCTTCCTATTTATCTCTACTATGTTATGTTGGATTGCCTTAGAGAATTTTTTTAGTTCCCTTTTTGTGTTACACTATGAGCATCACCGTAGTTATTGTTGATATGTGGATCGGGTTGCGTGCCGCAACGAGAAGGATAAATTATAGTTATTCTTGGTTGTTATATCCCGATACCGTGATTATGCTAAGACTTTGAGATAATGATATTTTGGGACCCTCTGTCATTTATTTATTATTCCAGTTATCATGTCATTATTTGTTTTTCTATTTTGTTATTGCTTTTCTACTTATTACTCGTATAGGTTTTTAGTGAGTGTCTTGTCATAGCCTTATTAGTACATTGTCGAGGTTAGGGTCGATACTTACTAAGTACATGGGGTCGGTTGTACTCATACTACACTTCTGCACTTCTTGTACAGATCCTAGTGTTGGTCCCGGTGGCGTTCAGAGGTGCTTGCTCGAATCTTCTTCTTCTAGGAGACTTGAGGTAGTGGTGCTTGGCGATCGCAGACCCTAGAGTCCCCTTCGTATCTTCTCTGTTGTTTATCTTATCTCATATAACTCTATATTTCATTTTAGACTTTATATGTAGTATTCTAATAGCTCATGTACTTGTGACACCATATCTTGGGGAATAGTTTTTACACAACGATAGTTGTACATTTGTTATCCATTTATAAAATTTCACACTTATTATTATTAATGTCTCTTTTACTATTAAACTGCTTTAGTTATTGTGCTAATGCTGGCTTTCCCAGCAAGCGAATTCTAGGTGCCATCGCGATCCCATGGTTGGAATTTTGGGTCGTGACAAGTTGGTATCAGAGCCCTAGGCTGCATAGGTCTCACAATTCATGAGCAAGCTTGGTAGAGTCTTGAGGATCGGTACATAGACATCTGTTCTTATCTTCTAGAAGCTATAAGGCTCTAGGAAACTTCACATTCTTTCTTTCACTATCATACAACTTTGATCTATCATGAAGTTTGAATATTTATTCTCTTATTCTCTCATAGATGGTGAAGACATGTGCTTCGTCCGTGCTGATCAAGAGCTGGAGCCCCTGGTTATAGCCACTACCAGGGGTAGGGGCAGGGGCAAAGGCAAGGATAGAGGTCAAAGTAGAGGTAGAGTTCAACCTAGAACATATGTCGCAGCACCTGTTGACGAGCCTCAAATAGAGCAGGATGACGACATTCCAGATAAGGTTGAGCTAGTAGGACTAGCTCAGGTTTTGGAGGGGTTCGTTGCTACCCAATGCTTCACAACGCCTTAGTACACATGGTTGGTCTCAAAGAAAGTATGGCTCAGGCCGATGTGTTTCCTGTGGAACCAGCCGTTTCTCAGGCCGGGGAGGAGTTTAGACTCCCGCTACTCATACTCCAGAGTAGATGGCTCATGGTTACCAGAACCCAGTAGCTCTACCAATTGGAGCAGTTCAGCCTATTATTACTATACAGTCCCGGGAGAGACCACGATATCAGCTGATGAGATGAAGAAGTTGGACAGGTTCACCAAGTTGTATCCTCACTTTAGTGGTGCACATTCAGAGGCTGCTCAGGACTTCTTGGACCGTTGCCATGAGATTTTGTGCAACATGGGGATAATGGAGTCCAACGGAGTTGATTTTAATGTATTTCAGATACATGGTTCTTCCAAGAGGTGGTGGCAGATGCAAGAGCACGGTAGGCTAGCAGGATCACCTCCTCTCACATGAGCTCAATTTTTGCAGTTTTTCTTGGAGAAGTTTATTCCCTTCACTAGGAGAGAGGAGTTGCGCAGTTAATTCAAGCGCCTTCAACACGGTAACATGACCACCACTCAGTATCCTAATCCCTACTGAGAGGGAGAAGGTGCTGAGATTCATCAAGGGCCTTACATATGGAATCAAACTTCAAATAGCCAGAGAAGCCGAGACTAAGATTTCTTTTACTCGAGTAGTGGAGATCACTAGGAGGATTGAGTGTATTAGGGGCCAGGTGAGAGAGACGACCTCTAATTAGAGGCCCTATCATTTTGGAGGATTCAATGGTACGTCCTTTGAAGGCAGGGGTTCCTTTGGTAGAGGCCATATTATCAAGCCGGTACAGTCAGCCTACAGATCACACAGTGTACATCAGGCAGTTGCAGTGCTTGTGGGTCTTGTTCTAAGCAGCTAGCATTCAACGCACCTCTAGCACCCATTAGTCACCACCGATTCAGAGTTATTATAATGGTTATTCCAGTCGTCAGGGTAAGCCTCATATTTAGTAGCCACGTCAGTTGAGATGATGCTTTGAGTGTGGGGATACGGTTTATATCAGGAATATTGTCTCAAATTTCAGGGAAGCATGTCACAGCAAGGTACTCATGCTATGATTCCAGCACCGGTTGCTCCACCACCCACTCAGCCAGCTAGAGGCAGGGGTTAGGTAGCTCGAGGTGTTGGTCAATCAATTAGAGGTGGAGGTCAGTCGGTGAGAGGCCCTCCTAGAGGTGGAGGACAGGATGATAGGGCTCAGCGCCATTGTTATGCATTTTCGGGTCGTCCCGAGTGAGAGTCGTCCGGTGCAGTTATTACAAGTATTATCTCAGTCTGTCATAGAGATGCTTCTGTGTTGTTTGATCTGTGTTTTACATATTCTGATGTGTCTTCATATTTTGCTTCGCATTTGAGTATGCCTCGTGATTCTCTTCATGTTCATGTTTCTGTGTCTACACCAATTAGAGATTCCACAGTAGTTGTAGTGTATCTTGTCTTGTGTTATTACTATTAATGGCTTTAATATTGTAGTAGATTTGTTGTTGCTAGATACGATGGATTTTGAGGTCATTCTTGGTGTGGGTTGGTTGTCTTTGTATCTCACTACCGTGGATTGTCATGCCATGACTATTACTTTAGCCATGCCGGTGTTGCCTAGATTAGAGTGGAAAGGGACCCATGGTCATGCCATTAGCAGGTTAGTTTCATATTTGAAGGCTAGACATATGTTTGACAAGGGGTGTTTAGCATATTTGGCTTATAATTGAGATTTTAGTGTAGAGGTTCCTTCTATAAATTCAGTACCGGTTGTGAGGGAGTTTCATCAGGTATTTCCTACAAATTTATCGGGTATGCTACCCAATAAGGATATGAACTTTTGCATTGATTTGGTTCCGGACACTCAACCTATTAATATTCCACAGTATTGTATGGCTCCATCTGAGTTGAAAGAACTAAAGGATTAGTTGTAGGATGCTTGACAAGGGATTCATTAGACCTAGTGTTTCGACATGGGGTACACTGGTGTTGTTTGTTAATAAAAAGGACGGATCGATGAGGATGTGCAATGACTATTGACAATTGAATAAGTTCACTATCAAGAACAAGTATCCATTTCCTAGGATTGATGATTTATTTGACCAGCTTCAGGGCACCAAACTGTTTTCCAAGATTGATTTTTGATATGGCAACCATCAGGTGATGATTAGGGCATCAGATTTCCCTTAGACAATTTTTAGGACTCGTTATGGTCATTATGATTTCTTGGTTATGTCATTTGGCTTAACTAATACTCTAACAGCCTTCATAGATTTGATGAGCCGAGTGTTCAAGCCTTTGGATTCCTTCACGATTCTCTTCATTGATGATATTCTAGTTTACTCTCGTAGTAGAGAGAAGCATAAGCAGCACCTACGGATTTTACTTCAGACTTTGAAGGATCGTCAGCTATATGCCATATTTTTGAAGTGTGAGTTCTAGTTGGACTCCATTGCCTTTTTGGGTCATATTGTGTCTTCAGAAGGTATCAAGGTGGATCCTCAGAAGATTGAGGCAGTTCAGAATTGGCCTAGACCTACTTCAACTACAGAATTTTGGAGCTTCTTAGGTTTGGTCGGTTTTTATCGCCAGTTCGTGGAGAGGTTTTCATCTATCTTAGCCCAATTGACTAAGTTGACTAAGAAGGGTGCTCTTTTCAAATGGTCCGATAAGTGTGACGAAAGCTTTCAGGAGCTCAAGACTGCCTTGGCTACAACCCCTATATTGGTCTTGCGTATAGGCTCGGGGTCTTACACTATGTATTGTGATGCAGGATTGTAGGATGATTGCCTACGCGTCTCGTCAGCTAGAGGTCCATGAGAAGAACTACCTTGTTCATGATTTAGAGTTAGCAGCCATTGTTCATGCGCTCAAGATTAGGAGGCACTATCCATACGGCCTTCCATGCGAGATCTACACTGATCATCAGAGTCTCCAACATTTATTCAAGCAAAAGGATCTTAATTTGAGGCTGCGGAGATGGTTAGAGTTATTGAAAGACTATGATATCACCCTATTATATCATCTGGGAAAGGCTAATGTGGGGGTCGATGCATTGAGTAGGAAGGCAGAGAGCACGGGCAGTTTGGAATTTATACCAGTGGTGGAGAGGCCATTAGCTATGGATGTTCTAGCTTCAGATAACATGTTTGTGAGGTTGGATATTTTTAGCCTAGTAGGGTTCTTGCTAGTGTTGCGGCCCAGTCATCTTTGTTAGAGTGCATCAAGGCTCACTAGTTTAATGATCCTCGCTTGTTGGTGTTGAAAGACAAGGTGCAATGGGGTGGTATCAAGAATGTTGTGATTGGGGATGGTGGTGTTATGCGGCTTCAGGGCTGGATTTGTGTTCCGAATGTTGATGGGTTAAGAGAGTTGATCTTTGAGGAGGCTCATAGTTCATGGTATTCTATTCATCCAAGTGTAATGAAGATGTACTGTGACTTGAAGCAACACGATTGGTGGCAGAAGATGAATAAGGACATTGTTGGACATGTCTCTCAGTGTTTGAATGGCCAATAGGTGATGTATGAACATTAGAAACGGGGTGGGTTGACTTAGAAGTTGGTGATACTAGAGGGGAAATGGGAGCGCATCACTATGGACTTTGTGGTAGGCTTACCACGGACTTTGAGGAAGTATGATGTTGTTTGGGTCATTGTGGACCAGTTGACAAAGTCTACACATTTCATTCCGGTGATGCTTCTTGTTCTTCAGAGCGATTGGCTCAAATTTACATCCTGAGATTATCCGCCTTCATAGTCTGCCATTTCTATCATTTTAGATCGTGACACGCAGTACGCTTCACACTTTTGGAGAGTTGTGCAGTGAGTTTGGCACGCGGGTTGAGTTGAGCATTGTGTTTCACCCTCAGACGGACGGACATTCCGAGTGGACCATTCAGATTTTGGAGGACATGTTGAGGGCATGCTCTATTGATTTTGAGGGTCAGCGAGACTAGTTTCTACCTCTAGCAGAGTTTGCATACAACAATTGCTATAACTCGAGTATCCAGATGGCTCCATATGAGGCCATATATGGGAGGAGATTTCGTTCTTCGGACGGATGGTTTGAGCTCGGTCAGGCTAGATCATTTGTCACATATTTGGTTCGTGATGCTTCGGAGAAGGTGAAAGTGATTCCGGAGCGGCTTCAAACAACACAGTCCAGGCAAAAGAGTTATGCGGACAGGAAGGTTTGGGATGTGGTTTACATGGAGGGTGAGAAGGTTCTTCTCGAGTTTTGCCTATGAAGGGCGTGATGCAACTTGGGAAGAAGGGAAAGTTAAGCATGAGGTTTATTGGTCCTTGTGGGATCTTGGAGAGGGTTGGGGAGGTTGCTTAAAGGCTTGCATTCCCTCCTAGACTAGCAGAGGTATATCTGGTATCTCACGTTTCCATGATTCAGAAGTACCATGAAGATAGGTCACATGTTTTGGACTTCAGCACAGTGCAACTTGATGAGAATTTTACTTATCAAAAAGAGCCGGTGGCTATTTTAGACCGGCATGTTTGAAAATTGAGATCTAAGGATATTCCTTCTGTGTAACTGTGTTGGAGAGGCCAACCGATTGAGGAGGCTACTTGGGAGTCCGAGTCCGATAAGAGGAGTAGATAGCCGCATCTTTTTACCAGTCCGGTTACATTTCATGTCCGTTCGAGGTTGGAGACTCTAACAAATCGATAGGTCATTTTGAGTACTATATCCCCTTTTTGTGTTTCGAGACTTTTCATAGCTCAATTTGGTAATTTATAACTTGTATTCATGGTACGTATCGATTTTCAAAAAGTTTATATGTGACTTTTAAGGAAAATATGATTTTTGACTTTGAAAATGGCTAGAGTTGACCACAATCAACGTTTTTGATAAACGGCCTCAAATTGGTGTTTTGACAACACAAGTAGGTTCTTACGATTATTTTGGACTTTAACGCAAGTTAGTTTGGGGTCCCAGGTAACCTCAGGTTGTTTCGGCACTTTATGTGAAAAGTTGAAAATTTGAGTTTAAACTTTAAAAAACTTGAGTTTTAATGATTGATGCTTGATAATTGATGTTATTTTGATGATTCGAGCTTGCGAGCGAGTTTGTATGATGTTATTATGCTTTTTTGAATGAACGGATTAGAGTACGAGGGGCTCAAGTCTGTTTCGAATGCATTGCGGATGGTTTGATAGCAGAAGAAGATATTGGTGTTGATACTCTACAAATCTCACATATGCGAGGTGGCTCTCGCAAAATGCGATCATCGATTTTGCGAGGGATTGCTCGCATTTGCAAAAGTGGGGTGGAGCTGGGCACTTCGCTTTTGCGAAGTTTGTGTCTCATATGCAGACTGGTGGGCTTCGCATTTGAGATGGTGCAGTCGCATTTGCAACACTGGGTGTATGGGGGTTGCTTCGCATTTGTGATGATTTTTCTGCATTTGCAAAGGACCCTAGGATCACAATTGCAATCAGGTTATCGCATTTGCGATATTGGAGGCTCTGGGTCCGGTTCGCAATTGCGAACAAAGCTTCACAATTGCGATACCTACAGCTGGATAAAAGTTGGGAGTTTTGGGACTCAGCTCATTTTATACCATTTATGAGACCTAGACTCCATATAGGCGATTTTTTAGAGCAATTTCTTCCCAACTTCATAGGCTAGTAACTTTAACTTGTTTTCATTCAATTTTCATTACTTTTCATAAATTTTCACTATCAAATCTAGGATTTTAGAGAACTAGAAATTGAGGTTTTGGATAGAATTTAGGAAGTTTATAAAATTGAGATTTAGACCCCAAATTGAGGTCGTATTTTGAAACAAACAATATATTCTAACTCGGGGGGTGAATAGGTAATCAGAATTTGGTCTTAATTTCGGATTTCGACCACGTGGGCGCAAGATGACTTTTTATTTAATTTTTCAATTATGTTAAAGATTGAACCTTTATTGTGTGGGGTTAGTTTCCAAAGCTTGTTTTGACTTGTTTGAACAATAATTGTCTAGATTCGGGTGGTTTGGAGGCTTGTTCCAAAGGAAAAGCAGTGTTGGATTATTGATTGTGTTCCAGAAAGAGGTAAGTGACGTAGTTAAACCTTCGTTTGAGAGGATTAGGACTTGAGTGGTCTATTTGATACGTGATTTATGTGTGGGGTCGACGTATATGCAAGGTGACGAGTATATATGTGTTGTCATGGGTCCAAGCATACAGGGTCTACAACTTAATTGCATGTCTTTAGTTATACCATATTTTCATTTATTTCATGTTTTTATTTGTTATGTGCTATACTTGCTACATGTCATTACTCTTAAAATATATGCCTTCACTTGGTCATGTCTTTATTTCTTACATGCTTCCACTTACTCATGTGTTTATTTATTTTCCGCCTTTACTTATTATATTCTCTTATATGTTATTAGATAGATGCTTTTACCTGTCTCATGTCTTTACTTGCTTATTTGCCTTTACTTGCTTCCTATTTTACTCTACTATGTTATGTTGGATTGTCTTAGAGAATTTATGCTTTTAGTTTCTTTTTGTGCTACGCTGTGAGAATCACCACAATCTGTAGTATTATTATATAAGTAGATATATATATATATATATATACATATATATATACATATATATATACACACACACGCACACGCACACGCACACGCACACGCACACGCACACGCACACGCACACGCACACGCACACGCACACGCACATGCACGTATGTGTGTATGGATATGTGTGTGTGTGTGGATCAGCTTGCACGTCCGGGAGGGGGGGGATTGGGTTGCATACTTGCATACCGCAATGGTATTGCTCGATATGTGGATCGGGTTGTGCACCATAACGGAAAGGATGAATTGTAGTTATTCTTGGTTGTTATATCCTCTACCATGTTGTGTTGTAAGACTATGACCGATGATAATCTAGGGCCTCCGTCATTTATTTCTTGTTCTGGTTATCATGTAGTTATTTGTTTCTCTGTTTCGTTATTGCTTTTCTACTTATTAGTCATATAGGTTTATAGTGAGTATCTTGTCATAGCCTCATCACTACTTTGTCGAGGTTAGGCTCAATACTTACTGAGTACATGGGGTCGGTTGTAATCATATTACACTTCTGAACTTGTGCAGATCGCGGTGTTGGTCCCAGCGACGTTTAGAGGTGATTGCTCGGATCTTATTTTTCCTGGAGAATTGAGGTAGTGCTGCTTGGCGATCGCAGGCCCTGGAGTCCCCTTCCTATCTTCTCTATTGTTTATTATGTATCGGACAACTTTATATTTCATTTTAAACTTTATATGTAGTATTGTAGTATTTCATGTACTTGTGATACTAAATTCTAGGAAATAGCTTTTAGACACTGATAGTTGTGCATATATTATCCGTTTATGTTATTTCACACTTTTATTAATATTAATGCCTCTATTATTGTTAAATTAATTTAATCATTGTGTTAATGGTGGCTTGTCTAGGAAGCGAATGCCAGGCACCATCACTGCCCCGTGGTTACGATTTTGTATCGTAACAGAGAGCTGGAGAGCTTCGCGTTCGCGAGGTGGAGGTTATGATCTCGGAGGCTTATTCTGGGCTTCGCGATCGCGAAGGGTTTGCCTGGAGCTGACCTTTAAGTGTTATAGTTTGTGACTTTTGCCCATTATTTCATATTTTGAGCCTAGACTTCGAGAGAAAGAGAATTTGAAGAGAAATTTCACTACTACATTGGAGGCAAGCAATTTTTACTTGGATTTGACTTCATATCTTAATTCCCCATGGATTTCTACACCTAAACTTGGAACTTAAGTGAAATTTTTTATTTTTGTCTACAACTTAAGATGGCATATTATGGGGGTTTTAGGGTCGATTTGGATTCGATTTTGGATTCTAATGACATATTTGGACTCATGAGGTTATGGGCAGCCGAGAGCTGCCCCTTGACTCGGGTTTGTGCCGTATGGGCCCGGATTGACTTTTGTTGAATTTTTGAAATTTGATTATAGATCAAAAGTTTATTTTTTGGGTTTATTTCCTATGGCTTTATTTGATGCTATAGACTTATTTGTTTACTAGATTCGAGTCGTTTGGTGTTGCATTTGTAAAGTTGATTTGTTGTTGATTAAAGCTTGCCGAGTAGAGGTAAGTCTCTTGTCTATCCTTGTGAGAGAAAAATTCTCCCCATAGATAATCTATTTACTACTTGATTCATGATTTAGGAGCCACGTATATGCTTGGTGAAGAGCGTATATGCGTTGCTAGGTCTTGACCATATCCGATAATGTTGACTTGAATTATGCTTTGTTGAAATATGTGAAGTTGTTACTCATGTTTAATTTGATTATGTAATTATTTGATAATTTATATTTATGACTTAGGAGCATGCCTAGATTTATGTCTTGTGCTCATGATAAACAATATGATTAAGCTGGAAAATGTTAAATAGCTTATAAGCTTTTTATTCGCATTCGTATTATCATGTCTGGTGCCCTTTTATTACATCGTTCCATATAAAAATGCACAGAGAACTGGATGTTATAGAAATATTGAGGAATTTGGAATTAAGGGTTGGAGAATTGGATGTTGTAGAAATGTTGAAGAATTTGGCATTAAGGGCAATGAGAGCGGATATTGTTTATTAACCATATTATGATTGGAACGAGTTGCATGCCACAACGATTGGTTGGTGATCATTAAATAAAAAATAATCAACACCTAGATATGGATTCGTCCTTCCAGATAATATGATTACCCATATTACCTTGGGTCTTGTGAGCATAGGCACTCGTGATTCTTTTGGTGCTTGTTGTATATGCGGTCTATGTCAGGCAAATGGATTTGTATTGTGAGTTGTTGATATTGAATCAGGGCATGCATTGGAAGCTTAGACTCATGCATTGGCTCTTACATACACGGATATTGGATCCTGAGCATGCATATGTATATATTTTGACTCATTCAGTGATTTGATATATTTTTTTACATGAATCATGTCTTGGTATGAGCTTCAGGTGTTGATATCTTAATTTCTCTCATTGCCTATTAAGCATTCCTAAATTCTATAAGACATGTGTTTCTTTGAGCTATCACATATATTTGATGATAGCATGCTTATTTTCGTATTTTAATTTATGTTTTACCTGATTATTGTATGGATAGTGATTGTCGATGTCGATGTCGATCCCTCGCTACCACTTCTTCGAGGATAGACTTGATACTAACTGGGTACCATGGTTTATACTCATAGTACACTTCTGCACATATTTGTACAGGTTCAGAGACTGGTATTAGTGGTACCATCAAGTTGAGTAGGAGCACTATATTGGAGACTTCGTGGCGAGATGTTATTCTTGATCTAATTCGCAACACATGGAGGCCCCTTCCATACTTATCTATTTTCTGTTCATGTTTTCTTCCCATATAGATGTATCTATTAATTTGAATCTTGTTACTCTTATTAGATGCTCGTGATGTAGTGACACCGGGTTTTGGACAGTTGATTAGATAGTTGTGGTCGTATTTAGATCCTGTCATGGATAATATACATATGTTATTGATTTAAAGTCCATTTTTCTTTGTGAATTATATTATGAAATTATTTAATGACTTAATAATTGAATATTTATGGTTGTTGTATGTTAGCTTGCCTAGTGAGCGGGTTAGGTGTCATTACGGCCTTTGATGGGATTTTGGGTCGTGAAATATAATTGTGAAACAGGCTCACTATTTCGTTTCCTCGCTCCTCTCATTATTACTTGCTATTTTTTCCTCCTTATTATTTTCTCTTGCTTATGAACTACACCGGTTATATTAAGTGAGTATCTTTTGACTTAAAAACTTTGCCACTACTTCACCGAGGTTAGTCAAGACACTTACTGAGTACATATGGTCGCTTGTACTCATACTATACTTCTGCACCTTGTGCAGATTTCGGAACTAAGTTGCTATAGGAGATGAAGCCTAGCATTCAAGACGTATCAGCGTTCCAGATACAAGCTACCATTTATTCGTGATAGTTTAGGACTTATGTTTCTATTTATGTGAATTTCAAACAGATGATGTATCTTTCCTCAAATTAGAGTTTAATTCATATTATTAGTCGGTCGTGACTTGTACTGCAGCCCTTGGTAATAGTTGTATTAAATTTTCGCATTTCAATGTTTATTCAATGATCTTGTCTTAGACTGTGTCACTTACTAGTTGGCTTATCCAACAGGTTAGATTAGATGTCTTCATGACTTAGTAGGATTTTTGGTCGTGACAAGTTGGTCAGAGCTCTAGGTTCATAGGTTCTACGAGTCATGAGCAAGTGTCTAGTAGTGTCTTACAGATCATGACGCCCATACCTATCTTCGTAAGGCTACAGGGCATCTAGGGAACAACTTCAACTTCAACTTCTTTCTTTCCTTATCGTGTGGCCTTTATTTAGCGTAAAGTCTAATCTTTGATTTACTTCTCTTTGAATCATATGCATTATTGAGTACTCTATACTGGTTGTTCACCGATGGCTTGTGATGTCATGGATGGGCTATGAGATGTTTTTCTTCTGCTGCAAGGCAGGCCAATCTGGATGACTGATTAGAGAGTGGCAAGATAACTATGTGATGAGTATTATGTGACCAAGTATTACGCTTAGACGGTCTGGGTGTGGCAAGAATGATGTTTGGATGCTTGATTATCGTCTCGATGTACCATATAGTCTTAAGATGGAGATATGTTGGTGGATCTTTAAGTTATTAATTTGTGGAATGAAATGGATTCTTGTATCTTGTTGACGAGTATAGACTCGGGAAGACTAATTTAATGCATAACAATTGTGGCCATGATAGGATCATAGAAGGATGTCAATTTGAGGCTAACGCATAGGGTTATCTTCTGCGAGAAGGTTTGAGGTGTATGATTCTTAGGCTTTTCTGAAGAATTTTCCTTCCATCCAATGGAATGCATATGCTATCATTTCGGAGGACTTAAGGAAGTTGGCTCGATTGTCACGAGGATGTGTGTGAACTCGGCAAATGATTTTGAAGATATGATGACTAGTGTTGCATGAACTTATGAGGAAATTCAGTTGAATAATAGTGCGAGACCATGACAGTTAAGAAGGAAGAGTGTTGTGGGTTATCAGATGATGTATTTATGGAATCAAGCCAAGTGGGGGAGTCTACCAATTCGGTTATATGAGTACGTGTTATTATAGTTCCTAGACTAGGATGCGCTTGTGGATTTGGTATGGTTTGAGAAAGGGGTCATCGAGGATGATTTGGGCAAGGAATTTGCTAGATGCATTGATGTAATATGCTTTATTGATATATGAAGTTTGCGGAACGACTCATGTTTTATATTCGTTAGAGATGAGTTTTGCAAGGGAAAGGATTTACTCAGTTGCCTAAGGGTGAAGCTGCTTCTTGGGGTATCCATGTGCTAATGGAGCACTAGTTGTTTGGCATATTTGTCAACGTATTCAGAGATTGAGCAAAGTGGATGACTCTCTCGAGATGTTCTAGTGGGTTTAAGTTTCAAGAAGTGATACTTAAGGTCGTATATTAATATCATGGCATGATCGATGTAGTGAGTCGTGAGGCATTAGGATTCAATGAACAAGGTTTTGGTTTAGTTTCAGAAAGAAGGTCAGAGTTGTAGGCAGAATGAGGGATTTCAGATGCTTAAGATAATATTGACACTATCCTGTATCGTCTGAGAAGGGTGTATGTTGTGGAAGACGCATTGTGTATTGATTTGCGGATAATTTACTAGTACTACAAAAATCGTAGGGTTTGTATCGTGATATTCAGATTATGCTACTTGATACGAAAGATTTATGGGAGTATTTAGCATGATGGGATTGTGTTTGTGTGATGTGTTAGTCATTTAAATGGTGGAGTTAGAGATCAGGTATGGAGATTCTTGTCATCTTGAGGTTTAGAGACTAGATGTTCTCAGAGGTACACTATTCCTTTGGTTGCGAACTGTGAAAGCTCGGGGAACACTAGACAGATGATTGTATATGTTATAGGTAAGTCATAGTTGACCTCCGTAAGGATATTTACCTATTTCAGAGTGGTTTGAAATGGTTTGGGAGCCTATTAGTAGGCCTAATGTCAATGTGTATTCTACACCAGATTGGATTTGCTTACTCATGCGTAGCATTTAGTGTGGGTGTGTCATCAGGCAAAATGTATATTATTTATGTCCCGATCTTTTTCAGGAGTTTCTCTCTTATGCTATCATGGGATATGAGGTCACTGATTATTCACACGCATATTATGGTCATGTTTAGGCCTTGTGGTGATATATGATCAAGATAGCTTTAAATGTTGATTTGCTTATTGCACCTTAAGCGTGCTTACCTTTTTCGTAGTGTATTATGCTTATTCATCTACCCAATGGTTATGTTTATGCACTTTATCTTGCTTGATGTTGATGCACATGTGTTTAGTGAGCACGAACATTGCAGCTCGATGGGTATTCCCATATGGATTGAAATGATTGGATCGTGTTGTGCGCTACAATAATATTATGTTGGATTGAGTTGCATACCACAACAGTAGTATGTGCGATTGGGTTGCACGCTGCAACAGTATTATGTTGGATTAAATTGTACACCACAACAGTAGTATGTGCGATTGGGTTGTACGCTGCAATAGTAACAGTCTAAGGAAGGATCTTTAGTCAGTATTATGTGGATGGGCTTATATGGATTGTGGTGACAAGAGATCACCCATGGGCATGTGTATGGTGAGTTTATATAGTGTGATAGCTTTGGAACGACTCTTGGCACGTTCGAAGATGAATATATGTTTAAGGTGGGGGGAATGTATAGACCCGACCGATTATTTTGAGTTCTAGAGGTCTGTTTTGTGACTCGAGGTTTCTAATATACGCATTGGATGTTTATGACTTGCGTGCATTATTGTTTATGGTTTCTGAAAGGTTCGGGAGTGTTTTGGAAGAATTCTCATTTTGGAAGCTTTAAGTAATTGGGTTGACCAATTTTAACTTTTGTTTAAATGAGTTTGGATAAGTGATTTGATGGTTCCTTTAGCCTCATATCATGATTTTGGACTAGTACGTATTTTTGTTTCGGGTCTCGGGCGACTGGAGGTCATTTCGCCACTTTCACTCAAAAGTTAGTTACTTGAAATTCTTGAGTTTTGATGCTTTATTCTTAATTTTGATGTGGTTTTGATGTTTTGAACTTACAAGCATGTTCATGTTACGTGTATATACTCACGGGGTCTTTGGGGGCTCAAGCGAGCTTTGTGGTTTCAGACCATTTTCAGCCTTGTGGCAGTAGCTGGTTTGCTGGTGTACAACACCGTTTACGGACACAAGTCACACGACCACATAGAGGGTCTGGTCAGGCCGAATATTTGTTCATCGCGATTGAAATGTTGCCTTCATGATCATGTAGAGTGCTTTTAGGCAGTGGGGAATTCGTTCTTCGCGAATGCGAGGAGAATGACGTGAATGGAAGCATTGGGGGGGAATAACCTTCACAAACATGACGCTAGTGTCGCGAAGACAGTGCTTCCAGACACTAGCCTTCACGAACACGAGAGCTAATCACGATCGCGATGAAGGCCCTATCAGCAAGTACAGAAATGCTGGAGATCTGGAATTTGATTTAATTCAATGATCTTTTTAGATTTTTACTCTTAAATCAAAGATTTCATTGTGTAGAAATTAGAAGTTTTAGGTAAAACTTATGAGAGCTAATTTTAGGGATTTGGACCTTAATTTGAGATCGGATCTTGAAACTAATTTTGAACTCATGGGGTTATAGGTCATCAGAATTTGGTCTCGATTTCGGATTTTGACCATGTGACCCAAGGTACTTTATTTGACTTTTGGGATTTCTTCAATGATTGAGCCTTTATTAATTGGGGATATTTTCTTTAGCATTATTTGACTTCTAAAGACGATATTTGACTAGGTTTTGATCGTTTTGAGGAGTATTTTTAAGAAAGACGGTATTAGGTTATTGAGTTTGTTTTGGGAATAAGGTAAGTATCTTGCTTAGATTTGTGGAAAAAAAAGTTCCTAATAAATAATATTTTCTGCTATATGCGGAAGTGATGCATATGCGAGGTGACGAGCGTATATGCATCAATCAGGGTTATCCATGCTCGAGATAGATTATATGATTTTTTTCCTTGTTGAACTATGTGAACTTCTTGACACGACCCTAATTTCCCTCCATAGGATGTCGTGACGGCACCTAGTCTCCAAGACTAAGTAAGCCTAATACTTACTAAATAAATAGAAGAATTCAACCATCAAATGAAAAATACGAGATAAACATCTTAAAGAAATTACAATTCCCAAAAACTGGTGGTACATGTCATAAGCTCTACTGAGTTTGCTAGAAAATCCCTAAATGCAACTGTTCGAAATGGAATTAAACAGTACAATGAAAATATCAGAAGGTGACCCCAAGGCCTGCGAATACGACGGCAGGTTTACCTTTGAGTCTCCACAGCTTGGCCGGACAGCTAATAGCCAACAACGACCGTGGCACCTGGATCTGCACAAAAATATGCAGAACTGTAGTATGAGTACACCACAGCAGTATCCAGTAAGCATCAATACAAACCTCGGTGGAGTAGTGACGAGGGACAGTCAAACCAGACTAAACAACCTGAACAACTGTGTAGATGAACTAATAGAGAAACAATATTAATATAATCTAAGTAGGATAAGGAATACAAAACAATACTTGCAATGATACACTAGTAACAACAACATTCAACAGGAAGCAGTCAAGTAATAATACTGTAGAGTAACTGATCACAGTCTAAGTCCAGGGAAACCAAATAAAGGGAAAACTAGCAATAAATCAACAAGAACAACCACTTTCGCACCAGATCAGTTCAAGCATTTCCACGAGGTATTGTATCACGGGTCCCAATTTATGAACCCTATTAACTTGGTATCTTGTTCCCACATTACAACTCATAACTGCATGGACGACTCACGTGCCAATAGAACAATCCTCACACAGAAGACAAGAAGACAAGAGTACATATAATGGTTAATGATGTAAGGATTCACCTTTTAAAATCGATATGGGTGATTGAGCTACGTTTATGCTTGTGCAAGTGTTCTACTATAACTCCAGTCAACAAACAAGAGTAGCCACGAAATATACAATGTAATAAAAGTAGCAATGAAGTTTGAAGCAGCGACCAGCACAACAAGATTAGCTACATAGAACTGAGCAAATAGTACAACACGGAGGAAAACAATTAATAGCATGCTAAGGAAAAAACCAATCAAAGACAAGTGCACAGAAAAGGGGAAAGAACGACAAGAGCCCTCCTAAGGTACCGCCTCATAGTCTCAAATCGTAAAATGAATCACAACGTTCCTTATATCACAGCGGGAGCCCTTTATATTTAGTTTTGAAAATTATTTTTCCCGAAATAGCATCCCCCGTTTTAGCCCACCTTATCACATTGCTTGGCTTCTAGTAGTTCCCCTACTAGCCACGCGTTTCAAGCCCACTTTTATCTCACCGCATGCATTTCAACACCCATACCTTTTACCACAGCATACATATCAATAATAACAATAGCACGGTAGAAACCTCGTGCAACACAATATCAACCGCACGGCAGAAACCTCGTGCAAACCCAATAACAACCACACGGCAAAAACCCTCGTGCAAACACACTAACAACCGCACGGCAGAAACCTCGTGCAACCAACATAAAAATTTTCTCAACAAAAAACATATGCCAAAAACATAACAACTCATAAATGACTTTCACAATATCTTCCCACATACAACAACATTTCCTCAAAATAGTTTCAATATCACAACCACACATAGCCCTCAGCTTAACAACACTGAATACAACAGCAACAGTGACAATAACATGAGAATACGGTAAGTAAATTAACTTAGTAACTTCAGAATACAAAAAAAATGGATGAACGAGCTCGGAAAGAAAGACACAAAAAAAATAATGGTACAACATAGCAATAGCTCAACAAAGAAGAGATAATGTGTAGCGATGATTTCACAAAAGTACAATTCAACGGTAAGAGGGATAACATGAATCGATGTTTCCAGTTAAGGATAAGTTAACAATCATAAGGGATAAAAAATTATTCATTTAGGAATGAGCGATTACGTAAGAGATATAACAAATTCAATTAAGGATAAGCAAATAATGGAAAAGATAATGATAACTTCAACTAATGATAGGCAATTACGGAAAAAATAATAATAACTTCAATCAAGGACAAACAATTACAGAAAGGATAGCATGGAAATAAAAGAAGCAATAACTTCAGTTAAGGCACATAAGAGTTTAATCGGCAATAAGGGTAGAACATGAAGCAATTAATTCCAATTAAGACGCGCAAGAGTTTAGTAAATTGGGGAATTTATCATGACAAACAACTTCATATTCAATGGACCTAAGAACCTAAGGGCACTGAACAGCCAAGCTAGAGGTGCAGGAATATCAGCAACTAGAGCAGAACTCATAGCCTGAATACCCTTACTGTGACACATCTATGCAGAGTTTGGGACAACCTCTCACTATGTGGCTGGTATCTCCACACACAAAACAACCTCTTTGCTGATGTGTCTGTGAAAGCTGACCGATATGGTTACCCTGAGACCATGGTTACCTGGAACACCGTGCGAAACCTGAAGTGCAATTGAACTGACTGACCTAAAAAACCTCTATCATGTTGTACTCTACCTCCAAAATAGGGACCAATAGATCCCTCCGGCCTACGAGGCCTCTTAGCCTCCTTGCCCTCTCTCTCCTTACCCCGCATGCCCTCTAGTCGAGGACGATCTCTACTACCTATTGAAATAAAATAACTGACTCCAACTCCCCAGCCATCCTGAACCAGATATCATGACTGAGCCCCCGAATGAACCTACAGACTCGCTCTCTGAGTGTAGAAACCAAAGCAGGTGCACGTCTAGACAAATCACTGAATATAACAGCATACTCTAACACTGACATAAAGCCCTGGCGTAGCTGCTCAACTCTACATGCCATGCATCCCGAAGGGTCTGGGGAACAAACTCTCTCAAGAACATCCCTGAAAACTGAACCCATGAAAGTGAAGCTGCATAGGTCGTACTACCCAACTCATACGCTCACCACCACTGATATGCTGCTCCCTTAAGCTGGACCATAGTAAAAGCAACCCCACTCGTCTCCACAATACCCATAGTGCGAAGAATACGGTAGCACTCCCCTAGGAACCCATGCACATCCTCTGAAGCCAAACCACTGAAAGTAGGAGAGTAATACTTCTTGAACCTCGCAAGTCTAAGTTGTTCTTCCTTAGATTTTGTTTCCCTAACCACGGGTTGAAATGGGACAACAGGCTCTGATGGAATGACACCTGGAACCTGACCAACATGGACTCGCTGCTCAAGAGTAGGAGCGATGGGAGTCTGAGCTCCTCCCCCGATTTATGAAGTAGCTAATGCTACTGAAATCAACCCCACTTGAGCCAATGTACCAAACATGCTCAGGAACTATGTTAAAGTCTCTTGAAGTCAAGGGGAAACATTAGACGCCTCTGGTACCTGTCCTCCAACAGGAGCTACTAGTGGCTCCTCAACGGCTGCTCGGACTGGTGCTCCAACTGTAGCACGTGCTCCTCCTCAGCTTCTGCCTCTACCTCTGTCCGGGTATAGAAACACCGGCTCTGGGGGCAGCGTCATCGGTAACTACAGCTCGTGTCTTTACCATTTGTGTAGAGAATAGAATGACAAAGGTTCAAACTCCGAGATCAATAAACTCGCATGATAGGAATGAAGTAAATGAAAATGCGCTAATAGTTTCGTAGCCTCCCGAAGAGAAGTACAGACGTCTCTATACCAATCTACAAGACTCTACTAAGCTCGCTTATAACTCGTAGCACCCATGAACCTATAGCTCTGATACCAATTTGTCACAACCCCAATTTCCCTCCGTAGGATGTCGTGACGGAAGCCTAACATTTACTAAATAAATAGAAGAATTCAACCACCAAATGAAAAATACGAGATGAAAATCTTATAGAAATTACAATTCCCAAAACCAGTGGTACAAGTCATAAGCTCTACTGAGTTTGCTAGAAAATCCCTAAATGCAACTATTTGCAATGGAATTAAATAGTACAATGTAAATATCATAAGGTGACCCCGAGGCCTGCGAACACGACGGCAGGTTTACCTTGAGTTTCCACAGCTCGACCAGCCAGCTAATAATCAACAAACCGTAGCACCTGGATCTGCAGAATGTAGTATGAGTACACCACAGCGGTACTCAGTAAGCATCAACACTAACCTCGGTGGAGTAGTAACGAGGGACAGCCAAGACACCTACCGGACTAAACAACCTAAACAAGTATGTAGATGAACTAACAGAGAAATAGTATTAATATAAAGATAAGCATGATAAGGAATACAAAACAATACTTGCAATGATACAGTAGTAACAACAACATTTAACAGGAAGCAGTCAAGTGATAATGTTGTAGAGTAATCACAGTCTAAGTCCGGGGAAACCAAATAAAGGGAAAAGCAGCAACAACTCAATAAGAACAATTGCTTTCACATCAGATCTGTTCAAGCATTTCCACAAGGTACCGAACATCATAATTAGAGTTCACGGGTCTCAATTCATGAACTGTAATCACTTGGTATCTTGTGCCCATATTACAATAAATAACCGCATGGACGACTCACGTGCCAATAGAACAATCCTCACACAAAATACAAGAAGACAAGAGTACGTATAATGGTTAATGACGTCAGGATTCACCTTTTAAAACCGATGTGGGTGATTTAACTATGTGTATGCTTGTGCAAGTGTTCTACCACAATTCCAGTCAACAAATAAGAGTAGAGACAATGAATGACACATAAGAAACGATCACCATGAAATGTACAGTGTAATAAAAGTAGAAATGAAGTTTGAAGTAGCGACCAGCACAACAAGATTAGCTACATAGAACTGAGCAAATAGTACAATACGGATGAAAATAATTAATAGCATGCTAAGGAAAAAACCAATCAAAGACAAGTGCACAGAAAAGGGGAAAGAACAACAAGAGCCCTCCCGAGGTACCGCCTCATAGTCTCAAATCGTAAAATGAATCACAACTTTCCTTCTATCACAGCGGGAGCCCTTTATATTTAGTTTTGAAAATCATTTTTCCTGAAATAGCATCCCCTATTTTAGCCCACCTTATCACACCGCATGGCTTCTAGTAGTTCCCAACTAGCAACGCGTTTCAATACCACCTTATCTCACTGCATGCATTTCAACACTCATACCTTATGCCACAGCATACATATCAATAATAACAATAACACAGTAGAAATCTCGTGCAAACCAATAACAACCGCACGGCAGAAACCTCGTGCAAACATAATAACAACTGCACAGTAGAAACCTCGTGCAACCAACATAATAATTTTCTCAACAAAACACGTATGCCGAAAACATGACAACTAATAAATGACTTTCACAATATGTACCCACATTCAACAACATTTCTTGAAAATAGTTTCAATATCAGAACCACACATAGCCCTCGGCTCAACAACACTGAATACAACAGCAACAGTGACAATAACACGAGAATACGGCAAGTAAATCAACTTAGTAACGTCAGAATACAAAGAAAATGGATGAACGAGCTCACAAAGAAAGACACAAACAGGAAATAATGGTACAACATAGCAATAGCTCAACAAGAAAGAGATCATGTGTAGCAATTATTTCACAAGAGTACAATTCAACGGTAAGAGGGATAACATGAATCGATGATTCCAGTTAAGGATAAATTAGCAATGATAAGGGATAACAATTATTCATTTAGGGTTGAGCGATTATGGAAGAGATACAACAAATTCAATTAAGGATAAGCAAATTATGGAGAAGATAATGATAACTTCAATTAATGATAGGCAATTATGGAAAAGATAATAATAACTTCAATCAAGGATAAACAATTACGGAAAGGATAGCATGGAAATAAAAGAAGCAACAATTTCAGTTAAGGGACATAAGAGTTTAGTCGGCAATAAGGGTAGAACAAGAAGCAATTAATTCCAATTACGACATGTAAGGGTGAATTCAGTTAATGGGAAATTTAACATGAAAAACAACTTCATATTCAATGGACCTAAGAACCTAAGGGCCCTAAACGGTCAAATTTCCACAAATAAGCCCGAGAATGTACTCGTCACCATGTGTACACGGCTTCACATGACATAATTTGCACAAATGACTCGAATCCTAAAGGGCAATTCCCCCACACAAAGTTAGGCAAGATACTTACCTCAAAGAAGCTAGACCGATATTCTAAAATGACCTTCTCGAGTGAAACAACCTCCGGACGGCTCAAATCTAGCCAAAAATAACTTCAAATCATAAATGAAACTCATAGAAACTATTCCTGATAATAAAGCTTCGGTTAATAATTTAAACTAAAAAGTCAAGCCAAAAGTCAAACACAGGGCTCGCACCTCATAACCTAATAAAATTTACAAAATCGAAATACCCATTCCGATACAGGTTCAACCACACCAAAACAAATTTCGACAACAATTCGACCTCCAAATCTTCAATTACATTCTCGGAAGTTTTCAAAAAAAATTCTCAATTTCTTCAATTAAATTCAAAACAAATGATGAATATAACCATGGATTTATGAAATATAATCACTTTCGGATGTAGAACACTTACCCAAGACGAACTCGTGAAGAACTCCTCCAAAATCACCCAAAACCGAGCTCCAAAAATTCAAAACGAAAATGGAGAAATGACCAAATTCAATCCTTATGTTCCTGCCCAATTTCGTACCTGCAAACAGATTTGTCACACCTGCGGTCTCGCTTTTGCGAGACAAATATCGCTCCTGCATTCTTCACTCAGCTGCCCAACACTCGCACCTGCGCTAACCCTCTCCGCTTCTGCAGAAACACAGGTGCGAGACTACCCTCACTTCTGCACAAAAATCCAGCCCAGCTGACACTGCCTCACTTTTGCGAGGTTGCTTCTGCAACCAAACTTGCGCAGAAGCGATTGCACCAGCAACATAAATTCCAGCAGCTTCAACAAGGCGCCAAACGATTCTAACTCTGTCAGAAACTCATCCGCGCCACTCGGAACCGCGTCTGAATATACTAATAAGTCCTGCAACATAACACGGACCTACTCAGGAATTCAAATTACATCAAACAACATTGAAATTATAAATTGCACCTCGAATCGCACTTATGAATTTTTAATTTTTCAAATTCTATATCTTGTGCCAAAACGTATCAAATTAATCCGGAATAACCTCAAATTTTGTACAGAAGTCATAATTGACATAATGGAGTTGTTCCAATTCTCGGAATCAAAATCCAAACCCGATATTAATCAAGTCAATCTTCGGTCAAACTTATAAATATTTCAAATCTCCAACTTTTCCCATTTTCGCCAAAATGCGCTGAATTGCCCTACGGACTTTCAAATCCAAATCCGGGCATACGCTTAAGTCTGAAACCACCATATGAAGCTATTGAAACCATAAAAATTTCATTCCAGAGTCGTTTGCTCGAACGTAAAACTCCGGTTAACTCTTTTCATTTAAGCGTCAAAAATAAGAATCATTCTTTCAATTTAATCTCGAATCATCTGAAAACTAATTTCGACCGCACACACTAGTCATAATACACATTACGAAGCTGTTCGGGACCTTAAGCCGTTGAATGGGACGTTAATTCTCAAAACGATAAGTCGGGTCGTTACACTTTTTGACTTATGTTTCACTTGATTCTTATGATAAAATGAACATAATTATTCATGCTAGAGATTATGTTTTAGTTTATGTTGTCTTATGTGAACATAATGGACCATTCTTAAGATTATTAATATACTCGATTAGGTTGAACTCATACTTTATATTATAAACATGTGCCTACATCTGTTATTCATGTGATACTTGAGTTTCTGTTTTTGTCACGACCCAAAATCCCACCTTAGGAGTCGTGATGGCACCAGTCTCTAAGTTTAAGTAAGCCTAACACATGAAGAGTATTAAAAGAAATTAACCAACTAAACTGCAAATCATGAATTAATAACTAAAATAACATAGTTGAACCAACATCAGTTACATAACCCAAAACTGGTAATACAAGTCATATGCTCTTCTGAGAGTAATTAGAAACATCATGTACATCACTGTCCTGGAATAATACTAAACAGTGGAAATGAAAGACAGCAGAAAGTGACTCCGGATCCTGCGAACGCAAGCAGGTATACCTTGAAGTCTCCAGCTGCACAGACATAAATCTCAAAACCAACTCAATCAGAAGTGCCTAGATCTGCACAAAAATGTGCAAAAGCGGTATGAGAACACCAAAGAGTGGTACCCAGTATGTATCAAGCCTAACCTCGGTGGAGTAGTGACGAGGCCAGGTTAAGACACCTACTAGACATATAAACATGTGCAAGATATAACATAAAGCTAATAATGGAAAGAACATCAATGTAAGACTAACAGCGGAAAGATTATTGATTTATAACCAACAATGAAAATAATAGGAGCATAAATAGCAGCAAGAAGTATATGGAAATAAAGGAGTAACATAATCCAAACACCGAGGAGATATGAATGAACTCAGATAAGGAAAATAGATGGCAGCTCAATTAATCAAATTGTTCCCAACACATGGACTTGCAACAAGAATTACCTCGAGGCACCACACCTCGTAACCACAAATCATGAGTCAATCTCCAAATCATCACGTTTGGCACTTAGTGCCCACAATAACAATCACCTTCGCACGACAAGGCCCACGTGTTACCATGTACATTGTAACTGTGTCAAATATCAACTAAAGTAATCGAGAAATGTATATTTAAGACGAGATAACCGTAATAATATTCTGAAATAAAGAAAGACGTCAAATGAAATAATGAGTTTATTTTCGAAAATCAAATGAAGTAAAATACGAACAAGTTATACAAGATGGAGTATCAGATAGGTTTAGTTTAGAAACCAATAAAATAAGTACAAATATCGCATTTAAACAAAGTACAACATCCGTTAAATTAACGAGTTGAATATATAATTTTTTAAAAGTAAAATGTGATGACGATTTCAAGTAAAATAAACATCAAATAGGGTGATGAATATAATTTGAAAACCCCTTTAAAGTAGAAATGACATAATCGTTTAAAATAGTAAAGCACCGAGTGAGATAACGAGTTTTATATAAAAGTCACTTAAGTAAAGCACCTTAAGAATTCCTTTATTTAGAAGCGCTAAGTTACCAACAACTCAACCGAATATGAGATAATGACCACAAGCACATTAATTCACCTTGATAATCAACTTACCAAGAAATCACGGAGACACAAGTTGGCATGTTAAAGCAACGCAACAAAGCACGTAAAATGCATGACTCACACAAGAAGTCAATATCGTTCTATTACAAGAATACTGACAGTCAACCAAATACAAGTGAAATGATTTATGAAACAACAATATTTGTTCATTCGATAAACCGTCCCAACATAAAATGTACCATGAAAATCACAACAGGGAATAACTTTACTAGTACAAACAATTATAACATGCCAATCTGTTGTGGCGTGCAACCCGATACTACCTATATCATATAATCCGTCCTTATCGCTCCATATCATATCTTTTCATCTCATTTCAATACCGTTGCGGCGTGTAACCTGATCCCCAAACAATAGGCATTTCACAAACAATTACAACCAACTACGGCGTATTAAAAAAAAATCAAACGCAATAACGAACTACACAAAAAGGTCACAACGGATGAAAAAAAAAGTTACACGATAACTCACAAAATCAAATAGCAAGAAATGACACATCATAAATAAAGACATGATTACCAAGAATCAATTAACAATTAAGGCATGTAATAGATAAGGCATGAATTCAACAAGTAAATGCAATTACAAATAAAGCATATAAGAGCGAACATGACAATAAAAGATAGAACATGTACTAACAACTTCAAGTAAAGCACATAGAGCAAGCCTAACAACTAAACATAGAACATGAAATGATAACCTCAATTAAATGCATGAAAAAATTCTAGTAGTCTAAATAGGTCAAATACCACATATAAGCCCATGTACACACTCCTCACCATGTGTACACGTCTTTAATATAATTCAAGTAGTACCATCAACCCAAAACCTTAGAAGTAGTTTCCCCAACACAAAATTAGGCAAGATACTTATATCAATTGGGCCAAATCAATGCTCAAAATAGCTTTTCTTTCAAAATTCACCTCCGCTCGGCTCAAATCTATCCAAAACGACTTAAAAGTATCAAACAATGCAAGAGAAACCAATTCCAATTAATAAAGCTATGATCTTTATACAATTTCTCAAACGTTAACAAAAGTCAATCCCGAGACCGCCCGGTCAAAACCCGGGTCCAAGAGTAGGTCCTGACTACCCATAACCCCACGAGTCCATATATGTGTTTTGTTTTCAAATCCGAGTTCAAATCGACTCTCAAAACTCAAATCTTCATTTTTCAAAACTTTGACAAAAACTCCTAAAAATTCTCTTAGATTCTCATGAAGTTGATGATAAATCTAATATATATAATCATGTAAAATAGTTGGAAAATGATCAAAATCACTTACCCAATGATTGTATATTAAAATCCCTCTTCGAAATCGCCTCCTACTGAGTCTAGGGTTTAAAGATATGAAAATGAGACTAAAATCCTGTCCCTCAGCTTTTATGTCTAGTTGCAGGTGTCGCAAATGTGACTTGGGGTTCAAAAATGTGAACCCCGCAAATGGGAGGAAATTATCGCAAAAGCGAAACTCCTCACATCCCTGCTGTCATTGCAAATGCGACGAATAGTTCGCAATTGCGAACAGTGGACAATCGCAAAAGTGATCAAAAAGATCACAAATGCGACCAATGCCTAGTCCAGCCCAGTATCGCAAATGCAAACTATTCAGGCCACAGTGCATTTCGCAAATGCGAAGAGGATGCCCGCAAATGGGATAGTCACAAATGCGACATATTTCTCGCAAATGCGAGACCAGAGCACCAACAAAAATCTGAGCCTTCTATGAACTCTTTGAAACGTGTCCGAAACTCACCCGAGCTTTCAAGGCTCCAAACCAAACATCAACACAAGTCTTAAAACATCATATAAACTCACTCGCGCGATCAAAACACAAAAGTAACGTCTAGAACCACGAATCGGACGTCAAAATGTATGACAATCACAATGAACTTCAAGAATTTCTAGAATTGCAACCAAGCGTCCGAAATACATCAAACCAACTCCAAACGACACCAAGTTTTGTAGAAAAGTTCCAAATGATGAAATAGACCTATTCCAAGTCCGGGAACCAAAATCCGAACCCGATAGCCTTAAAGTCAAACCATGGTTAAACTTAGAAAAATTCCAAACCTTTAAATTGCCAACTTCCGCCAAATGGTGCTAAAACCTTCTAGAAACATCCAAATGCAACTCCAGGCATACGCAGAAGTCCAAAAACACCATCCGAACCTATCGGAACCATCAAACCTCCGATCTGAGGTCAAATACACAAAAGTTAAACTTGATCAACTCTTTCAACTTGAAGCTTCTCAAGTGAGGGTCACCCTTCAAAATCAATTCCGAACCACTCGAAAACCAAAGCCAATGATGCACACAAGTCATAATATACCATGTGAAGATATTCGTGACCTCGAATCGCTGGACCGAACGCAAATACTCAAGACGATCGGTCTCAGGTTGTCAACCTCCCACACTTAAACATACGTTCATCCTCAAACGTGCCAGGAGTCGTTCCAAAGATATCAAATCACTTCATGAGCTCACCATACATACACCTGGGGGTGATCCCACGTCACCCCAATTCCTGTAATCCTGACAACACAACTTAACTAACGATCTCACCTCATCCTTTAAGTCCATAAACCTTAGACCCAGTCCTTAACATTGGAAACTCATCGTAAGACCTGAATCTTGCACCAATACACTATATAAGCATGAACAAGCTGGATCAAGTCACAACCTCAACCTGAGGTATATTCAGCTGATATCCTACATAACACAGATGTTCGTAGCAATAAATTCTGACCACCATAGTTGCCCAATAACAATCTCGGCACCGGTAATACACTTCATGCCAAATAAAACCTCATTCTAGACCTCTGCAACGATCCTAGTGATAAAAGAAACATGAAGAAACACATAATCACCTATGAAATCAACAAGTCAAGAAGCTCTCTCGTCGAACAGGGCTCATTCCCCAATGCTGAGCGGAAATAGGGTATCATTCTTCCAAACACTCTTCGTCCTGATACGATAGTGCAAATCTCAGGTCTAGAAAACTTGTCTCAGCCAGTATAAGTAGCCTAGCTAACAAATCACACCAAAACCACATGAATTCTCACACAACACAATTCGTACACCAAACAAGCAACAACTCAGATATACAGCAAAAATAGAAAGAAAGCAAGGTACAAAGACTATCTAACAAGTACAACAAATATAACACAACAAAAGTAAAATTTTCATTAACTCACCCCACAAAGGGAAAAATAAAACATGATATAAACACAAGGAAGGGTATCCCACATAACTCCGTTGTAGCGTGCAACCCGATTCCAAATATATCAATCCACATAGGGCTACCCATCGAGCCAAAGTGCTCGGGCTCACCGATCACATGTATGCCAACATCAAGCACGATAGAGTGCAGAAATATATTGTAGGAATATGAATAGAAATAATACAACATGGAGAAAAGCAGGCACAACTAAGATGCAATAAGCAAATCAACATCACGAGGGCCATCTCGCCCATATCGTCATAAGGCCTGAACGGGATTATAATATGCGTGAGATAATAATATAACCTAAAAATCCATCATAGCGTAAGAGAGAAGCACATAATATAGACTTGGACTCTACTAACATCTATTCTACCCGGTAATATACCTACGATGAAAATTACATAAGAGTAACCAAACCTGATCTAGCAAAGAATACACATTCTCATGAGGCTCACAAATATCCCCAAATAGGTAAATAACCTTCCAAAAGTGCATAGCAACCTATCTATAACACATACCTTAGTTACCCAATTTTCAACATTTCTTCGCAGCCCACAATCAAGAAATAGTCCGCCCCAGAGGACATCCATCCCCTAAACCTCACGAATACTAGAACCTTCATATCTTATCTCAACCCCATTACTCAAACGGCTAATACATCATTCATACTCCATCACCTTACATAAAACACCCACATAGACCTTCTATGACACGCAGTAAATCGGAATCTCAGAAGCCCGAAACCAGGCGATCACTGTATCGCTAGTCAAACATATGCATGTCAAAACACATCGTGCCCTCCTAAAATGCACTCTCTTCACATGCGATATCCAGTAGTGTCAGCATCCTCTTAACTTCTGAAATCGTCCATGCCATCTAGGAGTAGTGACCCCATCCAAGAGAAAACCATAATGCACAACATATTTCTTATGTCAGTATCAATCAGCCTACTCAAGCCGTGGTTTACACCATTGAGAGCTCTTCGAGATCCATCCACACATAACCATCATAACTGAATTTCCCTAACTCAACTGAGTCACGCAAACCGTCAAACCCAAGAGTACATTATTGCTATGCTGCCCCAACGCCATCGAGCTGCCCTATTTCTTCAATCCTCCTCGACTTTTCTTCAAGGTAACACTTCTCCTTGCCAGTACATGACAATCGTAACTAAATCTCACTGCAGGAGATCCTAGTACAAACCACGTAGCCTGAAGCTCACAAATCGCTTTCTCTTGAACACCCCATAATGCTGCAACCGAAATACCCACTCTGAAGAGACCTTCCGTGAATCTAAATTTGTTCCTCTAACCTATCTGATAGTGAAATGTGGATTTATTAAGGATACAGAAATACCACAAGTCCCAGCACTATCCCATGCAAATCTCAGATCCTAACTATATACACTTCCATGAAACCCCTTCAATACTACATATACACCTCAAGCCAACTGACATAACACATGATCCTGTGATCTGATCATCGATAGTGGACTCCCCCACTTGGCGCGAAGCCATATGACATAAAATTCGATGATCCATAATACCAACCTTCAGAGCTCGTACAACACCAATCATAAGATACCTCAAATCATTTACGAAGCGCATGTCCATCCTCGTGACAGTCAAACTCGCTTCCCCCAGTGACTTGAATCATAATATGTACCTTTCACCGAGTAGAAATCCCATACAAACCACATAGTCTCTAATACCACCAACTATCCTCAAATCAACATCCACCTCATAACCCTACCACGATCGCGACAATTAGGCAACCAATTAAATCTTGCCAAGCTCGTATTTATCAACCAGATGCCAAATCCCTCTACACCCCTATGTGAACAACGGAATGATCTCTCAATACATCTGTTTCCTCAGTCTGGACAACACGTTGATACAATGATTAAGCATCCATGACCCTCTCAAAGCCCATTTGCAACATCATAAACCGCCGACGCATAGCTGATACCGAGTGCGCAATATCATATACGAGCGGATGCAAAGGAATATTAGATATATGTTTCAAGCAGAATCAATGTCGCACGATAAGGAATGAAAGAAGTAGAGTTTCCTAATAATTTTGTAGCCTCTCGAAGAAAAGTACAGACGTCACTATACCGATCTTCAAGACTATACTAAATTTTCTTTTGACTCGTAGCACCTATGAACCGAGAGCTCTGGTACCAATTTATCATGACCCAAAGTCCCACCTTAGGAGTCGTGATGGCACCTACTCTCTAAGACTAGGTAAGACTAACACATGAAGAGGATTAACAAAAATTAACCAACTAAACTATAAATCATTAATTAATAACTAAAATAACATAGCCGAACCAACATCAGTTACATAATCTCAAAACCGATAGTACAAGTCATAAGCTCTTCTGAGAGTAACTAGAAACATCATGTACATCACTATCCCGGAAATAGTAAACAGTGAAAATGAAAGACAACAAAAGGTGATTCCGGAGCCTGCGAACGTCAAGCAGGTATACCTTGAAATCTCCAGCCCTACAGACATAAGTCTCAAAACCAACCTCGATTAGAAGTGCCTGGATCTACACAAAAATGTGTAGAAGCGTAGTATGAGTACACCACAGCAGTACCTAGTAAGTGTTAAGCTTAACGTCGGCAGAGTAGTGACGAGTAACTATAACATGATGTACTTCAAGTAAAGCACGTAAGAGCAAGCCTAACGACAAAGATATAACATGAAATGATAACCTCAATTAAATGCACGAAAGAAGTGTAGTAGTCTAAATCAGTCAAATACCACATATATGCCCATGTACGCACTCGTCACCTCGTGTACTTGTCTTCCACATAATTCAAGTAGTACCATCAACCCAAAACCTAAGGGGTAGTTTCTCCCACACAAAGTTAGGCAAGATAATTATCTCAGTTGGGCTAAATCAATACTCAAAATAGCTTTTCCTTCAAAATTCACCTCTGCTCGGCTCAAATCTAGCCAAAACGACTTAATAATATCAAACAATGCAAGAGAAACCAATTTCAATTTATAAAGCTATGATCTTTATATAATTTCTAAAAAGTCAACAAAAGTCAACCCCGGGCTTGGCCCAGTCAAAACGTGGGTCCAGGGTAGATCTTGACTACCCATAACCCCATGAATCCATATATGTATTTTGTTTTCAAATTCGAGCCGAAATCGACTCTCAAAACTCAAATCTTAAATCCCCAAAATTTCTCTTATATTCTCATGAATTTGATATTAAATCTAATATATAATCATGTAAAATAGTTGAAAATTGATCAAAATAACTTACCCAATGATTATAGATGAAAATCCCTATTCAAAATCGACTCCTACCAAGTCTAGGGTTCAAAGGTATGAAAATGAGACTAAAATCTCGTCCCTCAGCTTTTATGTCCAGCCGCAGGTATCGTAAATACGACATTTGCGAACCCCGCAAATGCGAAGAAATTATCGCAAAAGCGAAACGTCTCACATCCCTACTGTAATCCTAAATATGACGAATAGTTCGCAATTGCAAACAATGGACTACGCAAAAATGATCAAAATGATCGCAAATGCGACCAATACCCAACCCAAGCCAGTATCGCAAATGCGATAGGAGTTCGCAAATTGGAACTCTTCAGGCCACAGTGCACTATGCAAATGCATAGAGGATACCCACAAATGTGATAGTCACAAATGCGATATATTTCTTGCAAATGTGAGACCAGAGCACCAGCAAAAATCTGAGCCTTATATGAACTCTCCGAAACACCCGAGCCCTCAGGGCTCCAAACAAAACATCAACACAAGTTTGAAAACATCATACAAACTTGTTCGCGCGATCAAAACACCTAAATAACGTCTAGAACCACGAATCGGACACCAAAACACATGACAATCATAATGAACTTCAAGAACTTCTAGGATTGCAACCAAGTATTCGAACTACATCAAATCAACTTCAAACGACACCAAATTTTGCAGACAAGTACTAAATGAAAAAACGGACGTATTCCAAGTCCCGAAATCAATATCCAAACCCGATAGCCTTAAAGTTAAACCATCGTTAAACTTAGAAAAATTCCAAACCTCTAAATTGCCAACTTTCGCCAAATGGTGTCGAAACCTTCTAGAAATATCCAAAGCAATTCCGGGCATATGTCCAAGTCCAAAATTACCATCCGGACCTACCAGAACCATCAAAACTCCGATCCGAGGTCAAATAAATAAAAGTAAAACTTTGTCAATTCTTTCAACTTCAAGCTTCTCAAGTGAGGGTCATCCTTCAAAATCAATTCCGAACCACTTGAAAACCAAAACCGTCGATGCACGCAAGTCATAATACACCATGTGAAGCTATTCGTGACCTCGAACTGCTGGACTAAATGCAAATACTCAAGACGACCGAATGGGTCATCACAGTTTTCAAGTTAAAGACCATGCTTTAGTTTTATTGAGATACTTGAATATTATGGTACTTGAAATGTTAGTTCGCTTATTGGTGTAAAAGTTGTGATCATCTCTTTTGTGGTGTATTATGCTTAATCAGTCTTCTTAATACTATTTATGCTTCCCACCTTATGTGGTATTGTTTTGTATATGCTTGGTCAGGAAGAGTGGATCGCACGAAGGATGTTTTCGTGCTTGTGAGGAAGAGTGGTTTATGCACGAAGAGTGTTTCCGTGCTTGTGAGGATGAGTGAATTATGCACAAAGGGTGTTCCCGTGCTTCTTGATATTATTATTATTATTGTTGTTATTGTTATTACTATTACTACTATTATTATTATTATTATTATCATCATCATCATCATTATCATTATTATTATTACTATTATTATTATTACTATTATTATTATTATTATTATTATTATTATTGGAACAAAGGGTATTTTCGCGAAAGTAAGGATGAGAGTTCATAGCATGAAGGGCGTTTCCATGCAGGTCAGGATGAGAGACATGCATTACATTGTATTGTCCATTCTTCACATACATATTTATGCCCTTTTATTTTGTTTATTGTTGTTACCTCTATATCTTCTACCTCAATTGTTATTGTCCCCTCTATGCCTCCTATTTATTTATTTATTAATATTATATTTATGCTTCTTTTCTTGTTTGTTATATTTACATATGTGCCTTCTATCTTGTTTATTGTTGTACATCTATGTCTTTTTCCTTATTTGTTACTGATATTTATATTTTTCTACCTTATATGCTATTGTTATATCTGTGCCTTTAACCTTGCCCGATTGTTATCTACCTGTTACTACCTTATTTGTTACCGCTATCTGCGTACTTTCTACCTTGTTGTGATGGTTAATTGTATGCCTTCTAACTTGATGATATTGTTATACATATGCTTGGTGAAGATGAGATAAATGCATGAAGGGCATTGTCGTGCCATTTGATTTGACATACATATATATATATATGCTTGGTGAGGATAAGATAAAAGCAAGAAGGATATTGTCGTCACATGATTTGATATCTTGAACATACCCCTTTTTATTATACGCATTTTTAGGTATGGCTTATATTGGTTCAGATATACTATTTTCTTCCTCATAGACTTGATTTATCAGAAAAGTTTGATTAAAATATATTTTACAAATAGGCTCACTATATCTTTTACTCGATCCATTTATTATTATTTTTCCTCCTTGTTATTTTCTCTTGCTTATGAACTGCACAAGTTATATTAAGTGATTATATTTTGCCTAAAAAATCTCGTCACTACTTCACCGAGGTTAGTCAAGATACTTACTAAGTACATGGAATCGGTTGTACTCATATTATACTTCTACATCTTGCATGCAGATTTAAGAGCTGAGTTGATTTAGGAGATGAAGCCTAGCATTGAAGACGTACAAGTGTTCCAGATAAAAGCTACCATTTGTTCATGGTAGTCCATTTGTTCATGGTAGTTTAGGACTTATATTCCTATTTATGTAAATTTCAAATAGATGATGTATCCTTCCTCAAACCAGAGTTATATTCTTATTATAAGTGGCTCATGAATTGTACTATCAGTCCTTAGAAATAGTTTTTTTAAATTTCTGCATTTCAGTATTTATTCAATGATCTTGGCTTAGACTGTATCACTTACTAGTTGCCTTATCTAGGAGGTTAGATTAGGTTTCATCACGACTTAGTAGAATTATGGGTCATGATAAATATGCCATAATTATAACAAATCACACTGATCAACCTCAACGTGCCATAATCATAATAAGTCACACGAACAATCAACATGCCATAAATATAATAAGATGAGTATCTCATATGCAAATGAAGATTAATATGTTTGATGCATGACTAGCAACAAACCATATAATCTGACATACATACAATCTATTATGTTAAACTACCAAGGAAAGAGATGTCTATAACATGATATTAGCATATAAAGAAGTACAAATTTTTATGTCTCGAAGATTACAAATGATTAGTGTATGACTAACAAGTAACTCATGCAATCCAGTACACATAACACTATCATGTTAAATTAGCATGTGGCGAAATGCTTATAACATATTTCTAGCATGAATAAGATGCTCAACTACTTATACAATATTAAATTCAAGTAAAACAAGTAAAGCATATAAAACTTATTCTTCTACCCGAAATATAGGAATATATGGCATCCACATATACGCTTGTTACGTCGCACATAAATTACCCTCAAACACACAACACATAGCAATAAGATCATTTTAAAGAAAAATTCCCTCGTTGAAGTCAACCAAAATACTTACTTTATCCCAAGCTAGCTCTATTCTCCAAAATATATCTTTTCTTGCTCCAAATTTTGTCAACAGTGTCCAATTTAGCCTAAAGAGTGCTCCAAGTTATCAAATAAAATCATAAGACTCAATTCCCTAAGCTAAAGAATAGGTTTTGAACAAAATTAACAAAATTCAATAAAATCAACACTAGGCCCACATGTTCAAAACCTAAAACCAAAGTTATATTCCATTGACCGATGACCTTACAAGTCTGCAATGTGATTTGACTCTAAATACGAGTCAAAAAGAGTACTTTCTTTTCTTTTTAAATCAAAAACTCTCTTTCTCCTCTTTTGATTCCTTGTTTCTAAGATAAAATAGAAGCTAGATTCATGTTATAATGATAGACTCGAGATAGAATTGCCTATCCCAAAGAAGTAGATAAAAAATTTCTTAAAAATTACATCAATTCAAGCTCCATAGCTCCCAAAATAATAAAATAAACTCTAAGTATGAAATGAGGTTATTTATACAAGTGCTGAAAAATTGTTGAAGTGCCTACTAGTTAAAATTTTATTGCTAGTTTTTGCCTTAAATACACATTTTTAGAATATCCTAAAACTCACCCGAGCCCTCGGGACCCTTCTAAACTATCCCAACAATTTTAAATATATATGGACTTACCCGAAGGCTCTTGCACAAAGTGAAATGCTATAAATCAAATCGACAACTCAAATCAACTTAAGAATCGTTAAAATTTTAAATTTTCATGCAGTACTGCAGAAATGTACTCGAGCCCCTACGTCGTAATTCGATTATATATATTAGTCCAATATTATTATACAAACTTATTTGAAGCTTCAAATCATGAATCCAAGCATATATACCAAAATCAAGGCTAAGGTTGTTATTTTAGCCTTTAAGCCTTCCAAACAGCAAGATTACCTTCCAATTCATTTCCGATCAAAATCACTTGTACCCATATGTTATGATATATTAAATGAACCTACGAGAAGTTTCAATCAAGGAGTGAGGTGCTAGATTTCAAAATAATTTATTGGGTCGTTATAATTTGTCAATTGTATACAAAGTACTCCTTCTGTTAAATGAGGTACTTTCTTTTTTAGTTTGTTCCAAAATAAATGACATATTTCTAAATTTGGAAATAATTAAACTTTAAATTCTTCATTTTACTCATTTTATCCTTAATGAGAAGTTTTTATAACCATACAAATATCATAATCCCACAAAGCCATTACCCAATTTTTATCACAAATTTTAAAAATCTTATTTTTTCTTTAAATTTCATGTTGAGTCAAATTAAAACGGAAGAAGTAAGAAATTAGTCTCCACTCTCTCATTTTCTCTTTCCTCTCTCTCTTTCTCACCAACCACGCCCAAGCAGACATGAATTATTTACCCTCCGATATTATCATTGAAATTAGCCACGAAAAATCTAAACTGAAAATCGTAACTTACTGGAATCTCGAAGCATACCACCATAAGACATTTGGAGTCATGATTTTCTCCACATACTGTTCCCAAACCAATTGAGAAACAAAAGAATTTCTAAGTAGTAATCTTCACGGTTTCATACGTTCCAGCCAGTCATATAATTATTATCTTTATATCTATAATCGAACTCATACAGTAAACTCCATTAAAAGCTCTGATAGTTATTAACAACATTTGAAGCTTTAAATAAGAAAAGTTGATTTTACGAAATTGTTATTTGTTTAGATTATGTATTATTGTAAACAATTGTTAATATTGTTTGAACTTAAGGCTGTGGCCCACGGTGGGCCTGGCCCACGAACGGCCCGGGACCGCGGGCCTGGCGGGCCTAACGGGCCTGTGGTCCGGGCCCTAGCGGTCCTGGGCCTAAAACGGTTAAAAGCCCGTGACGGGCCGGGTCGCACAAAAAGGCC